>JARQOC010000002.1:444457441-444866962 GCA_033576535.1 Allobates femoralis
TAACAGTGCTAACCACTGAGCCACCGTACAGTGCTAAACCACTGAGCCACCATATACAGCTAACCACTGAGCCACCTATACAGTACTAACCACTTGAGCTCCATATACAATGCTAACCACTGAGCCACATATACAGTGCTAACCACTGAGCCACCATATACAGTGCTAACCACTGAGCCACCATATACAGTGCTAACCACTGAGCCACCTTTATATACAGTGCTAACCACTGAGCCACCATATACAGTGCTAACCTTGAGCCACCATATACTGTGCTAATCACTGAGCCACTATATACAGTGCTAACACTGAGCCACAATACTGTGCTAATCACTAAGGTCACCATATACAATGCTAAGCACTGAGCCACCATATACAGTGCTAACCATTGAGCCACCATATACAGTAGCTAACCACTGAGCCATCATATACAATGCTAACCATTGATCCACCATACAGTGCTAACCACTGAGCCACCATAACAGTGCTAACCACTGAGCCACCATATACAGTGCTAACCACTGAGCCACCATATACTGTGCTAACCACTGAGCCACCATATACAGTGCTAACCACTGAGCCACCATATACAGTGCTAACCATTGAGCCACCATATACAGTGCTAACCACTGAGCCACCATATACAGTGCTAACCACTGAGCCACCATATACAGTGCTAACCACTGAGCCACTGTACTGTGCTAATCACTGAGCCACCATATACAGTGCTAACCACTGAGCCACCATATACTGTGCTAACCACTGAGCCACCATATACAGTGCTAACCACTGAGCCACCATATACAGTGCTAACCATTGAGCCACCATATTCAGTGCTAACCACTGAGCCATCATATACAGTGCTAACCACTGAGCCACTATATACAGTGCTAACCACTGAGCCACCGTACTGTGTAAACACAGCCACCATATACAGTGCTAACCACTGAGCCACCATATACAGTGCTAACCACTGAGCCACCATATACAGTGCTAACCACTGAGCCACCATATACAGTGCTAACCACTAAGCCACCATATACAGTGCTAACCATTGAGCCACCATATACAGTGCTAACCACTGAGCCACCATATACAGTGCTAACACTGAGCCACCATATACAGTGCTAACCACTGAGCCACATATACAGTGCTAACCACTGAGCCACCATATACAGTGCTAACCACTGAGCCACCGTACTGTGCTAACACTGAGCCACCATATACTGTGCTAATCACTGAGCCACCATATACTGTGCTAATCACTGAGCCACCATATACAGTGCTAACCACTAGACCACCATATACAGTGCTAACCACTGAGCCACCGTACTGTGCTAACACTGAGCCACCATATACTGTGCTAATCACTGAGCCACCATATACAGTGCTAACCACTAAGCCACCATATACAGTGCTAACCATTGAGCCACCATATACAGTGCTAACCACTGAGCCACCTATACAGTGCTAACCACTGAGCCACCATATACAGTGCTAACCACTGAGCCACCTATACAGTGCTAACCACTGAGCCACCATATGCAGTACTAACCACTGAGCCACCATATACAGTGCTAACCATTGAGCCACCATATACAGTGCTAACCACTGAGCCATCATATACAATGCTAATCACTGAGCCACCGTATACAGTACTAACCACTGAGCCACCATATACAGTGCTAACCACTGAGCCACCATATACTGTGCCACCATATACAGTGCTAACCACTGAACCACCATATACAGTGCTAACCATTGAGCCACCATATACAGTGCTAACCACTGAGCCATCATATACAGTGCTAACCACTGAGCCACTATATACAGTGCTAACCACTGAGCCACCGTACTGTGCTAAACACAGCCACCATATACAGTGCTAACCACTGAGCCACCATATACAGTGCTAACACTGAGCCACCATATACAGTGCTACACCACTGAGCCACCATAACATGCTAACCACTAAGCCACCATATACAGTGCTAACCATTGAGCCACCATATACAGTGCTAACCACTGAGCACCATATACAGTGCTAACCACTGAGCCACCATATACAGTGCTAACCACTGAGCCACCATATACAGTGCTAATCACTGAGCCACCATACACTGTGCTAATCACTGAGCCACCATATACAGTGCTAACCACTAAGCCACCATATACAGTGCTAACCATTGAGCCACCATATACAGTGCTAACCACTGAGCCACCATGTACAGTGCTAACCACTGAGCCATCATATACAGTGCTAACCACTGAGCCACCATATACAGTGCTAACCACTGAGCCACCGTACAGTGCTAACCACTGAGCCACCATATACAGTACTAACCACTGAACCACCATATACAGTGCTAACCACTGAGCCATCATATACAATGCTAACCACTGAGCCACCATATACAGTGCTAACCATTGAGCCACCATACAGTGCTAACCATTGAGCCACCATATACTGTGCTAATAACTGAGCCACCATATACAGTGCTAACCACTGAGCCACCATACTGTGCTAATCACTGAGTCACCATATACAATGCTAACCACTGAGCCACCATATACAGTGCTAACCACTGAGCCACCATATACAGTGCTAACCATTGAGCCACCATATAAAGTGCTAACCACTGAGCCACCATATACAGTGCTAACCACTGAGCCATCATATACAGTGCTAACCACTGAGCCACCATATACAGTGCTAACCATTGAGCCACCATATACAGTGCTAACCACTGAGCGACCATATACAGTGCTAACCATTGAGCCACCATATAAAGTGCTAACCACTGAGCCACCATATACAGTGCTAACCACTGAGCCATCATATACAGTGCTAACCACTGAGCCACCATATACAGTGCTAACCATTGAGCCACCATATACAGTGCTAACCACTGAGCGACCATATACAGTGCTAACCACTGAGCCACCGTACAGTGCTAACCACTGAGTCACCATATACAGTACTAACCACTGAACCACCATATACAGTGCTAACCATTGAGCCACCATATACAGTGCTAACAACAGAGCCATCATATACAATGCTCACCACTGAGCCACCATACAGTGCAAACCACTGAGCCACCATATACAGTACTAACCACTGAACCACCATATACAGTGCTAACCATTGAGCCACCATATACAGTGCTAACAACTGAGCCATCATATACAATGCTAACCACTGAGCCATCATATACAATGCTAACCACTGAGCCACCATATACAGTGCTAACCACTGAGCCACCATATACAGTGCTAACCATTGAGCCAACATATACTGTGCTAATAACTGAACCACCATATACAGTGCTAACCATTGAGCCACCATATACAGTGCTAACAACTGAGCCATCATATACAATGCTAACCACTGAGCCATCATATACAATGCTAACCACTGAGCCACCATATACAGTGCTAACCACTGAGCCACCATATACAGTGCTAACCATTGAGCCAACATATACTGTGCTAATAACTGAGCCACCATCTACAGTGCTAACCACTGAGCCACAATATGCAGTGCTAACCATTCAGCCACCATATACAGTGCTAACCACTGAGCCACCATATGCAGTGCTAACCACTGAGCCACCATATACAGTACTAACCAGTGAGCCACCATATACAGTGCTAACCAGTGAGCCACCGTATACAGTGCTAACCACTGAGCCACCATATACAGTGCAAACCACTAAGCCACCGTACTGTGCTAACCACTGAGCCACCATATACAGTACTAACCACTGAGCCACTATATACAGTGCTAACCACTGAGCCACCATATACAGTGCCAACCACTGAGCCACCATAGAGTGCTAATCACTGAGTCATCATATACAGTGCTAACCACTGAGCCACTGTATACAGTGCTAACCACTGAGCCACTGTATACAGTACTAACCACTGAGCCTCCATATACAGTGCTAACCACTGAACCACCATATACAGTGCTAACCACTGAGCCACCATATACAGTACTAACCACTGAGCCACCATATACAGTGCTAACCACTGAGCCACCATATACAGTGCCAACCACTGAGCCACCATAGAGTGGTAATCACTGAGTCACCATATACAGTGCTAACCACTGAGCCACTGTATACAGTGCTAACCACTGAGCCACTGTATACAGTACTAACCACTTAGCCTCCATATACAGTGCTAACCACTGAACCACCATATACAGTGCTAACCACTGAGCCACCATATACAGTGCTAACCACTGAGCCACCATATACAGTACTAACCACTGAGCCACCATATATAGTGCTAACCATTGAGCCACCATATACAGTGCTAACCACTGAGCCACTATATACAGTGCTAACCACTGAGCCACCATATACAGTGCTAACCACTGAGCCACCATATACAGTGCTAACCACTGAGCCACCGTACTGTGCTAATCACTGAGCCACCATATACTGTGCTAATCACTGAGCCACCATATACAGTGCTAACCACTAAGCCACCATATACAGTGCTAACCATTGAGCCACCATATACAGTGCTAACCACTGAGCCACCATATACAGTGCTAACCACTGAGCCATCATATACAGTGCTAACCACTGAGCCACCATATACAGTGCTAACCACTGAGCCACTATATACAGTGCTAACCACTGAGCCACCATATACAGTGCTAACCACTGAGCCACCATATACAGTGCTAACCACTGAGCCACCGTACTGTGCTAATCACTGAGCCACCATACACTGTGCTAATCACTGAGCCACCATATACAGTGCTAACCACTAAGCCACCATATACAGTGCTAACCATTGAGCCACCATATACAGTGCTAACCACTGAGCCACCATGTACAGTGCTAACCACTGAGCCATCATATACAGTGCTAACCACTGAGCCACCATATACAGTGCTAACCACTGAGCCACCGTACAGTGCTAACCACTGAGCCACCATATACAGTACTAACCTGTCATGAAAAATGAATATTGCTCATGATTTTTAAGGTATTGGAGAGTCAGTCCAGGCTAACCCCTCATTCCCCCTCCCTTTTTTGTTGGTTTCTGTGCAGTTTACATAGAAACAATTCCAGCATTCCCCAGCTTAAGCCCTTTACGACGCCCCAATAAATAACTTTCAAGGGGGTAGAGCTGGACACCAGTTTAAACCAGCTGGCTCTCTAAAGAAAATCTTTTGTCTAAATCCACCGTGTTTTCAATATTGAATTCAAGACGACCCGTTCATGCCACAAACACAGAATTCATATTTTCAGATTCGTCATCGTGTTTTGCATTCAATGATGTGTTCCATACAGTCGTACAACGTTCAGGAACCTGAGAAGGGATTGCTGCCACCGTAAATAAGACAATCACGTCATATTTGGTATCAAACTTCTCAGAATAACCTGACCTGAAATATGAGTTATAAATCATAATTGTGAGACGGCCCCACCCACAGATATGGAAAATGGGGACTTATAAAGCATTGTGAAAGAGGAGGGGTTAGTGGACAAGCCCACAGGGAGGTGGTCACTCCAAGCGGTGGGGGCCACACACTCCCCCCGGTTTAATAAAAGCAAAGAAGGGTTTTTGGGTCATTCTGCTCCAGGAGTCCAGAGGTCTGACAGTCAACACCAGCTGTCGACAGAATCTTACCATCCAGGGGAGGGGCCTCCTCCAAGAAACTAAGTACCAAGCCTGACTAGGTCTGAAACTTTCATACTTATTCCTTTTATTTTATATAACTGTTATTCATACATGTAATTTGTCTCTTATATAATATTCTGTAAATCTTTGTAACCATTGCCCTATTTCGGAGTAAACTATTTTAATTTACTAGCTTCGATCTCCTTGTCCTATAACGACTTCTCACGACCTCCCTGCTCGTTTTTTTACGCTATCGCACAGGTTACCGATCCACCTGAAAAGGGTCGGTGGTGGCAGCATACTTCTGTATTTATGTGATATTGTGGGCGTGAGGGTGACTGGATCGAGGTATATATACGTTCCTGGCCGGAACTGGTGGTATATATACATCCTGTCACATCACGTGCCGCAATAGACAACATAAATTAGGGCGGCTGGGCACCTTTCTTATCCTCTGGCAGTACCAGATTTGGCCAGAAGGCTAAGGGGGCGCCAGAGAGCTGCAGGTCCTGACAAGCTAATCGTGACAATTGGTGGCAGAGCGGTGGGATCATAGGACATTAGTGATCTGGTTTGAGCAATCATTCCTCTCACTAAAAACTTGCACAGTTCTTACAGGAACTCTGCACAAAAGTTTTGAAGATCGAACTCAGTGGTTATTAGATCTGAGACAATACTGTGTGTGTAGCAGTTACCCCCCCCCTCTTTGTTTTTCTATTCTATCTTTTGATTTGGAATCATGGCCACAGCAGTGAAAAGCTGGTATAAAGACTATAACAAGGAGGCTCTCGCCTGCCTGTGCAAATACAGGAATATAGACCCCTCCGGCAGAACCAAGAAGCAGATGGAGCAGATACTGCTGCAATTGGATGTGGAGGAAGCCCGTCACCAGAGCCCAGTGAACGGAGAGGCCAGCCAAAGCCTTGTCAGTGCTGATGTACAGCGTCCGGCTGCAGAGGTCAGTCAGAGCATGGACGGTGTTGCTGCTGAGCCCTTACCTGGGGATGTAGGCCAAGTCCTACCAGGTGTTCCTGCAGGGGTCCCACCTGTAGACGCATGCCGCGTCAGCGACCAGGTCAGCATGGACCCCTACCTGCAACTGGCCTTACAGCAATATCCCGCTGAGGATTCCCAAGGGCGCCTGCAGCTCATTCAGCAATACCAGGAGGCTGAGAGAGCAGAGCGGCGAGCCCAAGCCGAGCGAGAGGCTGCAGAGCGACGCGCTGAGGCCCAAGCTCAGAGAGAGCACGACCTGCGGATGGCCCAGCTGGAAAGGCAGTCATCTACCCCATTGAACTCTGAATCGACCCGTTCAACCACCTTCCAGCCGAATACCAAACATTTCCCTGTGCTGGATGACAACGGTGATCTGGACATTTTTCTGAGGGGTTTTGAGAAGGCGTGCCTACAGTACCAGCTGCCGAAGGACCAGTATGCCCCGTTCCTCATTTCGGCGCTGAGAGACAAAGCGCTAGCGGCGTTTGTGGCTCTTCCCCGAGATCTAGATGGGAACTATGAGGCCATTAAGGAGGCTCTAATCCAGAGGTTCCAGCTGACTCCTGAGGTGTACCGTAGAAAGTTCCGGAACCTCCAGCGTGGACCACACGACAGCTACAGTGATGTGGTCCACGGGCTCAGAACCAACTTTGAGCAGTGGATTCAAGGACTGAAAGTGACCACCTTGGAGCAGATAAAGGATCTGATGGTGAAAGACCAGTTCCTGCATCTTTGCCCCTCTGAGGTCCGACAGTTCGTGATGGATCGGGAGCCACCAGATGCGAACAAAGCAGCGCAGATCGCAGACACCTACGAGGCCAACCGGAGACCAGAGGGACGAAGGCCGACCATCACCAACTGGAAGGGGTGTAAGCAGATGACCACCATCCCTGCCCCTGTCAGCCGACCTTCTGGAGGCCTTGGCCCCCCTGCCAACCCCACTCGGCCGGTATCCGATCTCCGCAGGTGTTACTTCTGCAACCAGACCGGTCATCTCAGTGCCACTTGCCCAGAGAAGCAGAGGAAGAATCTACCACCCAAGGCTCCAGGGCAGAAGGCATCAGTTTTTTTTTGGGTGGGTCGGTTGGGAGGGCCTGTGAAAATCTGCAGTCTGTCACTGTGGGGGACACTGTCACTGTGGGCCTCAAGGACACTGGGGCCGAACGAACCCTCATCCGACCTGAACTGGTGTCCACGGAAGAGTTTATCCCAGGAAAGACTCTGACTGTCACCGGGATTGGGGGCGTCCGCTGTCCCCTGCCAATGGCCCGGGTGTTTATTGATTGGGGTGCGGGGAGTGGGGTGAAGGAAGTGGGGGTGTCTGAAAACTTGCCCACAAATGTTTTACTGGGGACTGATTTGGGGAAAATGTTCGCTTATTATGTCCCTGACTCCCCTCCCCGATCTGATATGGTTAATAAGGTTAATGCTAATGATGGTAAGGTCAATGCTTTAACTGAAGATGTTGATGATGAGGATAATGATGTTGAAGAGGTTGAGGATGATGATGATGATGATGATGATGACAATGTATCAGGAGGTACAGGAGAACTCAGCCATGTCACTCTGCGGGGTGATATTGCTGAGGATCCCCTACCAGGAGCAAGTGTTAGTGCTAAGGGTGATGGGAAGAGTCCCAGGACCCTTGAAGCAGGGAGTGCCATGCAGCTGAACCGTGTCACCACAGACAGTGACATGGCTGATGGTAGCTGCCCATGATGAGCACTGCTCCTAAGGTAACAGGGGATGATGGGGAAGTAATGCCCACAGCCAGGCAGGCTGATGGGACGGTGTTATTCCCCGGGGAGACGGCCTACATAGCCGCCGTCACCCGCAGTCAGAGTGCCCAGAACGCCAGGAACCCCCTGCCTTCTGGACCCTCCTCAGCCAGAGGAATAACCGAACCGGTTCCGGACCCAGAGCAGGTCCCAGAGAGTCCCGAAGAGGATGTGGCCTTAAAGTCCCTCCTGGCTGCCTCCAGCCAGGAGTTTCAGGCAGCTCTGCATACAGATGCTAGCCTAGAGACGTTAAGGATCCTCGCCAGTAAGCCCCCCTCCGAGACTGATAAGGAGAGGGTATTCTGGGACCAAGGGAGGTTGTATCGGGAGACTGTGCCCGGTACACCCCAACAGGATTGGCCTAGAGAACGACAGCTGGTCGTTCCCTACCAATTCAGGGATGAGTTGTTGCGGATTGCCCATGAGATCCCCCTTGCTGGACACTTGGGGGTTAGCAAAACCAAGGCCCGGTTGTCGCACCACTTCTATTGGCCCAAAATGGGGACAGATGTGAAAAACTACTGCAGCTCCTGTATCACGTGCCAAAGAGTGGGAAAGGCAGGGCCGGCTCCTAAAGCACCCCTGAACTCTTTGCCAGTGATAGAGGAGCCTTTCCAGCGGATTGCTGTGGATATCGTGGGACCACTGCCCATACCCAGCAGTTCTGGAAAGAAGTACATCCTCACTGTGGTAGACTTTGCTACCCGGTATCCAGAGGCAGTAGCTCTGTCTTCAATTAGGGCAGATAAGGTGGCGGATGCCCTGTTGGCCATCTTTTCCCGAGTAGGATTTCCCAGGGAGATGCTTACCGACCAGGGGACCCAGTTCATGTCTGGCATAATGAAGGCCCTCTGTAAGAAAATGCAGGTGCAGCATCTGGTATCAAGCGCATATCATCCGCAAACAAATGGTTTGTGCGAACGCTTCAATGCCACCCTCAAACAGATGTTGAAAATGCTGGTTGAGTCCCAGGGACGCGACTGGGAACGTTACCTCCCACACCTGCTATTTGCTTACCGAGAGGTCCCACAGGCCTCGACAGGGTTCTCTCCCTTCGAGCTCCTGTATGGCAGACGAGTCCGGGGACCCCTTGGTTTAGTAAGAGAATCCTGGGAAGAGGAGCAGAGCACCCCAGGAGTGTCCATTGTGGAGTATGTCATGCGTTTCCGTGACAAAATGCAGACCTTGACGCAGTTGGTGAATGTCAACATGGCGCAAGCCCAGGCTGACCAGAAGCATTGGTACGACCAGAACGCCCGTGAGCGGACCTACCGGGTGGGTCAGATGGTGTGGGTGCTGGTCCCCGTACCAAAGGACAAGCTTCAGGCAGCCTGGGAGGGCCCTTACGTCATTCACCAACAGCTCAACCCAGTCACCTATGTGGTCACCCTCGACCCCGAGCGGGGTAGGCGGAAGGCCTTTCACGTCAACATGATGAAGGCTCATCAAGAACGTGGGCCCTGTGTCCTACCGGTCTGCAACCTGCCCGAGGATGGGGAGGAAGATCCCCTCCTGGACATGTTGGCCCAAGCGAAGGCCAGCGGGTCCATTGAGGATGTGGAGATAAGCACCTTGCTATCCACAAGCCAGCGGTCTCAGATGCGAGCGGTGTTGGAATCCTTCCAAGTCATGTTCACCAACATACCTGGAAGGACGGCGGCGGCGGTCCATGAGGTGGACACCGGTAATCATGCCCCACTCCGACGGACAGCCTATCGAATCTCCGACGAGGTGCAGCACGTCATGCGCCAGGAGATCGATGAGATGCTGAAGTTGAGAGTGATTACCGAGTCCAAGAGCGCATGGGCCTCACCTGTAGTCCTGGTGCCAAAGAAGGACCGGACCACCCGATTCTGTGTGGACTACAGGGGGCTCAACGCTATCACGGCCTCCGATGCCCAACCAATGCCACGCATTGAGGAGTTGCTGGAGCGGTTAGCTAGTGCAAGCTATCTCTCCATTATGGATCTGAGTCGGGGATATTGGCAGATTCCCCTGAGCCCTGAGGCCCGGGAGAGGTCCGCCTTTATCACCCCCTTTGGATTATACGAATCCACGGTCATGCCATTCGGCATGAAAAATGCCCCGGCCACTTTCCAGAGAATGGTTAACTCCCTGCTCCTGGGACTGGAGAGGTACGCGGTGGCGTACCTGGATGACATTGCCGTCTTCAGTCCCACCTGGGGGGATCACCTCAAGCATCTGCGGCAGGTGCTCGGGCGCATCCGCCAGGCAGGCTTGACCATTAAGCCAGGAAAGTGCCAGATGGGCATGAACGAGGTCCACTACCTGGGGCACCGGGTAGGCGGGGGCACACTGAAACCAGAGCCCGGGAAAGTGGACGCTATCGTGTCCTGGCCCACCCCCAGGACCAAAAAGCAGGTGCTGTCCTTCTTGGGCACTGCAGGGTACTATAGGCGCTTTGTGCCAAACTATAGTAGCCTTGCGAAGCCTCTCACAGACCTCACCAAGAAAAACCTACCCCATGCAGTCAATTGGACCGAGGCCTGCGAGGTCGCCTTCCAGGCTCTGAAGACGGCCCTGAGCAGTTCCCCTGTGTTGAGGGCGATTGACGGCAAGCAGCCATTCCTAGTACAGACTGATGCTAGTGAGTTTGGCCTCGGAGCTGTGCTCAGCCAGGTCGACTCCAGGAACAAAGAGCACCCAGTGTTGTACCTCAGCCGAAAGCTCCTCCCGAGGGAAGTGGCCTATTCCACGATAGAGAAGGAGTGTCTGGCCATTGTATGGGCCCTGCAACGCTTGCAGCCCTACCTGTACGGGCGCCCCTTCACTGTCGTGACTGACCACAACCCCCTGAGCTGGCTGAACTCCCTGTCCGGTACCAACGGGAGGTTGCTACGCTGGAGCCTCACGCTCCAGCAGTACGACTTTACCGTGCACCACCGAAAAGGCAGCGAGCATGGCAATGCCGATGGGTTATCCCGGCGGGGAGAGCCCACAGGGACACGCTTGGAGGAGTACCGAGAGGTTCTTCCTCCATAGCGTCATCGAAAAGGGGGAGGTGTCATGAAAAATGAATATTGCTCATGATTTTTAAGGTATTGGAGAGTCAGTCCAGGCTAACCCCTCATTCCCCCTCCCTTTTTTGTTGGTTTCTGTGCAGTTTACATAGAAACAATTCCAGCATTCCCCAGCTTAAGCCCTTTACGACGCCCCAATAAATAACTTTCAAGGGGGTAGAGCTGGACACCAGTTTAAACCAGCTGGCTCTCTAAAGAAAATCTTTTGTCTAAATCCACCGTGTTTTCAATATTGAATTCAAGACGACCCGTTCATGCCACAAACACAGAATTCATATTTTCAGATTCGTCATCGTGTTTTGCATTCAATGATGTGTTCCATACAGTCGTACAACGTTCAGGAACCTGAGAAGGGATTGCTGCCACCGTAAATAAGACAATCACGTCATATTTGGTATCAAACTTCTCAGAATAACCTGACCTGAAATATGAGTTATAAATCATAATTGTGAGACGGCCCCACCCACAGATATGGAAAATGGGGACTTATAAAGCATTGTGAAAGAGGAGGGGTTAGTGGACAAGCCCACAGGGAGGTGGTCACTCCAAGCGGTGGGGGCCACACACTCCCCCCGGTTTAATAAAAGCAAAGAAGGGTTTTTGGGTCATTCTGCTCCAGGAGTCCAGAGGTCTGACAGTCAACACCAGCTGTCGACAGAATCTTACCATCCAGGGGAGGGGCCTCCTCCAAGAAACTAAGTACCAAGCCTGACTAGGTCTGAAACTTTCATACTTATTCCTTTTATTTTATATAACTGTTATTCATACATGTAATTTGTCTCTTATATAATATTCTGTAAATCTTTGTAACCATTGCCCTATTTCGGAGTAAACTATTTTAATTTACTAGCTTCGATCTCCTTGTCCTATAACGACTTCTCACGACCTCCCTGCTCGTTTTTTTACGCTATCGCACAGGTTACCGATCCACCTGAAAAGGGTCGGTGGTGGCAGCATACTTCTGTATTTATGTGATATTGTGGGCGTGAGGGTGACTGGATCGAGGTATATATACGTTCCTGGCCGGAACTGGTGGTATATATACATCCTGTCACATCACGTGCCGCAATAGACAACATAAATTAGGGCGGCTGGGCACCTTTCTTATCCTCTGGCAGTACCAGATTTGGCCAGAAGGCTAAGGGGGCGCCAGAGAGCTGCAGGTCCTGACAAGCTAATCGTGACATAACCACTGAACCACCATATACAGTGCTAACCACTGAGCCATCATATACAATGCTAACCACTGAGCCACCATATACAGTGCTAACCATTGAGCCACCATACAGTGCTAACCATTGAGCCACCATATACTGTGCTAATAACTGAGCCACCATATACAGTGCTAACCACTGAGCCACCATACTGTGCTAATCACTGAGTCACTATATACAATGCTAACCACTGAGCCACCATATACAGTGCTAACCACTGAGCCACCATATACAGTGCTAACCATTGAGCCACCATATAAAGTGCTAACCACTGAGCCACCATATACAGTGCTAACCACTGAGCCATCATATACAGTGCTAACCACTGAGCCACCATACACAGTGCTAACCATTGAGCCACCACATACAGTGCTAACCACTGAGCCACCATATACAGTACTAACCACTGAGCCACCATATACAGTGCTAACCACTGAGCACCATATACAGTGCTAACCACTGAGCCACGTATACAGTGCTAACCACTGAGCCACCATATACAGTGCTAACCACTGAGCCACCTACAGTGTACTAACCATGTGCCAGCCACTATACAGTGCTAACCACTGAGCCACCATATACAGTGCTAAACCATTGAGCCACCATATACAGTGCTAACCAACTGACCATCATATACAGTGCTAACCATGAGCCACCATATACAGTGCTAACACTGAGCCACATATACAATGCTAACCACTGAGCCACCATATACAGTGCTAACCATTGAGCCAACCATATACAGTGCTAACACTGAGCCACCATATACAGTGCTAACACATTGAGCCACCATATACAGTGCTAACCACTAAGCCACCATATACAGTGCTAACCATTGAGCCACCATATACAGTGCTAACCACTGAGCCACCATATACAGTGCTAACCACTGAGCCACCATATACAGTGCTAACCACTGAGCCACCGTTACTGTGCTAATCACTGAGCCACCATATACAGTGCTAACCACTGAGCCACCATTACGTGCTAACCACTGAGCCACCATTACAGTGCTAACCACTAAAGCCACCATATACAGTGCTAACCATTGAGCCACCATATACAGTGCTAACCACTGAGCCACATATACAGTGCTAACACTGAGCCACCATATACAGTGCTAACCACTGAGCCACCATTATACAGTGCTAACCACTGAGCCACCATATACAGTGCCTAACCACTGAGCCACCTACAGTGCTAACCACTGAGCCACCATATACAGTACTAACCACTTGAGCCACCATATACAGTGCTAACCACTGAGCCACATATACAGTGCTAACCATGAGCCATATATACAGTGCTAACCACTGAGCCACCGTTACTGTGCTAACCACTGAGCCACCATATACAGTGCTAACCACTGAGCCACCATATACTGTGCTAACACTGACCAATATACAGTGCTAACCACTGAGCCACCATATACAGTGCTAACCATTTGAGCCACCATATACAGTGCTAACCACTGAGCCACCATATACAGTGCTAACCACTGAGCCACCATATACAGTGCTAACCACTGAGCCACCTATGTTACAGCACTATCGTGAACCACTGAGCCACCATATACAGTGTTAACCACTGAGCCACCATATACAGTGCTAACCACTGAGCCACCATATACAGTGCTAACCACTGAGCCACCATATACAGTGCTAACCACTGAGCCACCATATACAGTGCTAACCACTGAGCCACCATATACAGTGCTAACCACTGAGCCACCATATACAGTGCTAACCACTGAGCACCACTTACTACAGTGCTAACCACTGAGCCACCATATACAGTGCTAACCATTGAGCCACCATATACAGTGCTAACCACTGAGCCACATATACAGTGCTAACCACTGAGCCACATATACAGTGCTAACCACTGAGCCACCATATACTGTGCTAACCAGCCACCATATACAGTGCTAACACGAGCCACCATATACAGTGCTAACCACTGAGCCACCATATACAGTGCTAACCACTGAGCCACCATATACAGTGCTAACCACTAGCCACCATATACAGTGCTAAACCACTTGAGCCACCATATACAGTGCTAACCACTGAGCCACCATATACAGTGCTAACCACTGAGCCACCAATACAGTGCTAACCCACTGAGCCACCATATACAGTGCTAACCACTGAGCCACCATATACAGTGCTAACCATCTGAGCCACATATACAGTGCTAACCACTGAGCCACATATACAGTGCTAACCACTGAGCCACCTAAGTAATAGACAGTGCTAACACTGAGCCACCATATACAGTGCTAACCACTGAGCCACCATATACAGTGCTAACCACTGAGCCACCATATACAGTGCTAACCATGAGCCACCATATACAGTGCTAACCACTGAGCCACCATATACAGTGCTAACCACTGAGCCACATATACAGTGCTAACACTGAGCCACCATATACAGTGCTAACCAAAACATGCCACATTCGTCTAACCTGACTATACGTCACTGGCCCATATTTACCATGCATAACGTACCATGCACAACCACGAGCCATAAAGTGTAACATGAGCACTCTAATGGCGATACACCTATCTTCATGCAAACGTTAACCGAATTACAGTACAGGCCATATACATGCTAACCTGAGCACATTCGTGTAACATGAGCCTCTCTAACCACAAATGTACTGGCACATTACAGTGTACAGAGCACTATAGTGCTAACCTGAGCATTTAACTACCTGAACCATGAGCACTATCAGTGCTAACACTGAGCCACCATATGTGTAACATGAGCACATACATGCTAACCATGAGCCACTTCAGTCTAACACTGACACATATACAGTGTAACCATGAGCCACATATACATGACTACCATAGTTAAGAGCCACATATACAGTCTAACATGAGCACATACTCAACACTGAGCACATAATGCTACCACTGAGCACCTATATACCTAGCTATGCTAACCATGACCACTATACAGTCTAACCTGAGCCATATACAGTGCTAACACTGAGCACATTACATGCTAACCATGAGCCACCATAATGCTAACCACTGAGCCAATACAGTGCTAACACTGAGCCATATACAGTGCTAACATGAGCCATACGTCTAATGAGCACATATAGTGTAACCATGAGCACCATACGTGCTAACTGAGCACATTACATGTAACCACTGAGCACATTACATGTAACAGAGCCACCTATACAGTGCTAACATGAGCACCATTACAGTGCTAACACTGAGCACATTACATGCTAACACTGAGCCACCATTAGTTACCACTAGCACTACGGCTAACACTGAGCCACTATAGTGAACATGCCACATACGTGAACCACTGCCACCTAGTGCTAACACTGGCACATTACAGTGCTAACACTGACCACAATAAGTCTAACCATGAGCACATATACAGTGCTAACCACTGAGCACATACAGTGCTAACACTGAGCACCATACAGTGCTAACCACTGAGCACCTACATGCTAACACTGAGCCACCATACAGTGTAACCATGAGCCACCATTACAGTGCTAACATGAGCCACCATTACAGTGCTAACCACTGAGCCACATATACAGTGCTAACATGAGCCACCATACAGTACACTTGAGCACATATACATGCTAACACTGAGCACTATACAGTGCTAACCACTGAGCCACATATACAGTGTAACACTGAGCCACCTATACAGTGCTAACCACTGAGCCACCATATTACAAGTCTAACCACTGAGCA
The DNA here is from genome assembly GCA_033576535.1 of Allobates femoralis. Classification (NCBI taxonomy): domain Eukaryota; kingdom Metazoa; phylum Chordata; class Amphibia; order Anura; family Aromobatidae; genus Allobates; species Allobates femoralis. Next base: position 444,473,853 of record JARQOC010000002.1, read on the forward strand.
CCATATACAGTGCTAACCACTGAGCCACCATATACAGTGCAAACTACACTTGAGACCACTAGACATTAGCTAAATCACTGACCACCATATTACATACCAGTGCTAACCACTGAGCCACCATATACAGTGCTAACACTGAGCCACATATAATGCTAACACTGAGCCACATATACAGTGCTAACCACTGAGCCACATATACAGTGCTAACCACTAGCCACCATATACAGTGCTAACCACTGAGCCACCATATGCTAGTGCTAACACTGAGCCACATATACAGTGCTAACCATGAGCACCATATACAGTGCTAACACATGAGCCACTACATTACAGTGCTAATACCAACTGAGCCACCATATACAGTGCAACCACTAAGCCACCATACAGTGCTAACACTGAGCCACCATATACAGGCTAACAACACTGAGCCACATATACTGTGCTAACCACTGAGCACCATATACATGCTAACACTGAGCACCATATACAGTGCTAACCACTGAGCCACCTATATACAGTGCAACCACTGAGCCACCATATACAGTGCTAACCTGAGCCACCATATCAGTGCTAACCACTGAGCCACCATTCAGTATAACCATGATGCAACTATACATGCAACCACTGAGCCACCATATACAGTGCTAACACTAGCCACCATATACAGTCTAACCACTGAGCCACCATATACAGTGCTAACCACTGAGCCACCATATACAGTGCTAACCACTGAGCCACCATATGCAGTGCTAACCACTGAGCCACCATATACAGTACTAACCACTGAGCCACCATATACAGTGCTAACCACTGAGCCACCATATACAGTGCAAACCACTAAGCCACCGTACTGTGCTAACCACTGAGCCACCATATACAGTACTAACCACTGAGCCATCATATACAGTGCTAACCACTGAGCCACCATATACAGTGCCAACCACTGAGCCACCATAGAGTGCTAATCACTGAGTCACCATATACAGTGCTAACCACTGAGCCACTGTATACAGTGCTAACCACTGAGGCACTGTATACAGTGCTAACCACTGAGCCACCATATACAGTGCTAACCACTGAACCACCATATACAGTGCTATCCATTGAGCCACCATATACAGTGCTAACCACTGAGCCACCATATACAGTACTAACCACTGAGCCTCCATATACAGTGCTAACCACTGAACCACCATATACAGTGCTAACCACTGAGCCGCCATATACAGTGCTAACCACTGAGCCACCATATACAGTACTAACGACTGAGCCATCATACTGTGCTAACCACTGAGCCACCATATACAGTGCCAACCACTGAGCCACCGTACAGTGCTAACCACTAAGCCACCATATACAGTACTAACCACTGAGCCACCATATACAGTGCTAACCATTGAGCCACCATATACAGTGCTAACAACTGAGCCATCATATACAATGCTAACCACTGAGCTACCATACAGTGCTAACCACTGAGCCACCATATACAGTGCTAACCACTGAGCCACCATATACAGTGCTAACCACTGAGCCATCATATACAATGCTAACCACTGAGCCACCATATACAGTGCTAACCACTGAGCCACCAAATACAGTGTTAACCATTGAGCCACCATATACAGTGCTAACCACTTAGCCACCATACTGTGCTAATCACTGAGTCACCATATACAATGCTAACCACTGAGCCACTATATACAGTGCTAACCACTGAGCCACCATATACAGTGCTAACCACTGAGCCACCATATACAGTGCTAACCACTGAGCCACCATATACAGTGCTAACCACTGAGCCACCATATACAGTACTAACCACTGAGCCACCATATACATTGCTAACCACTGAGTCACCATATACAGTGCTAACCATTGAGCCACATTACTGTTCTAATTATTGAGCCACCATATACAGTGCCAACCACTGAGCCACTATAGAGTGCTAACCACTGAGGCTCCGTATACAGTGCTAACTACTGAGTCAGCGTATACTGTGCTAACCACTGAGCCCCTATATACTCTGCTAACCACTGAGCTGCCGTAAAGTCTGCTAAGCACTGAGCCCCCATATACTCTGCTAACCAATGAGCCCCATATACTCTGCAAAGCACTCTGCTGCAGGCAGGAGGGGGCCGGGGAATAGCGGTTCTGTGCGGGCAGGAGGGGCCCCCCTCCTGCCCACACCCGGCCGCTGTTCCCTGGCCTTCTCCTGCCCGCACCTGGCCTCTCTTCACCAGCCCCCTCCTGCACGCACCCGGCCGCTCTTCCCCGGCCCCCTCCTGCCCGCACCTGGCCGCTGTCCCCCGGCGCCTTTCTGGATTTCGGCACTGCTGCACACCGGTACTGCTGTAGGTATCTACTATATAATTGTCTACTTCTGCCTTTTTATCTGCAACGCAAATCCTGCATTGGTGACCAGGACCTTCAGCAACAGGGACAGTTCGCCCGCAAATTGGCGCAAGATTTCAACCACGCTTCGCTGATTGGTTGCCAGCAATCAGCGATATTTGTGCAGGATTTAAACCCAGCTTCGCTTTGCATTATTCTTAAATCTTCATAAATAAACTACATACATATTCTAGAATACCCGATCCGGGCCTCCATCTAGTAAAATATAATCACTTTCGCATTTTACCTATTATTGAAGACTGATCCCTGACAGCGCAACGTATGCTCCATGTTCTACTACCGCTTCAATATTTTTCCTATATTGGCTGCAGCAGTTGTGGGTACATGTTATCAGAGTTGGTTGTGGCTCCCACAACCCTTCCAGGTGAGCCGCAAATCACTAAAAATCACCTTATCTCCATAACATTAAGACCTTATTTGCGCCTTTTCTCTTCCAGCCTGGTTTTGTTCAACTTAAAGGGGTTTTCCGGCTTAAATCTATCTTTACACTATTGGGCTACACAGATACAAGTAGGTAGATGGTAATTAAAATTGAAGAAAAAGCTGCACTCACCAAAGTAGATGCAAGACGGTTCTTTATTGGAGTTGCCAAGACATGGTGCAGGGAGGGGGGGAGACCAAGGTGACTACGGCGAGAGCCCGAAACGGTGCCGTAGTCACCTTGGTCTCCCCCCCTCCCTGCACCATGTCTTGGCAACTCCAATAAAGAACCGTCTTGCATCTACTTTGGTGAGTGCAGCTTTTTCTTCAATTTTATCAAGACTGTGATCATGCTATGCTAGCACCCCAAAGAAACCTCTGTAGCGTCTGCCATTACCTCCTAACTGGAGTTCCCCCAGAAGGTGGTGACCCCATTTCTTTTCTTTTTTGCGTAGATGGTAATTACCTATCTCTTCTGCTGTAGGCCTTCTCTCACAGCCAGGTAATGTCAGGAGAGGTCACATGACCTCTCCTGCAGTGATTTTGCTGCTTCCTGTGATGTCACGTCCTGACACCAGAGCTGGAGCATATCCCCCGCCCTGTACACAGCATCACAGCTGAAGTCACTGTGAGTGACAGCAGCCGGCCCCCTCCTACTAACTCAGCCCATGTCTGCTGACTCTGAGTAGTGAGGAGCTGTTGGAGGCTGTATGCAGGGACACCCTGCAACTCCCGGGCAGTTGGATATCTGGGGGAGGGGGGATCTGTGTGCTGTGGCTCTTATCACCTAATGTCTCCTTGGCTGAACTTTAACCCTGTGTTCCCCAGACACTTCAATGATTCCTCCTCTTCCAGTGCTTTCAGTGATGTCTGGAGATATTAACCCATCTGCAGCTGGATTTACTGCTAGCAGCACTGGGAGGAATCTGTAATATTGTCAGGGAACACAGCATTGAGCAAGCAGCACGGACTGCAGTGAATGTGAATGCAGGACACAGGATCACCGTCTGTGTTATGTACAATGCTGGAATGATGATAGAGGTCAGCTTACCGACAGCCAATGAGTGTGCAGTGGGCGGTGCTGAGCACTGAGGCTGGGTGGGATCAGCTCTGCCTGTGAATTAGGCAACCAGGCCCAGTGACATACTGTCAAGTTTGGTTGAGCCACAAGTAAATTAAGTGAGTTCTAGGAATCAAGTGAGAATTCAGGAGGAAACTAAGTTAGAAAGAATCTTTTTTTTATAGGGGTGTTGTATATTACAATGCAGCTCAGATTAGCTTAAAAAATGTTGATTTCAGGGTCAGGACTGTTCTAGCTCTGGTGTCCACTGAATGGAAAGGCTTTTGCTTATCTTCTGACAAGGTTGTCCTTTTAGAAGCTCTTGTAAGGGGGCAGCAATCTGAGTAAAGTTTTTCAGACTGATCACTGACTGCGCGGTGTATGCACCATATTCTACTACCGGTTCAATAGTTCATTTAACTTAGAATTCCTTGCACTAGTGTGGGCTTTCACCGATAAATTTAAGCACTACTTGACAGCAACTCCCTTCATTGCCTTTACTGACAACAACCCATTGTCCCAGTTACAGACTGCTAAACTTGGAGCCCTGGAGCAGAGATGGGCCTCCCACTTCACCAATTACCAGTTTGTCATGAAGTACTGAGGAGGCCAATCTAATGTCAATGCTGATGCCCTGTCCAGACTGCCCTCAGAAAAAACCCTGTTATGATGAGGACAGGTAGGAAGAAGTAAAAATGCCTGCCTTTTATTCCTATGTCACCAAGCAGAATGTGCAGAGAGACCTAGGACCTCCTGTTTCTAAACGTAACCCAGACCCATGATAAGCCAAGATTGGGCTGAAATGCAAAAGGACAGCAGAACCTCCAGAACCCTATGAGATGGAAGTTGCTAGAATCTAGAAAAGCGAGGCTACCTGTGAGATACAGGTAATCTAACCCAGAACTCTGCTGATTATGGCGACAGAATAAACATCTGCAGTACCATAAAGGAGTGTTAGTTCGATTCACTGTGATCCTCTACACTCACGAGAGAGTCTTCCAAATAGTTGTACAGATGCCAACATCATTCTGAGGCTTATTATGACACATCTGAACACTTTGGTTGCCAAAAGACTGAGATAAAAGACTGAGATGACAATCCGAGAATGCAGGGCACCTCAGCTGCAGCTGCTGCTGCTGCTGATGCTCCCTGACTGCAGAGCCCTTGAGATCTGCCCCTCAGATTACAAGGCGGATTTGTGCCTACGGTTCAGCTGCGGCCATAACTATCCAACCCCCTGTTTACATATACTTGAGCGGTGTTACGTTGATGCCCTCAATAAAAGTAAGAAAAAAAAATAACATTGGTGTCGTTATTTCTCAATGCGCGATGGGGAAAACCGGTGGGTGGGTCTCGGCAGTCTGCTTCTACTAGATAGGAATGTGCCAAGATATTGAGAAATGGTGCAGAGAAAGTGTTCCGTGTCTCAGTAGCTGAGAAGGTATGGAACAAAGCGTTCCGCTGCATCCCATTAAAATTCACCGTCATTTGGAGCTTGTTGCCCTTGATCATGTGAAACTGCAACCCAGCCGTACAGCAAGATAAGGGAGTGCCCCACCGCTTCCATTCTTAGCCAGGCACATAAGGTGCTGTCTGCTGCACTGTGTCCATATTGAACTCTGGCCCGTCTTCATCCTGCATTCATGAGGTATATTTATAAGGTACCTTTACACGCCGCAACCGCGGCTGGGAATCCTAAAGGCGATATGTTGCCCTGGAGCAATTACAGTGAAATTGCCTCACAGTTGCGGCGTGTAATTGGGGAATTTCGCGGCGATAAATCGCCTCTCGCCTGATTTCAGAGCAGTGCTCAGGAATCAGGCGATTTATCGCTGCGAAATTCCCCAATTACACGCCGCGATCGCGGCGTGTAAAGCTACCTTTACAGGATTAGGTTTTAAATTAGTTAGATAGGGACCGTTCTGATGTGGGTTACCTTGGCGTTGGTAGAACGGCTTTGTACATTTTTTTGCAAAAAAAGTATTAACTAAGTAGTTTCTTGTTATGCAAGATAGGAAGTGCCCTACAGCTTCCATTCTGAGCCAGGCACATAAGGTGCTGTCTGCTGCACTGTGTTCATATTGAAATCTGGCCTGTTTTCATCTTGTATCCATGAGGTATACCTATACAGGATCAGGTTTTGAATTAGTTAGATAGGGACCGTTCTGATATGGGTCACCTTGGCGTTGGTAGAACGGCTTTGTACATTTTTTGCAAAAAAAGTATTACCCTGTTTTTGACACTGTTTTTTACCAGCACTAACTTTTTATTATTACCTATTATAGCAGAGTACTTCTACACATTTGTTATACTGTTTTTTCTGTCGTCTATTTATTTGGTGGTGTGAACACGGCCCTACAGACCTGTTCACATTGTGCTTTGGCTCATTTGGAAGTTTTCATTAGTTTCTTGTTATGCAAAATAGGAAGTGCCCTACAGCTTCCATTCTGAGCCAGGCACATAAGGTGCTGTCTTCTGCACTGTGTTCATATTGAAATCTAGCCTGTTTTCATCTTGTATCCATGAGGTATACCTATACAGGATCAGGTTTTGAATTAGTTAGATAGGGACTGTTCTGATATGGGTCACCTTGGCGTTGATAGAACGGCTTTGTACATTTTTTGCAAAAAAAAGTATTAACGAAGTACCCTGTTTTTGATACTGTTTTTTACCAGCACTAACTTTTTATTATTACCTATTATAGCAGAGTACTTCTACGCGTTTGTTATACTGTTTTTTCTGTGATCTATTAATTTGGTGGTGAGAACATGGCCCTACAGACCTGTTCACATTGTGTTTTGGCTCAGTTGTAAGTTTTCATTTGTTTTTTGTTATGCAAATAGGAAGTGCCCCCACCGCTTCCATTCTGAGCCAGGCACATAAGGTGCTGTCTGCTGCACTGTGTCCATATTGGACTCTGGTCGGTCTTCATCCTGCATCCATGAGGTATAGTTATACAGGATCAGGTTTTAAATTAGTTACAAATCTTGAAGACTGAAACAGGGCACTAGGGGTAATAAAGGCTTATTTACAATCTCAGAACAATAATTGTTCCGCGAACAGCATACAGCAGAGCTTGAGAATAGTGTTGCTCAACCTGACAGGTGCAGACAATATCAGGTATGTAAGAATAACGGGTGGCACTCACCAGGACGTATGTTGCTGTGCAAAGTTCTTTTATTCCATAAGTTCTGGAACAGGAGGTTACATCAGTGCAGGGAGGGAAAGGAAGGCAGAGCGGACGACGGGCGCCCCGTTTTGCGGGTTACTGCTTTACTGTGTCCATATTGGACTCTGGCCCGTTTTCATCCTGCATCGATAAGGTATACTTATACTGGATCAGGTTTTAAATTGGTTAGATAGGAACCGTTATGATATGGGTCACTTTGGCGTTGGTAGAACAACTTTGTACATTTTTTGCAAAAAACGTATTAACTAAGTACCCTAGCTAGTAGCACTAGCTTATTATCATTACCTATTATAGCAGAGTACTTCTACACGTTTGTTATACTGCTTTTTGTGTGGTCTAGTTATTTGGAGCTTGTTGCCCTTGATCATGGCAAAGTGCAACCCAGCCGTACGGGATACCGCTATGCGCTGACCATCAGCAACTACTACACCAAATTCATTTTGGCCGTCCCTGGTGGAGATTAGACTGCTCGAACCACTGCTATGATGTTATGAGAACACTTTGTGAGACCTTATGGCCACTTTACACGCAGCAACAGGAAGATAGAAACCGGCAGGTGTCGGAGACAATTGTACCTTTTACCTTCAAAACACCTTGAAGTGGCTGCGTGTAATTCAGGTATCTGCAAGGTGTTTTGAAGGTAAAAGGTACAATTGTCTCCGACACCTGCCGGTTTCTATCTTCCTGTTGCCGCGTGTAAAGTGGCCATTATGGATATCCCGAGCAGGTCCTAACAGATCAAGGTTCAGAATTTAAGTCTGATTTATTCCCAAGAACTGTGTGCACTCTATGGCTGCAAGAAACTTTGCACAACTGCTTACCATCTCCAATGCAATGGACTGTGCAAAAGGATAAACAAAACTTTGATTGACATGTTGAAGAATGTTCCATCTCAAGAATGGAAAGAATGGCCTGAGTTACTCCAAGAAATAACTTACTAGTACAACAATATCACCCTCTGCTCATTATGTCTTTATGAATGAACAGGGTTACAGGTTCTGTGCCCACACCATTGTCATGGGGTGCTCAGGTTAAGTGACAGCTGAGACCCAGCTCATACAGCCAGGAGCAGTGCCTGTAATGCCACTGGCTGTTTAACACACTAAATGCCATGATATATATCAATTGTAATAATTTATGAAGCTGGGAGAAGGATATAGCTCCCTCTCCTGTCTCATCGGCACCACCGCAACCTTAACGCAAGGGCATGGTCGTAGCCATGGCAAATTGAGTTCGTCATGATGACCTCCGGTCCATCCAACTAAGACAAGTTTGTTAGATCATACCAGGAACATGGTCTAAGAGGCTTCTTTCACTGCATCACTGACAAATGTAATGCTGTGCCATGCTTTTTTAGAGAATGCATTATATAAGTTATCAGAGTAATGAATGTTGAATTCCCTAAGTAAAAAAGTTTAATTTTTTTTTTTAAATTGCAAAAATATTTACAATAAACAAAAAAGCAATAAAATGAAAAAACCTAATACCAATACGTATATTTTTGTGAAAACAGAAATCAAAAAGAAAACATTTGTTAGCTCCACGTTCATAACAACACAACCTATAAAATGGTCACGCTATTTAACCCCTTGAGTGAACACGGTAAAAAATAAATAAAAAGCCCAGCATAAAACTATGCATTTTCATAAACCATTAAACAAACAGTTGAATTAAAGGGATCCTGTCACATCCAAAAAGCCACCTCATCTACCAAAACACGTCACTGCAGCATCCGATCACTAATCTCACACTCCTTTTGTCTCCTAAAAGCATCCTGTGAAAGTGCAGAAAAACGTTTTAATACTCCCTCATTAGGCGTTATAATTAGTAGGGGCTATATTCTTTAGCCCTTAGGGCGTGTTGTTTTGCAGGCTCCAGGATCCATCCTCTCTCTGTCTGTACTGCTTTGCTTGTGCAGGCTTTGCAGAATGCAAATCATTAGTCCTGCCTTCAGCTGCACATCACAGCAGAAGCTGCACAGAGAGGCTGGATCATTCAGGCTGCAAAACAACACACCCTAAGGGCTAAAGAATATAGCCCCTGCTAATTATAATGCCTAATGAGGGAGTATTAAAACGTCTTTATGCACTTTCACAGGATGCTTTTAGGAGACAAAAGGAGTGTGAGATTAGTGATAGGATGCTGCAGGGACATAGCTTAGGTGGCGTTTTGGAGGTGACAGGATCCCTTTAATCGCAAAAAAAAGAATGTAAATTAAAATGGTGAAGGAGGAAACGACATCTTCCACAAACAACAAGCTCACACAGGAGAAAAATAAAAAAGTTATAGCTTTCAGAATATAGCAATGCAAAAACTATTTCTTCTTTAACCCCTTAACGACATAGGACGTTGTGCAACGTCCTGTGTTTCTGCCCGTTCCCGACACAGGACGTTGCACAACGTCCTGGCAGATTTGAGCTGCTGCAGCTCCTGTGAGTGGGGTCGCTCAGGTGTCACAGATGCTGCTGCTCTGTGACAACCTGCAGATGACCCCACAGGGGGTGGATTAACCCCCCCGTGCCCAGGACCCCTCCGATCGGCAGTTTAAAAGTGAAACTGCCGATCGGAGGGAATCATAGGGATTCACCCCTCCAGATCTGATTGAAGCTCTCCAATCAGATCTGGAGGGGCGGATCGGCAAGTGCCCACCCCTCCACAGCCCCCTCCAGCACCAGGACCTACAGGGGCCCCCCAGAACCGCCCGCCCCCCCTCTATTGTTATGTATATGCCGGCGGGCTGCAGCCGCACCTGCGCCGCCGACCACAGTGCCTGGTCCCCTCCTACGGCTTCCCCCTAGGCAGCCCCCCCCTAGGCAGCCCCCCTCCAGGCAGCCCCCACCCCTCACCTAATGCGGGGGGCTGCACACATCGGTGCACCCGCCGCTGCGTCCGGCTGTGCAGCTCCTCTGCCGGCCGGTCGGTGGCCCGCCTCCTCTCCCCGCCTCCTCTCCCGGCCTCCTCCTGCTGATCGGTCTATCGAGAGGGAGGTAAGTATGTATGTATGTATGTATGTATGTATGCATGTATCTATGTATGTATGAATGAATTGATGGATGGATGATGGATGGATGGATGGGTGAATGGATAGATGGATGGGGGGTGCATGCGTGTGCGTGCGTGGACGTGAGCGTACATGAGCGTGCGTGGACGTGTGCATAGATGGATGTGTGCGTGGATGTGCGTGCGTGGATGTCAGCATGCGTGCGTGGATGTCAGCATGCGTGAATGTCAGCATGCGTGCGTGGATGTGTGCTTGCGTGGATGTGCGTGCGTGGATGTGTGTGTGGATGCGCGTGGATGTGGATGTGCGTGCGTGGATGTGCGTGCGTGGATGTGCGTGCATGGATGTGCGTGCGTGGATGTGTGTGTGGATGTGCGTGGATGTGGATGTGCGTGCGTGCGTGGATGTCCGCGTGCATGCGTGGATGTGGATGTGCGTGCGTGGATGTGCGTGCGTGGTTGTGTGCGTGCGTGGATGATGGGTGCATAGGTGGATGGATGGGTGCAACAAGGGATCAAGTGTCCTCTTGTTGTAGTCTCTGGGATCATAGTCATGGTGCACTGTATGACAGATCATTGTCATACAGTGCACCATAACTCTGACCCCAGAGGCTGTAGGAAGAGGACACTTGATCCCTTGCTGCAGTCTCTGGATTGAGCACAGGCGATCGAGCGTCGTGGGACCTTCGTTGTGGACTACGTCGGAGGCGATCGAGCGTCGTGGGACCTTCGTTGTGGACTACGTCGGATCTTTATAATAAAGATGGAGTCCGAATTTTGTTTGTGTTTTTTTTTCAAATAAAAAGATTTTTCTCTGTGTGTATTTTCTGACTATTTACCAGAGATTCCTAATGGCGGGTCTAACATTGGCCCTATATTATGAATCTCGGGCTTAGTGCCAGCTGCCAATAAAAAGCTGGCATTAACCCCTTTATTACCCAGTTTGCCACCGGCACCAGGGCAACTGGAAGAGTCTGGGTACAGCGCCAGAAAATGGCGCTTCAATGAATGCGCCATTTTCTGGAGCGGCTGCGGGCTGCAATTCGCAGCCTGGGGGGCCCAGAACGCTTGGGCCTCTCCATGCTGCGGATTCCAGCCCCCAGCTGCCTAGTTGTACCTGGCTGGACCAAAAATATGGCGGAGCCCCACGTAATTTTTTTTTCTAGAATTTAGTCCTAGAAAAAAAATAAAAATGGGCTTCGCTGTATTTTTGGAAGCCAGCCAGGTACAACGAGGCAGCTGGGGGTTGGTGGCAATCCGTAGCTGCCAAGTTGTACCTGGCTGGACCAAAAATGTGGTGGAGCCCCACGCCATTTTTTTTCTAGAATTTAGTCCTAGAAAAAAAATAAAAAATGGGCTTCGCTGTATTTTTGGTTGCCAGCCAGGTACAATGAGGCAGCTGGGGGTTGCTGGCAGTCCGTAGCTGCCAAGTTGTACCTGGCTGGACCAAAAATATGGCGGAGCCTCACGCCATTTTTTTTCTAGAATTAGTCCTAGAAAAAAAATAAAAATGGGCTTCGCTATATTTAGATGCATAGTGAACACTTTGAACCCCAGGTGCTTCACAAATTGATCCGAAAAAAGAAAATTTGTGTGAAAAAAAGTACTTTTTCCTTATTACGGATCAATTTGTGAAGCACGTGGGGGTTCAAAGTGCTCACTATGCATCTAGATGCATTCCTTGGGGGGTCTAGTTTCCAAAATGAGGTCACTTGTGGGGGAGCTCCAATGTTTAGGCACACATGGGCTCTCCATATGCGAAATGGTGTCAGCTAATAATTCCAATTGTTAGCGGACACCATGTTGGGTATGGAGAGCCCCTGTGTGCCTAAACATTGGAGCTCCCCCACAAGTGACCCCATTTTGGAAACTAGAGCCCCCAGGGAACATATCTAGATGGGTTGTGAACATTTTGAACCCCCAGGTGCTTCACAAATTCATCTGTAAAATTGAATAAGTACTTTTTTTTCCACAAAAAATTTCTATTTTCATTTCTACAGAATATGTTGTGAAGCACCGGGGTGTTCAAAATGCTCACCACCCATCTAGATAAGTTCTCTGGGGGGTCTAGTTTCCAAAATGGGGTCATTTGTGGGGGAGCTCCAATGTTTAGGCACACAGGGGCTCTCCAAACGCAACATGGTGTCCGCTAACAATTTGACTGAAAAATCAGCTCAAATTGTTAGCGGACACCATGTCGCGATTGGAGAGCCTCTGTATGCCTATACATTGGAGCTCCCCCAAAAGTGACCCCATTTTGGAAACAAGACCCCCCCAGGGAACATATCTAGATGGGTGGTGAGCATTTTGAACCCCCAGGTGCTTCATAAATTAATCCGTAAAAATTAAAAAGTACTTTTTTTTCCATAAAAATTTTCTTTTTTCATTTTTACAGATTAATTTGTGAAGCACTGGGGTGTTCAAAATGCTCACCACCCATCTAGATATGTTCCCTGGGGTGTCTAGTTTCCAAAATGGGGTCACTTGTGGGGGAGCTCCAATGTTTAGGCACACAGGGGCTCTCCAAACGCAACATGGTGTCCGCTAACAATTTGACTGAAAAATCAGCTCAAATTGTTAGCGGACACCATGTCGCGTTTGGAGAGCCCCTGTGTGCCTATACATTGGAGCTCCCCCACAAGTGACCCCATTTTGGAAACTAGACCCCCCAGGGAACATATCTAGATGGGTGGTGAGCATTTTGAACCCCCAGGTGCTTCATAAATTAATCCGTAAAAATTAAAAAGTACTTTTTTTTTCCATAAAAATTTTCTTTTTTCATTTTTACAGATTAATTTGTGAAGCACTGGGGTGTTCAAAATGCTCACCACCCATCTAGATATGTTCCCTGGGGTGTCTAGTTTCCAAAATGGGGTCACTTGTGGGGGAGCTCCAATGTTTAGGCACACAGGGGCTCTCCAAACGCAACATGGTGTCCGCTAACAATTTGACTGAAAAATCAGCTCAAATTGTTAGCGGACACCATGTCGCGTTTGGAGAGCCCCTGTGTGCCTATACATTGGAGCTCCCCCACAAGTGACCCCATTTTGGAAACTAGACCCCCCAGGGAACATATCTAGATGGGTGGTGAGCATTTTGAACCCCCAGGTGCTTCATAAATTAATCCGTAAAAATTAAAAAGTACTTTTTTTTTCCATAAAAATTTTCTTTTTTCATTTTTACAGATTAATTTGTGAAGCACTGGGGTGTTCAAAATGCTCACCACCCATCTAGATATGTTCCCTGGGGTGTCTAGTTTCCAAAATGGGGTCACTTGTGGGGGAGCTCCAATGTTTAGGCACACAGGGGCTCTCCAAACGCAACATGGTGTCCGCTAACAATTTGACTGAAAAATCAGCTCAAATTGTTAGCGGACACCATGTCGCGTTTGGAGAGCCCCTGTGTGCCTATACATTGGAGCTCCCCCACAAGTGACCCCATTTTGGAAACTAGACCCCCCAGGGAACATATATAGATGGGTGGTGAGCATTTTGAACCCCCAGGTGCTTCATAAATTAATCCGTAAAAATTAAAAAGTACTTTTTTTTTCCATAAAAATTTTCTTTTTTCATTTTTACAGATTAATTTGTGAAGCACTGGGGTGTTCAAAATGCTCACCACCCATCTAGATATGTTCCCTGGGGTGTCTAGTTTCCAAAATGGGGTCACTTGTGGGGGAGCTCCAATGTTTAGGCACACAGGGGCTCTCCAAACGCAACATGGTGTCCGCTAACAATTTGACTGAAAAATCAGCTCAAATTTTTAGCGGACACCATGTTGCATTTGGAGAGCCTCTGTGTGCCTACACATTGGAGTTCCCCCACAAGTGACCCCATTTTAGAAACTAGTCCCCACAGGGAACATATCTAGATGGGTGGTGAGCTTTTTAAACCCCACGTGCTTCACAAATTCATCCGTAAAAATGAAAAAGTACTTTTTTTTCCACACAAATTTTCTTTTAGCCTAAATTTTTTCATTTTCACATGGGGAACAGGATAAAATGGATCCTAAAATTTGTTGGGCAATTTCTCCTGAGTACAGCGATACCTCATATGTGGTCATAAACCACTGTTTGGGCGCACGGCAGGGCTCAGAAGGGAAGGAGCGCCATTTCACTTTTTGAATGGAAAATTAGCTCCAAAAGTCAAATGGCGCTCCTTCCCTTCTGAGCCCTGCCGTGCGCCCAAACAGTGGTTTATGACCACATATGAGGTATCGCTGTACTCAGGAGAAATTGTCCAACAATTTTTAGGATCCATTTTATCCTGTTGCCCATGTGAAAATGAAAGAATTGAGGCTAAAAGAACATTTTTATTAGAAAAATTAAAATGACCATTTTTTCCTTCCACTTTGCTTTAGTTCCCGTGAAGCACCTGAAGGGTTAATAATCTTCTTGAATGTAGTTTTGAGTAGCTTGAGGGGTGCAGTTTTTGGAATGGTGTCACTTTTGGGTGTTTTCTGTCATGTACACCCCTCAAAGGGACTTCAAATGTGATGTGGTGACAAAAAAAATGGTTTTGTAAATTTTGCTGGAAAAATGAAAAATTGCTTATGAACTTTGAACCCTTATAACGTCCGAACAAAAATTTTTTTTTTTCCAAAATTGTGCTGATGTAAAGTAGACATGTGGGAAATGTTATTTATTAACTATATTGTGTCACATACCTCTCTGGTTTAGCAGAATAAAAATTCATAATTTGAAAATTGCAAAATTTTCAAAATTTTTGCCATATTTTTGATTTTTTCACAAATAATCGCAAAAATTATCGACCTAAATTTAATACTAACATGAAGCCCAATATGTCACGAAAAAACAATCTCAGAATCGCTAGGATCCGTTGAAGCGTTCCAGAGATATAACCTCATTAAGGGACACTGGTCAGAATTGACAAAAATGACCTGGTCATTAAGGTCAAAATAGGCCCGGGGGTGAAGGGGTTAAAATAGCTTTTATTGTGTAAAACCAGCGAACCTTAAAAAGTTGTATAAATATGATATTGTTGTAATCATATTGACCCGAAGAATAAAGCTGTTTTATCATTTTTGATACACGCAGAAAGGCATCCTGAATTGCTGATTTTTGTTCATTCTGCCTACTAAAAATCAGAATGGAAAGCAATAAAAAAATGATATGTGGCCTGGCGATGAACTCAAGAGGACGCTGTTGTTAAGGCTCCTGCGGCCCTTGGGGTTCATCAGCCCAGGATTCGGCGGCATTTCATCTGCCCAAGGCGAAATTTATAACATCCAGTGCTCCTATACCCCAGGAGCCCGCCTAACATGTCTCTGAATACCATCTGACTGAGGGACGGTCTCCCCGCTGTGGAGGAGCAGGGCGGCGTGTTTACAAGATGGCCACGGCTACCTGATCATCTGCTGCAGCACACTCCCTCCCCCCACCCCCACAGCTCACTCACACCCCCACAGCTCATGGGGTCCAATATACTGTATGAAGGGCTGTGTGAGGTCCATCATACTGTGTGGAGGGCTGTGAGGTCCATCACACTGGGCATTTCTTAAAGTAATGATGGCCACTCGTTTTTCTTTACTTAGCTGCTTTCTTTTCTGCTTTTCTTGCCATAATATAAATTCTAACAGTCTATTCAGTAGGACTATCAGCTGTGTCTCCACCAGACTTCTGCAGAACACATCTGATGGTCCCAACCCCATTTATAAGGCAAGAAATCCCACTTATTAAACCTGACAGGGCACACCTGTGAAGTGAAGACTATTTCCGGTGACTACATCTTGAAGCTCATCAAGAGAATGCCAAGAGTGTGCAAAGCAGTAATCAAAGCAAAAGGTGGCTACTTTGAAGAACCTAGAATATAAGACATATTTTCAGTTGTATCACACTTTTTTGTTAAGTATATAATTCCACATGTGCTAATTCATAGTTTTGATGCCTTCAGTGTGAATCTACAATTTTCATAGTCATGAAAATACAGAAAACTCTTTGAATGAGAAGGTGTGTCCAAACTTTCGGTCTGTACTGTATATCCCGTTTGGAAAATTTATGTAGAATAGAAATCCAGGGCCTGAATACTACTGTATCACAGATTACTGAGAGAGTGGAAGCCCTTGAGTCCTCTGCTTCACAGACCTCAGAAACCCAGGCTGATCAACGACGGATCTTGGCTGTCCAATTTGGGAGCAAATTTCCTTCCTGTTTAACCTAATGGAGGACTCTGAAAACCGAGACCTCCGTAACAACATTAGAGTACGCGGCCTTCCGGAAAGGCCGCTTTACACGTCGCAATATCGCAACGTAACAACGATAAAAAGTCACGTGGTGTGGCCGTTGCAGTTGTTATCATTGTTGCGTTCTGTCGTGTAAATGGGCAATGCGACGCGAAAACAATGCAACTACGATATCGCAATGAGATTGTGCATGCTCTCCAACCATACGATATTGCATATGCAATCTGGCATGATTGTGCTGTATGACAGCGCAAATACAATTTGGAGCGCAACTTCCCCTATTCACGCCAATGTTAAATGGTCGTTCCCTGGGTTGCTCAGACACAGCGCGGAAAAGGGGCGTACTACATCCTAGTTGCGTTGCCTGCCGATATCTCCCTGTGTGACAGCTCCTATGCGATCTTGGACAAGTGCCAAAAACGTGCGTGCTCCCGTGAAGTTGTATGCAATATCGTAACGATATTGCGACGTGTAAAGCGGCCCGAAGCCACAGGGGTTGTGGATCTTGCTCCCACTTTACAGTCCATTTTTAACTCACTCTTGGACAGGCCTCCAGATACCTCTATTATGTTTGAAAGGGGTCACCGGGCCTTAAGACCGCTGTCTACTGACCTCAATAACCCCAGAGATGAAATCTGCAGACTGCATTATTTTGAGATCAAAGAGAGCATCGTGCACCAGGCTTGTATCAAAAGCCCTATTAACTTTGACAGGGCTGAAATTCATCTTATGGCGGATTTATCTAGGGCTTCACTAATAAAACGGAGGGCTCTGAGGCCACTCCTCGACTCCTTGAGGGAGAGGAATATCCCATACTCCTGGGGGTACCCCTTCCAGCTCCAAGTTCACAATCAGTGAGTGGTCTTTGTCCTTCGGGGCCCATAGGACTTGGGGGGGCCTTCCTGGAGGGGTTGGATCTCCCTGTAATGACTATCCCGGAGTGGCCTGTGAATCCTTATATGCCCATTTGCCACGGTGACGACCGACCCAGACCTGCATTACCCCAGAGAGCTCGTAGGAGGAGTGTGGTCCATCTCCGCACGGCGGAATCTTAAGACCTTGAATCTTCTTCACGATTGTCTTACATTAATGGACCTGGTGGCTTCATGAACAAGAGCGTAATTTCCCCACTCGCTTTCCCTCTCCCCTCTTATCCCTACCCTTCCTTCCTTCTTATCCCTTCCCCCTTCCTGTCTCCTTCCCCTTCCTTCTTTCCTCCCCCCATTTCCCCATTATTTTCGCCCCCTCCCCTTTTCCTTTTCAGCATTGAGCTCAGATTTGGAACTGTGAGGCCTCAAGTTTTACTCATAACATGTTCAATGTATTGCATCGGTTTACTGTTGGCAATGGTTCTAAGGGGCAATGGTGAAGCTCCCTTGCACTATGCTTATCTCAGCCGCTGTTGTTACTTCACTATATATTTGCCACCACCCAAGAGAAGAAATGTGATGTAACCACACACAGTGGTACTGTAAAATATAGACCCTTCTCATGTATGGTTCATTTTGTTAGATTAGGCTATTTGATAAGCAGAAGCGTAATTCTATTATGCATATCTTCTTTCTTTCCTGATTTTTATCCCCCTTTCTCTCATTACCCCCCTCTTCTATTCTCCCTCCTCTTATTCTCACCCCTCTCCTTTCCTACCCGCCTCTCCCTCCCTTCCTTTTCCTCCCCTCCCTCTATTTCTTGAAGTTAGGATCCATTATGGGATTAAGACATTTCATGCCTCCTCCTGTGGTATGATCACTGTAACATTTCACTTTACTGATGGTCACGGTATAAGAGTGTACTGTTGGGGTGCCTTTGCACTTCGTTTTATTTTGCCGGTATTAATATTTTGCTTTATGTTGCTGCTGTTTCCCGGGGGGTGTCCCTCGGGGGCCCTCGCAGACTCATCGAGAGACACTACCCCACCTAGGGATACTTGTATAACAAGTGATTCTATACAAGCTCGGAGCACGTATCTGGAGTTTGTATAGTTGTTCCACCCCGACTTAGGCTTGGGGCGACAGCCCAGCTTATTTTTGGGCAGCTTCTTTTTTATTAATTTAATTATATATATATTTTTTTTTTCTTTCCTCCACTTTTCTCACTCGGCCTTCCTTTTCAAGCCTCCTAGTCTTCTTACTTCCTACAACTTTTTCCTCTTCTTCGGCCTTCCCCGGACAACTTGAGAAAGATAGATCAATACTGTCTTTGATTAGATCTGAAATATGGCTGCTTTGAAGTTGGCATCCCTGAAAGTGAGGGGTTTCAACCTTCCGCCAAAAATGTAACTAAATTCTGCATAGTATGCATAAGGTAGGGCTGCAGATTCTCTTACTTCAGGAGACTCATTTCAAGACAAGTCATTTTCCTGAGGTGAAGAATCGGTATTATTCACACTGGTTTCATGCTTCTAATCCCTCGGCTAGGTCCGGGGGGTCAGCGTTGCCATACTCTTGCCCATTGTGTCCATGAAGTGGGCCCGGACAAGAAGGGCAGATATTTATTCCTGAAAGTGACAATTAATGGTCAGATGTTTACATTAGCTAATCTTTACCTTCCCAACACAGGACAAGTAACCGCGGGTCTGCGCTACCTGAGGAAACTGAAATAGAATGGGTGTTAGCGCTCGGATTGCAACCAGACAATGCTCACGAGATATTTACCTCTAGGCTTTATTAAATCAGTGTAGAATTCCAATTCTCCACAACGCGTTTCTGCGCTCAGTGCGCCTTTCTCAAGTGGTCCACTTGAGAAAGGCGCACTGAGCGCAGAAACGCGTTGTGGAGAATTGGAATTCTACACTGATTTAATAAAGCCTAGAGGTAAATATCTCGTGAGCATTGTCTGGTTGCAATCCGAGCGCTAACACCCATTCTATTTCTATTATACACTTTCACGCCTTCCCCTCTGGGAAGTGCGAGTCTGAGCAGCTCGGCTCCCGGACCTTGCTCACAACCACATGCCACCCCCATCCGTGCGTCTCGCCAATTACCGACTTGTACGACGAAGGAACACAGCACAGCCCACGTGTCGGACCCCCACGGCTCGGAGGCCTCGTCAGCTCGCCCCTCGCTCGCCAGCCAGCGAGTCCCTCTCCGACTCGCACGAACAAGGACTGCACTACGTCCCCTCTCACTTGGCTCGTCCGACCCGGAGGTCAAGCTCATTTGTTCCCCGCTCGTCAGTCAGTTGTGCGACTCAGGCACAACGTAACCAGGTGAGCACTTGGGTATTTTAACCGATTTTAATATATTGATCAAGCAGTTTGGCGCAACCTGTTTTATTTTTACTTAACCTGAGGAAACTGGACACTTTCGCCCAGGGGAGGTTGGCTGTGGGAGGAGATTTCAATATGCCCCTGGACAGGAGATTGGATACATCGGTGGGAAGGTCAATGATCCCTTATACACAGATTGGAGTTTTTAAACGTGCACTCCATGGCCTCAAATTGGTGGATATCAGGAGGGTCTTCCATCCGTCAAACAGATTACTCCCACTTTTCGGCAGTGCATTCCTCCTATAGCCACATTGATTACTTTCTACTGGGTCATCAAATGCTTTAGTGGAATCCCACTGCTTCCATAGGCCTAACAACATGGTCTGACCATGCACCTGTCTTTCTAACACTGTACCCTACCAATAACCTCCCTCGGTATGGCACTGGCAGTTAAACCCTAATCTTCTCCTGGATAAAGAAGTTGGACGGGCAATCGATACGGCCATTTCAGAATTCATAAATGACCATGCTGATGACACCACCCCTCTGCCCACTCAGTGGGAAACGATGAAATGTGTAATCCGAGGTATTCTTATAAGGGAAGGGTCCAGACTTAAAAAAGAAAAAAACAAATTGGTAGATGATCTGCTTTCACAAATCCAACGTCTGGAACTCTTGCATAAACAAAACTAAACAAAACTTAGATCAGAAGGTCCTCCTAGATTTAAACAGGCTTCAAGGTGAGCTCAAACATTTGCTAGATAAGACCTACACGAAGTTTCGGGAGCGATCACATCAGTTTTTTTATGAATTCGCACATAAATGTGGAGGTCCCTTAGCGAGGTGTATTCACCCGAGGGCAACGACCACATTTATTCCCTCCATTACTTCATTGGGTGGAAAGGTGGCGCACCGTCCCACTAGTATTGCAGCCGCGTTTGCTAAATATTACCAGGCTCTATATGACATTGTAAGCTCCAACCCGGATAGGGTTACATCGGGTTTAAAATTGAAAATTTACAACTATATTGCCAACACAGCCTTACCGACTGTTCCGGAGGTGACATCAGTGGAATTGGACGCTCCTTTTTCGACTGATGAAAGGTCTCAAATCATCAAATCTACTCCTCCGAACAAGAGTCCAGGCCCAGATGGCTTCATGGCCAAATTTTACCAGACATTCGCAGAAGCCCTTGCACCTTTTCTCACTAAGGTCTTTAATGCTGTCTTCTCGACATGCCCCTTTCAACAACAAACTCTGGAGGCTACCATAGCAGTATTGCCGAAGCCAGGGAAGGACCCGGCGCTCTGTGCGAGCTACCACCTGATCTCATTAATAAATATTGATGTGAAACTATTTGCAAAACATTTGGCAGTAAGACTTGGCCCTTCTCTGCCTCAGCTGACACACACTGACCAGGTAGGTTTTGTTCTCCAAAGGGAAGCGAGAGACAATACTATTAAATCTATTTTGTTACTCTCAAATTTGAAGGCAAAGAACATCCCCGCCTGTGTGTTGTCGGTCGATGCAGAGAAGGCCTTTGACAGGGTCAGTTGGCCCTTTCTAGAGCGGGTGCTCGCGCAGATCGGTCTGGGATTGAGGTTTCGGGATAGAATTTTAGCTCTTTATACAACTCCAACCGCGAGGATTAGATGCAACGGTATCCTTTCAGAACCCTTTCATATAAGGAACGGGACGAGGCAGGGGTGCCCTCTCTCCCCCATGCTTTACGCTCTGGTGATGGAGCATCTGGTTCAGGCTCTGAGACTCAACTCGAATATTCACAGAGTGGCGATCGGTGAGAAAGTGTATAAATTGGCACTGTATGCTGACAATTTATTGATATATGTCACCAAACCCAAATTGTCTTTTCCATCTATCTTACAAGAATTTGAGAGCTATGGCCATGTCAGCAATTTCCGGGTCAATCTTACCAAATCTGAGGTTAGGAACATTAATCTATCAACAGAGCGGCAGGGACGGTTAAAGTCGGCCTTTTTTTCAAATGGCGTGAGACTTCATTAAAATACCTTGGTATTCAGCTGACTGCTGATTATTCGCAACTATATGATCTGAATTTTAAGCCTCTATTGAGCCGCATTAGGGACGATCTTAAATCGCATCTCGGGAAACGACTGTCCTGGTTCAGCAGGATTAATGTCCTCAAAATGGACATCTTGCCAAAGCTACGTTACTTATTTCAGAAAATCCCCATAGCTTTGCCACATACATTCTTCGCCCAATTGAAATATGTCACCAGCAAATTTATTTGGACTAATAGCAGACCAAGATTGGCATACAGAATTTTGACGAGACCCAAGACGGAGGGAGGGGTGGTACTCCCGAACTTTCAACTTTACCTTATGGCAGCCGTTCTTACCAGGGTGGTATTCTGGTTTCATGGTGCCAAGTCAAAACAGTGGGTGGATCTAGAGTGCCGTCTGGCGGGCTGAAGCTTGATCTCTCTTCCGTGGATTCACAGGAATAGCCGTCCAGATTGCATTGTATCCTTAACTCTCCTGAGGGATGCGTTGCGGGTGTGGGATGGTGCATGTGCCAAGTATCACCTCTCTGACGGATTGGGGCCTATGACTCCACTATTTGATAATCCTGATTTACCACCGGCGATCCATGCAGAGACGTTTATGGTATGGTCAATGAAACAGCATACCAGGGTTCGGGAGACTCTGTTGGGAACTTCCTCCTTTCCGACCCTCTTGGATGCTTAATCCAGTTTCCCTGATGATTCTGTCCGGTGGTTCGAATATCTGCAATTGCAATCCTTTTTTGGCGCTGCTCGCCCGCCATCTAGTCTGGCTGGGATTACTCTGGATTCAAGGCAGTTTTAGTGCAGGACTCAGCGCTTTCTCATCTGATTTGTCAAATCTATGCCTTGCTAACTGCATCTGAGGACCTCAGATCGATGTGGTTCATTAAAACGTGGGAAATTGAGTTGGGCCTTGTGTTCTCAGATCTTGACTGGAGGAAGGCATTTTTTTGCACACACAAACTACCAGTAAAGTGCAGGAACAAAACTATAAGCTTATTACCTGGTGGTACAGATGCCCTAGAGATCTCCATAAAATCTTTTCAGCTATCACTGATACCTGTTGGAGATGTCAGTCTGCCGATGGATCCCCCCATACTAGCCTTCTGGCAGAAAATCTTCCAAATTCATGAGCGCATCTCTGGCCAATCTGTTCCTTGTCATCCCCAAATCAGCCTGTTGTCCATGATCCCGGGACCTTTTAAGTGACTCAAGCGAGGCCTTCTTAGGCATTGTCTCATGGCAGCCAGACTGGTGATACCGAAGAAATGGAAATCTGATTTGATCCCTAGCGTATTAGATTGGATCAGAGAAATGGACCGTATAAGCAGAATGGAGAGGCTCTCCGCCCATTCTGAGGTCCAGGTGAACAATTACTTTGCCACTTGGCAAGAATGGATAATGAATAAAGAAACCCCTGGGTTCTCAGATATCTTCTCAGATTAAAGTGTACCCACTGTCACGGGCGTTGGGGAGTTGGGTTGTAGACCCTACATGACTCCGCGCACTTTTGTTGTCCTGGGGATTACCCCTATCCTACTCTTGTCTCTTTTCTTCTTTACTACATTATATTTTTTATTTTATTTTTGCTCTTTTGATTCTTTACTTTTTTTAGTTTACATCTGATAAAACCGTTTTTTTGTTTTCTCCTTGATATTAGTCTTCTTTAATGTTACAACTGTATCTAGACTGAGCACAGTTGTTTATCTCAGTTTATCTCGGGCACATCACCCCAGGCACATCAACTCCGATATTTGATTACTAATAGCACTTAAGAGTACTTGACTGACATATGCATGGATGATGGCGGTGGATTATTTGATTTTCCTGTACATTGCCTTGTACTTCTGTTTGAATCTGTATTTAAATAAAAGACTTTGAAAAAAAAATGATATGTGCCCGAAAGTGGAACCAATAAAAGCATCAATTCATCCTGCAAAAAACAAACACCAAATTCTTTCGGCAGAAATACAGAAAAAATATAGATCTCAAAATATGGTAATCCAAAAAAACAAAAGCAGCATTTCTTAGAGTTTGCTGGCCAGGGGCTGGCTGGCAATATTTAGCCTGGGGGGCAAGCACAATGCAGTGGCCCACTGTGACGCGGGTCGCAGCCCATTTTAAGGCTTGGGTCTGCTGTAGTAGCACTTGAGTATAGCCAAAGCCGGACTGGGATCTAAAAGTAGCCCTGGAAAACAAGCCCCATCAGCCACATACTATAACACCCATCAGCCCCAAGCCGTGAATTTTGCTTTTAAGCTGTCATGCCCCTAACCACTTACTTAAAGGAGTTATCTGAAGAGCCACATGTGAATGGCACGGTAGAGGGAATAATCAACCGCAGCTCCATTTACATGGTGATCTTCAAAGCCATGTTTCTCAGAACTGTGGGCTTCCAACGGTCACATACACAGCGAAGGGAAAGTCATCACTTGACAGAAGAGAAGTGATGACTACCATATTCGGGAAAATCAATTTGATTTTCAGCATTTAACTGTTGTTTAAAGTCCAATACCACCTCTCTGATAACAGGACAGGAGAAGTGGTTCTGTGCCGTTTCTCGAGATTGTGGGGTCCCAGTGGTCAGATCCACAGCAAAGAGAAAGTCATCACCTATACAGAAGAGAAGTGATGACTTCCAACGCTTCTCTTACAACACAATAGGAGAAGTGGTACTGTACAGTGTATATACACAGAATAATACAGATACTGAGTATTACACCCAGTATACAGGACAGGAGAAGTGGTACTGTGCAGTGTATATATACAGAATAATACAGATACTGAGAATTACACCCTGTATACAGGACAGGAGAAGTGGTACTGTACAGTGTATATATAGAGAATAATACAGATACTGAGAATTACACCAGTATACAGGACAGGAGAAGTGGTACTGTACAGTGTATATATACAGAATAATACAGATACTGAGAATTACACCCAGCATACAGGACAGGAGAAGTGGTACTGTGCGGTGTATATATACAGAATAATACAGATGCTGAGGATTACACCCAGTATACAGGACAGGAGAAGTGGTACTGTGCAGAGTGTATATACAGAATAATACAGATACTGAGGATTACACCCAGTATACAGGACAGGAGAACTGGTACTGTGCAGTGTATATATACAGAATAATCCAGATACTGAGGATTAAACCCAGTATACAGGACAGGAGAAGTGGTACAATGCAGTGTATATATACAGAATAATACAGATACTGAGAATTACACCCAGTATACAGGACAGGAGAAGTGGTACTGTGTAGTGTATATATACAGAATAATACAGATACTGAGGATTACACCCAGTATACAGGACAGGAGAACTGGTACTGTGCAGTGTATATGTACAGAATAATACAGATACTGAGGATTACACCCTGTATACAGAACAGGAGAAGTGGTACTGTACAGTGTATATATAGAGAATAATACAGATACTGAGAATTACACCCAGTATACAGGACAGGAGAAGTGGTACTTTACAGTGTATATATACAGAATAATACAGATACTGAGAATTACACCCAGTATACAGGACAGGAGAAGTGGTACTGTGCGGTGTATATATACAGAATAATACAGATACTGAGGATTACACCCAGTATACAGGACAGGAGAACTGGTACTGTGCAGTGTATATATACAGAATAATACAGATACTGAGGATTAAACCCAGTATACAGGACAGGAGAAGTGGTACAATGCAGTGTATATATACAGAATAATACAGATACTGAGAATTACACCCAGTATACAGGACAGGAGAAGTACTGTGCAGTGTATATATACAGAATAATACAGATACTGAGTATTACACCCACTATACAGGACAGGAGAAGTGGTACTGTGCAGAGTATATATACAGAATAATACAGATACTGAGGATTACACCCAGTATACAGGACAGGAGAACTGGTACTGTGCAGTGTATATGTACAGAATAATACAGATACTGAGGATTACACCCTGTATACAGAACAGGAGAAGTGGTACAATGCAGTGTATATATACAGAATAATACAGATATTGAGAATTACACCCAGTATACAGGACAGGAGAAGTGGTACTGTACAGTGTATATATACAGAATAATACAGATACTGAGAATTACACCCAGTATACAGGACAGGAGAAGTACTGTGCAGTGTATATATACAGAATAATACAGATACTGAGGATTACACCCAGTATACAGGACAGGAGAAGTGGTACAATGCAGTGTAATATACGGAATAATACAGATACTGAGAATTACACCCAGTATACAGGACAGGAGAAGTGGTACTGTGCAGTGTATATCTACAGAATAATACAGATACTGAGGGTTATACCCAGTATATGGGACAGAAGAAGTGTTACTGTGCAGTGTATATATACAGAATAATACAGATACTGAGGGTTATACCCAGTAGATGGGACAGGATAATTATACCCGGCATAACCAGGAGGCTGTAGTATATAGTTAGGAGGATGAGGCATGTAGATAGCCAAGACTCACCCACATCCTGGAGATGAGGAAAGATGAAAAGCGGTGGCGACAGCAGGTCCAGTGATGGGCACAGAGAGGAACAGATTCCATGGAGGCGCCAAGAAGAGCAGAGTGCTAACACTGGCCGCAGGAAAATTTTCTGATGCTGCACTGGCCACCAGCACACAGGAGGCCACACATACAGTTAGGGCCAGAAATATTTGGACAGTGACACAATTTTGGCGAGTTGGGCTCTGCATGCCACCACATTGGATTTGAAATGAAACCTCTACAACAGAATTCAAGTGCAGATTGTAACGTTTAATTTGAAGGGTTGAACAAAAATATCTGATAGAAAATGTAGGAATTGTACACATTTCTTTACAAACACTCCACATTTTAGGAGGTCAAAAGTAATTGGACAAATAAACATAACCCAAACAAAATATTTTTATTTTCAATATTTTGTTGCGAATCCTTTGGAGGCAATCACTGCCTTAAGTCTGGAACCCATGGACATCACCAAACGCTGGGTTTCATCCTTCTTAATGCTTTGCCAGGCCTTTACAGCCGCAGCCTTCAGGTCTTACTTGTTTGTGGGTCTTTCCGTCTTAAGTCTGGATTTCAGCAAGTGAAATGCATGCTCAATTGGGTTAAGATCTGGTGATTGACTTGGCCATTGCAGAATGTTCCACTTTTTTGCACTCATGAACCCCTGGGTAGCTTTGGCTGTATGCTTGGGGTCATTGTCCATCTGGACTATGAAGCGCCGTCCAATCAACTTTGCAGCATTTGGCTGAATCTGGGCTGAAAGTATATCCCGGTACACTTCAGAATTCATCCGGGTACTCTTGTCTGCTGTTATGTCATCAATAAACACAAGTGACCCAGTGCCATTGAAAGCCATGCATGCCCATGCCATCACGTTGCCTCCACCATGTTTTACAGAGGATGTGGTGTGCCTTGGATCATGTGCCGTTCCCTTTCTTCTCCAAACTTTTTTCTTCCCATCATTCTGGTACAGGTTGATCTTTGTCTCATCTGTCCATAGAATACTTTTCCAGAACTGAGCTGGCTTCTTGAGGTGTTTTTCAGCAAATTTAACTCTGGCCTGTCTATTTTTGGAATTGATGAATGGTTTGCATCTAGATGTGAACCCTTTGTATTTACTGTCATGGAGTCTTCTCTTTACTGTTGACTTAGAGACAGATACACCTACTTCACTGAGAGTGTTCTGGACTTCAGTTGATGTTGTGAACGGGTTCTTCTTCACCAAATAAAGTATGAGACGATCATCCACCACTGTTGTCATCCGTGGACGCCCAGGCCTTTTAGAGTTCTCAAGCTCACCAGTCAATTCCTTTTTTCTCAGAATGTACCCAACTGTTGATTTTGCTACTCCAAGCATGTCTGCTATCTCTCTGATGGATTTTTTCTTTTTTTTCAGCCTCAGGATGTTCTGCTTCACCTCAATTGAGAGTTCCTTTGACCGCATGTTGTCTGGTCACAGCAACAGCTTTCAAATGCAAAACCACAGACCTGGAATCCACCCCTGACCTTTTACCTACTTCACTGATTACAGGTTAACGAGGGAGACGCCTTCACAGTTAATTGCAGCCCTTAGAGTCCATTGTCCAATTACTTTTGGTCCCTTGAAAAAGAGGAGGCTATGCATTACAGAGCTATAATTCCTAAACCCTTTCTCCGATTTGGATGTGGAAACTCTCATATTGCAGCTGGGAGTGTGCACTTTCAGCCCATAATATATATATAAATTGTATTTCTGAACATGTTTTTGTAAACAGCTAAAATAACAAAACTTGTGTCACTGTCCAAATATTTCTGGCCCTAACTGTATCTATACAGTATGAGCCCCATGCAGGCCCCCACATATAGGACCAAACACATCCTCTATATTCAGTATTAGCCCCACACACACGCTCACACAGCCCCTATATACAGTATTAGCCCCACACAGGCACCCACATACATAAGCCCATACAGCCCCTATAAACAGTATTAGCCCCACACAGGCCTCAACATACATGGGCCCACAAAGGCCCCAACATACATGAGCCCACACAGCCCCTATAAACAGTATTAACCCCACACATGAGCTCACATTTTCTATAAGCCCCAAACACATTAGCCCTATACATTATTTCCCCACACAGCCCGATACACTATTACCCCCACACATGAGCCCATACAGCCCTATACACTATTACCCCCACACATGAGCCCACACAGCCCTATACACTATTACCCCCACACATGAGCCAACGTAGCCCTATACAGTATTAGCCCCACATATGAGCCCACACAGCCCTATTTAGTATTACCACACACACAGCAGCCTGCCCAACCCCCTCCTCCCCCTCACACACACACGGCTGCCAGCCCAGGGCCCGCCACACACACACAGAGCAGCCTGCCCCAGTCCTCGCCCCAATATGCGTGCGCGCACACACTCACACACACACATGCACACATATACACACCTACCAAGCCCCCCCACTCACAGCAGTCTGCCCCAGCACCCCCACGCACACACAGCAGCCTGCCCCAGCCCCCCCCCCCACACACACTGCAGCCTGCCCCAGCCACCCCTTACACACAGCAGCCAGCCCAGGCCCTGCCACACACACACACACCAGCCTGCCCCAGTGCCCCCCACATACACAAAAGCCTGCTCCATCTCCCCACACACACACACAAAGCAGCCTGCTCCAGCTCCTTCCCCACATGGTCACTTACTGCTGCTGTCTGCCTGCAGTGATGATTCTGCTGGCCTGGGAGTGAATTGAGAGTGAGCTGCTGCCTGTGGAAGTAGTGTCATGTGGTGGGGTGTGTGCGGTGCCCCCGGGTCCGGCGCATAGCTACAGCACTGGTTTACAGGCGGCGGAAATGGCGTTTCATGGGCGGGACTCAATTCAGGAGAGGTAAGCGCACTCTCTCCTATCTCGACCCTCAAAGAACATGCTGCTGTGCCATGCAGTGTCCCGGCAGCATAGCGGCTATGCATAGTGCGCCGCTCACAGCAGCCCAGACTGGCGGCCAGTGGCGGCTGACCGCAAATGCAATTAAAAATAAGCTGGCCAGCGCCCAAAGTACCGCGGCCCATAGGGAAAAGTTGGGCGGCCCTGAACTGTTGATAATCCACCGGCCTGGGGGCAAGTGCCTCCCTGCAACCTGGCCCAGTCCGCCCCTGGTGCTGGCGGCCATGCATAAGAAAATAATATAAATATGGTATTTGAGTAATTGCCACGACCTGAAGAATAAAGCCATCTAATCACTTATACCGCACACTGAATGGAGTTTAAAAAGCAATAAAACCAATTCTCCACCTACTACTGCTGATTTCTTCCATTCTTTCTCCCAGAGATAGCAGTAACACTTGGCTCACATTGATTCAGTCCTCTACACAAAGCACTTACACCAGGGTTTCCATTTAAATCTCTAAATATGTGATTCAGACAGAACCCCCAACAGGAGATTTATTATAAAGAGGCAGAGGGAGTCATTGTGAACTCTTGTCTGGCTTATGATCCAGTGGTGTCTCTCTTTATAGGCAGATTTTTAGGTGTGCACAAAAGCACCGTTGTCTACAGGTTTGTGCACCACTGAAAAGCCAGACACCACTAAACAGAGAGCAAATGGAGTCTAGAGTAACTTTAGCTGCCTCATTAGTGAATGGATCCTTTGGGGATTTCATCTGAATCAGGTATTTAGTAGGAAACCCCAATGTAGGTGCTCAGCGTAGACCACAGGATGCATGTGAACTGACCCAAAATGTCAATATTCTGTCACAAGTTTGTGACATAATTGGCACCTGTATCTCGTTCCTGTATTAAGACTTCATATTGAATGTGTTTCTTTCCTTTGGCAGTATAGGAGGAGTTAGGCCAGGGTCACATCTCCGTTTTGACCCTAGCCTGCCGGATTACGGTTTTAACTTAGAACTTTTTCCAGCACCGCATAGCGTTACCGCTATGCGGTGCTGGAAAATGCTGCCCTTAATTACCCTATGTTTACCTTCACTACCTGTCAACCAGGCAGCTGCTTGGAGTGCGCTTTACAGCGCCGCACAGGAAACCGTTGCAGACAGCCATCTAGTATATATATATATATAATGTGAAAAAATTCTTGCAGCATACAGCTACTACCAATGATGTACAAATGCTACAAGCTATATGTGTTTGAGGAAAAAGTTTAAAAACTTACGTATTTTTCAAAAAACTCAAAAATTCTAATTTTTTATTTCTGAAGTTCTTGGTACATACATTGGCCAATGTCTGCTTGCTCATCAACTGCGACAAAGTGACTTCAGGTCTGATGAGTCCTACTCTGATATCGTCTGATTGAGGGTCTAGATGGAGTCTGCCCACTGAGAAGTGGGGGGTGGACAAGGAGGATAGGGATATCAGAGTAGGACTCATCAGACCTGAAGTCACTTTGTCGCAGTTGATGAGCAAGCAGACATTGGCCAATGTATGTACCAAGAACTTCAGAAATAAAAAATTAGAATTTTTGAGTTTTTTTAAAACAATGTAAGGGGCAGCTTGGAGTGGAGCTGGGATTGTATAGGGAGCACTGGAACAGTCTATGAAGGAAACTGGGAGTGGAGAAGAAGGATACACGCACACATCAAAGTCTCTTTTACCTTTTACTGATGGTTGGCAGGTAAAATGATCCAGGGAACTGACAGGTGGACAGGTTGCACAGTGGGTCCCCACAGCAAGTGGGTATAAGGCCTCCTCTGCTCTGTAGTATTGCCTGAAGCACAGCCTGCTTGCAGCCAGACTCGCCTCCTCTCTCTTCCTGACTGTAGTGTTTGTCTCTCCTCCTGTGCGGTCTCTTGGATACCTTCTCCTGATCACTGCGGCTTTGCCCTTCTGTGTTTGGCTCCCTCTCTTGACCCACATAGGAAACTGGGTAGCCAAAGCCAACACGGTGCAAAAGGGTTTTCTGTGGTCCTATAGTATCCCACAGGTGCGGATCCCCAATATCTGGTGATTCTCTTTGGATGAACTCCCTCTGGATTCTTTGCTCCTTTTCTACTCTAAGCCACTTAGGCTGGCGGGACGCTGAAGTGCCACTCCAGGTCACTGGTTCGGGCCTAATAGCAGCACCGACCACCAGGACGTCTTCACAGCTCTCCTAGCGTCTGCACACTCTGACTAACTCTGCCCCCAGCAGCAGAATTTATAGGGGATCTTGCCTAAAGTCAGCAAGTGGTGCTCCCCCTACTGTGCCGGGGTAGAAGGTGTTGTATGTAGTAGGTACCTGCTGTGGAAACCCAGCTGTGCATTGGAGAAGTCTGTGGCTACCTGCGTGAGCAGGGCGCCACATATACTCTTTGGCGCCATCGCTCTCATTCTTTAAGTCCCCCTTGTTCACATCTGGCAATTTGCCTCTCAACACTTTTCCTTTCCCTTTTTCCCCATTATGTAGATAGGGCCAAAATTGTTTGGTGAACTGGAGCACGCAGGGTTAAAATTTCGCCTCACAACTTAGCCTATAATGCTCTCAGAGTCCAGACGTGTGACTGTGCAAAATTTTGCGGCTATAGTTGCGACGGTGTAGATGCCAATCCCGGATATACACACATACACACATACACACATTCAGCTTTATATATTAGATGAACCAATCAGGAGGTCAGCTCTCATGTCATAAACAACTGTTAAGGAATCAAACATGCTGCATGATGATTGGTTGTAAATGTGACCTAGTTTTGTATACCATAGTCCATATGAGCGCCCACCCCTGACACAGCAGAAATATGAGAAGTATCCGGCGGGGGGGCACTGAACTCCAGTGAAGTCAGTGGTCAGACTCCCCCGCCTGATAGCAGGGAACAATAGACTGTCCTTATCATAGACTGTCTCTTTAAATGCGGCGTCATTCAATCAAAACAAGTGGCAGAGTCACGACTGAACCCCACACAAGCCATAGAGGGCCTCAATGGCCAACAAAATACCCTGTCCCCCACACAGCTGTGAGGAGTCCGTGACTTCACCTCACAAACAGACGGCATAGAGCGAGTACAAGACATAAACAACACAGCGCCTTTCTCCTCAGCGGCGGGCAGGACTACAGTTCCCGTCAGGCCTCGGGGCCGGCACGCATGCGCAGAGAGCAGCGGCTTGAGTGGCAAGTTGTTTGTTACAGTGTAGCACCAGCTGCTTTTTGCACTCTGGAGCCGCCGCTGTGCGAGTCTTCCTGAACTCATTCAGCTTCTCAGCTTCCCCTCTCCCTGTGATCCCCCTCTCTCCATTTACCGATCCTTCCTTACTTTCCCCTATCAGCTGCACTGGAAGAAGAAAAAAGGAGAAAGAAGATCTGCAATCGACACAAAAGGCAACAACACAATTCCCTCTAGATGATCTACAAATGAGAAGAAGAAAAAGATGGAACTGCATATCCTAGAGCACAGGCTAAAAGTAGCCAGCATAGCCAAGGAGAACATCCAGCTGTTCACCTATGGATTAATCAAACTTGCCTTTCTGTCCTCCAAGACCAGGTAAGTGGCACCTAGGTACTGCAAAGGGAGCAGATCTGGAGCAGGGGGTAGGAGGACTGGGGCACTGCAAAGAGGGCAGGAGGGCTGGGGCACTGCAAAGGGGGCAGGAGGGCTGGGGCACTGCAAAAGGGGCACAACTGGGACAGGAGGGCTGGGGCACTGCAAAGGGGGCACAACTGGGGCAGGAGGGCTGGGGCACTGCAAAGGGGGCACAACTGGGGCAGGAGGGCTGGGGCACTGCAAAAGGGGGCACAACTGGGGCAGGAGGGCTGAGGCACTGCAAGAGGGACACAGCTGGGGCAGATGAGGGGTAAGGAGGCTGGGGCAGATGAGGGGTAAGGAGGCTGGGGCAGATGAGGGGTAAGGAGGCTGGGGCAGATGAGGGGTAAGGAGGCTGGGGCAGATGAGGGGTAAGGAGGCTGGGGCAGATCATGGGTAAGAGGCTGGGGCAGATCATGGGTAAGAGGCTGGGGCAGATCATGGGTAAGAGGGCTGGGGCAGATAATGGGTAGGAGGGCTGGGGCAGATCATGGGTAGGAGGGCTGGGGCAGATCATGGGTAGGAGGGCTGGGGCAGATCAGGAGTACTGCTCACTGGGTGATTGTGAATGCACAAAGCCCAGAGAAAAACAACTTCATGTCATTGAATTGTTGGATCCCACAGGATGACTGTGTCTGTCATTGGGAGGCAGCAGTGAATGAATGGAACAGGTGTGGATTTCCCCAGAAAACAGAAGTATATACATATATATATATAGTCCATAGTGTGTAGGCGCAGCCTCTGATTGGCTAGATTTGTTTATTCCCATATACCTTACAGTGCTCGCCTGTAATCTGGATAAACAATTCCACATCCTTGGCCCCTGGTTCTCTCCAGATGTAAATCTCTCCCCCCATGATGGGGGCTTTATCTTCCCTTTTGTTTTTCTCTTGCAGTAAATGTTGTTTTTCAGGCCTGATTGTACATTAGTGCCTGTCCTCCAGGACTCCATTGTACTAGATTTTAGGATAACACCTTGTGTCCATTGTTCTGCAGGGTGCAGCAATTGTATAGCAACTTAGGCAAACACATTGCTAAAGTTTGCCTATAGGATCAATGGTCCATCTGAAACAATGGCTTGTTTTTTTGGTAAGGGGGAGTGGCAGGCTCTGTAGGGCTCTCACTAATGTGCAGATATTACTTGAAGCTTTGTCTCCCCAGTGGTTGAGCTCTGCCATTGTTTGCAAAGTAATTTATTCCAGACCCTTGTTTACTTACTTTCCCTCTGCTCTGGGGGGGTGTAACTGCTATAATCCTACGTGTGAAAATGAGGTGTACAGATAATGGCTCCAAGGCTAGGCAGTCCTCCCCTATAGGGAAGTGGAGGGGTTAATTTAATTATTTCCCCAATAGCTACTAAAGCTTTTTTGCATTTCTATTACCCCTCAGGTTTCCTGGATCAATGAATAGCTGTAATTATACTTCTATAGGTTGCTTATGAAAATGCACATACAAGTAAATAACCCCAAAGACATGTCATTGAGCAGATGAGATATTGATATCATTCCTCTTATTTTAATGCTGTCAGTGGTTGCATGTTTGATGAAGTGGATGTTTACAAGGAGCGGAAAAAGTAAATGTTTCTTCAATACTTGACACAAAGAGAAGCTCTGTTGTGACCGAGGCCTGGCTTTTTCCATCGATGCAATACAAGGTGTTCATTCGGGAGTTTTGGGCCCCCACTTTTAAGATGCAATTTTGCATTATTACGCTTGCAGAGGCAGAATTAAAAATGATGTTGAGCCGAGTATCAATAATGGGTCTGATTTTCTACTCAATCTTAAATACTGCAGGAATGGACTGACAGTAGATTGATTGTCCATGATAATGGTCTTTGTGTAGATACCTTATTTGATGCCAAACAGATGTTTACCTAAGGTCATCAATAAGGGCCAGTGGTAAAGGTCTCCTATGATAAGAGTTTTCCATGTATCATTGTAGTCTGGATTTAGATTACATGGTTGATTACTATGTAGCTTTGTGTTCTTTATTTGTAAATTCATATGCATATGTGTGTCCCTATCGAAAAACATTATTCGTCCATATAGTTTGCATGTGGTATCGATGAAAAGAGCAGCCACGTCTAACGTTTGTATATATGTTTAATGTGTTAATTGGTAAGCGTATCATAGACAAATTTCCATTGGATTTGTTAAACTGACAACTCACATGTTGCAGTCTTTGTTGGACAAAGTGTTAATTGACAAGAAGAGATACCGAGTATTAAATGATCTCAAAGGACACAACTATTTGGCCTGACACACCCCCTTCCTCATTCCTATGGAAAATGTTGGATAAGAAGTGAATAATGGTTCATGTAGGAGACTAGAATCAATCTATAACACAGCATGTACCCTAGTGCCACTGGCAGGCCCCCTGTAAGGGTACACTCTAAAGCCTCCATCACACTAAACGAGATCGCCAGCGAGATCGCTGCTGAGTCACAAATTTTGTGACGCAGCAGCGACCTCAACAGCGATCTCTCTTTGTGTGACACTTAGCAGCGATCAGGCCCCTGCTGTGAGATCGCTGCTCGTTACAAACCGTTCTGGACCATTTTTTGGTCATCGGTCTCCCGCTGGGCAGCATGAATCTGTGCGTTTGACAGGAACAACGACCAACAATCTCAATACTACAGGTCTGAGAAACAGGGTCCCAACGACCTCCGTATCATTCCGGATCGTTGTTTCGTCACTGGTGAGATCTGACTGACATCTCGCCAGCAATCCCAGCTGGTCGGATCGCTGTCAGGATCGCTGGTGCGTCGCCAAGTGTGACGGTACCCTTAGGCCTGTGTGCCCACACTGGTGCTTTCGCTCTGCATTATTACAGTGTATTGTAAGAATGCTCAGCACCTGGTATATTGGCTAGCCAGCAAAGTCAATGTGACATTCTGCCTGCTGTGCCCATGTCTGTACATACTTTTAGGGATCTTTAATCCGTAAAAATCTGCAGTATGTCAATTAATGGACAGCGTTTTTCCCATCATACTCCTGGCAGTTCATATCCCACGTGGGTAGGAGGCGTGGATCCATGTGTGTGTGACGCATCCGAAACCAGAAAGTGCATAGAGTACGTACGGTAGGGAATCCGCCGTACTATAACTAGAACTGGGTGGGCATAGCACAGCGTTCACAGGGATGGATGCTGAATTTTCTGCATAAAAAAGCAGCGATTACATAGTAAAAACGCATTGTTTTTGCTACATAATTTCTACCAAAAGCGGATGCAGATTTGATGCAGAAAATTTGGCATCATTTTTTGATCGTCTGCGCAAAGCCTTAATGTGTTATGGCACCTTCACACGCCGCAATCTCGCCAGGGAATCCTAAAGGTGATATGTCGCCCTGAAGCAATCACTGTGAAATTGCCTCACAGTTGCGGTTGCGATAGTGATGGAATCAGTGTCGCCTATGATTTCCCGTAGGCTTGCCACAGCGTGCTGTAGTCTGCGCCCCATGTGAACTGATTGGTGTGGGCTACTGTGTTCCCATTGGCTATCAATTGACACTGCGCCATATTTGAAGAGTTGTCCGTCCAGCGCCACGCAATGGCGTCATGTATTAGCCAGCCTACCAGAGCAGTCTGACCAATCGTAACGCTGTTGCGTTGTCCAATGAGCACGTATGGAGCGCGGCGTATACCACTGCGGCACGCCTATCTCTTCGCCGCACTGAACATGTATGCCCACATTGCCACATTGAGATTGCGGCGTGTGAACCGGGGGATGGGATTAGGCAGGATTGCTTCTGCTGTACATGAGGCGATTTCCGGAGCGACACATCCCCTTATTTTCAGGGCGCAATTGCGGCGTGTGATGCCGCCATCGGCGATCTGAGGCGAGCATAAAAAAACGTGTTTGCGCACTTTAGATTGCCTCATATCGCCAGGCGTTATCGCGGCATGTGAAGGTACCATTAAAGTTGGAATTGGGGCACAGTATTCTAGTCTTGTAGCTAAGCACCTCCATCCTCATGTCGAGTTTGTGATACTACTGGGGTTACTAGGAGCATACAATGAGGTGGTGCTCTACATTGTCTGACACCGACCAATCTAACTCAATAAATAAGAAAATGAAGTGTGGCACTCACTGATGCTGGAAATAATGTGCCACATTATAAAGTCAATACTGACTCTGAAATGTTAGTTTCATAAAAAATAAAAGTAAATATTTCTAGACATGCAGGAGCTTTGTGCTAAATCTACATAGGTCATACAGCAGTCAGTGCCATTTGTATTACATAATATATAATGTTCATATTCGGTTCCCAACATGTATCAACTTCTTAAAGGCCCCGTCACACACTACGATATCGTTAACGATATCGTTTGTACGTCACAGCTTTTTGGGTGGAGCAATGACATCGTGACAACGTCGTTGCGGGTGACAAGTAGAAACGATTAACGATAAGTCGGCTGATCATTCATCGGAGGTTGGTGATCAGGACCTTAAACCAAGCGATGATCGTCCTTCCAACCTGCAGCATCGGTGTGTGTGACACCTTGAAAACGATGTCGTTAACAACCTCGCCTTTTCAGAACTGAAGGACGTAGGCAACCCAACGACCGCAAGTATCGTTCATTTGTCGCGGAATCGTTGCTGCATCGTTCTTGATATCAGTATGTGTGACACTTTACTAGCGATCATTGAACGTAGGTCCACGATGTAGGTCAGCCGGATTGATGGTTGGTTCGCTGACACATTGAAGCGTGTAACCCGGCCTTAATATATATGGCAGATGTCACCTGTAACTGTTGTAAGGACCCTTTTGACCTTCCTAAAGTGCCAATACACATAGACTATAGTTGGCTGAATCTGCTGATCTTGATGGGTTAGGCCAGCAATCCAATGTGTATGGAGGCGCTGACCAACTGATAGTAGGGGGAGATATTGATTGGGCACGTTCTCCCTGTGATAATCCATCGACACAGGACAGCTCAGACAAACGTGTTTCTGTTTTTGGAAAATGTCACCTTGGATGGCTGTCGGTCAAACAATCAGCCGTCTAATGTATATGCGGCCTTATTATCATTAATTTGAGATGTTGTCCTTGCATTTGAACACGGGTCGCCAGCACTGCAATGCAACAGATCTCGCTACTGATCCATTATGCTACGCTTAGTTATAGTTAAAACAAAGTCTGACTCAAAGTCTCATTGGGAGTGAAACTGCTCTTTATTTTTAAAGGGAATCTGTCAGTAAGTTTTTGCTGTGTAATATGAAGACACCATGAGGTAGAGGTTAAAACACTGAATTCAGTGATATGTCTCTGTGTGCTATTGTTTACTAATAATGAAGGTTTTATCGCCAGGACCTGATCACTGCTGGGACTTCTGCAGTATGTGAGTCCTGGTCCAACCACACCCCCTTCTCTGCTAAGCAGTTCCCTATCAATAGACAATGTACACAAAGAGCTGTGCTGTGGGCGGAATTGTCTTTCTCAGTCCTGCCACATGCTACATCTAAGAACTGTGATTGTGTCACATCTGCTGCACCCAGTAAACAAAGTGATACATTTTTAGATTTAGGACCTCTTTTCCTACATTCTGCTGCTTCGGATGAGGTAGTGAAAACTGGTGACAGATTCCCTTTATGATAATGATATGGATATCTAATGTCCAATATCATATCCTTATCTCTGTACCTGCAGATACTTTTCTTATTACAACCTATATGTCATCTGTGATCAGTAAACCTTGCTGGAGGCTCGTACCTTTCTGTGTTAAGACTTTCAGATACCCGAGTAGTGACTGCTGCTCAGAAACGAAATGCCTTGGCCTTCTTCCACCAGTCTGCATAACATTACATCATCAGTTATCCATTCATGTGTGTGTGTGTATTTATACATATATCTATAAAGAAAAGCAGCGTGAGCAAAGCTTTAAGTCTATGAACTAGAGTCTTTAACCATTTACTCACGATGTGTGCAATAATATCAAATATAAAGGTATGATTTTATGTAAAATTCCATAGGGAAGGAATACAAATTGCCAGCTGGAGATGTTTTTAGGGTTTGAAAGTACGATGAGACACTAGGATATTTTGTCCTTTCTACCAATGACTTGGTATTAAAACCCATAAAGCAAAAATGAAATTCTAGATATTTACTGATTTCAGAACTAAAGTAGTATATAGTATACATTGTACACATGCGAGCCTACCCAAGAGGTAGGTGATATTAGAAAGCAAGACTTGCCTGTATTTTACTATGATGTACCGTAAGTGCATTTGATATATTCATATATGGACAATCCCTGGAATTTGCAGCCACGTAATTATTGCCTCCAAATGACATTTTAGCTGTGTGTATTCCTAAAACATTGTTCAGCACGAGCACATATACTGTATATATTCACCACTGTTTAGAGGTAGCCCCTCTCCATAGTCTGTTCTAGGCCCCCATCTACCATGAGTCCTGCTCCTTTCTTGTAGAGGTGCCGAAAAATAAACATTAAAACTGACTGTAACCAGCTTTCATCAGGGGTCAAAGTTCAGTGGTTGCCTAGCCTAGTATCTAAATACCCTGACTCTTGGGATTTAGTCATTTGAGACTTCCATTGTTAGAAACCCTTTTAGGTTTTCTTCAATTTTTGTTCCATCTCCTAGCCTCAGCGCCGAGTTTCTTTAGTATTCCAGTGACAGTACGATTTAAACACCTTTAATTTGAGACAATGCCAACAATAAAAGTTGAGGCGTTCACTGAGAGCTTGTAATATTAATCCTGCCCTTTTCCCACTTGGCTGTGACATTTGTGATCGACATTAAAAAAATGTAAACGGCATTTATGAAAGTGTTAGGAGTTGGTTCGTAAATCGTATGTGAACATCTGAAAAGAATATCTTGAGAAATTGCTTCCTTTTCTTATGTTGTTTTGCAAGAAAATTGTACATGCGTAAAAGATGGCCACATACTGTGTATACACATTACTCTAACATTTATTGGCATGGACAATTTTATGTGGCCACTGGACGTATTTTTTTTTTTTTTTTGTTCTGCGTTTGTTTTCATACAAATGGAGCACAAATAAGAGGACACACAAAGACAGACACACACAGTTTCTCACCCTCCTTGTCAAGCCCCACAGTGATTCCTGGTGATTTCTTTCTTCCAGGGATCAGTAGGACCCGTGGGTATTGTCCTTCCAGGGTCTGCGCACAATGTCACCCTTCACATGGCGCAGGCCCTGGAAGGACGATACACACAGCTTCTGCCGATGCACAGAGGAAGAAATCACTGGGGAGGGTGAGGATTGCAGCATTTTTGCTGTGGACATTTCTGTAAAAAAGCATCAGAAACGTCCAGTTGTGTTGCTTTTTTTGGGGGGGATGGGGTAGTTATAATGGAGTCAATGGGGAAATGTAGCCCAAAACCGGGCATGTTAATTGCAGGGAAATTTATAAACACAGTCGACCTCTGAAGCAAAAATGCAACTGTCACGGGGTGCTTCTCCAGTATCCCACAATCAACAGAGCAAGAGATGCGTGATCAGCCCAAGAACCTTTATTGCTTGAAAAACATAAAATTCCATGACACAATCCAGCCACATATTGTATGTCCATGTAATCCAGGTTTGTCTAAATCCCTTGTGGAGCTGGTCTGAACTTGGCGTCCCACACACACAGACTGACTGCAAACTGTCCTTCCACAGAAAGATCCAATCATTTTTAGTTGTGCATGTATATATTTTGAGTTTCATTCAATATCTTGTCATACCATGCCTGATGAAGAGACCTGAGTCGTCTCGAAAGCTCGCCTTATAACATCATTTATTTTATTTTTGTTAGCCATTAAAAGGTATCACAACTACAAGATTTGTATCTTGTTTCTCACACTGAGAGCAATCAACATTTTCTCAACTGGCTAACACGGTACCAAACCTTTTTCTTCCACAGAAAGACTCACATCTTAGGCTGCCTTCACACTTGCAGATGGATCTGCAGCGTTTTGCAGATGCATCTGCAAGTGTGAGCATGCTGACCGCGGCCCCTATGTTTATAATAGGGCGCACGCGGTGTGAAAGCTCTCATTCACTCCTATATGTGTACTGTCAGCAGGCGTATGCCTGCTTACAGATCACACTCTCCCGCCCGCAGCATGGACGCTACATCTCGCGTCCACAGTGCGGACGGGAGTGTGTGATCTGTCAGCAGGCATACGCCTGCTGACAGTACACATATAGGAGTGAATGAGAGCTTTCACACCGCGTGCGCCCTATTATAAACATAGGGGCCGCGGTCAGCATGCTCACACTTGCAGATGCATCTGCAAAACGCTGCAGATCCATCTGCAAGTGTGAAGCCAGCCTTACTTCTTCTTCTCCCCCAACTACCTCCCAATCATCAAACCAGTTCTATTGAGACTGTCCATGGGGGGTAGTACAAACATTGACAGGAAGGAATTCAATTGTTCAATCCTCTAAATTGTAGTGAGCACACAGGAAGATGGGAAGGGGAGAATACACAGTATAGGAACACACTTGTAAAATGTAGTAAAATATATCGCACCATCACAACCTCTTCCCCCTTTCAATAAGTGAGCATGCCATGAGGTCTACCAGACCTTTGGCCATCTCACTTTAGTCCACATTGCTTAATTATCAATAAGTCCTTGCATAATGGCAGGCTAGGTCGGCCTGAAGGAGTCTATGTTCTTCTTATTGGGTGACCGCTCCCACAACATGGCACTGTAACTCCCCAAGGTCGTTTCCAAGGAGGATATCTGCGGGAAGTCCTTCTATAACTCCAATGCAGCACAGTTTTTCCCTATAACCATAATTCAAACGCACCCAAGCTCGCTGTATATATTTGCGAGTACCCTCTGCCAGGAAAATGGGGAACCCGGGGCTTGGGTGAATTGCCTCTGCTCGAACCACACAGGGGTCAGCAATAGTCAAGAAAGACCCTGTGTCTCTAAATCCCGACGCTTTGTATCCGTCAATTGAGACATCTTGCAGGTGACGTTAACATTGCCCTTGGTAGCTTGGGAACAAAGGCCGGAGACACGTACACTGCATAAGGGGTATCTGTAGTGCAGGGGTCGGCGGGTCCACTCTGGTCGGGGTGGTGGTAACTCCTCAGGTGGGATGCAGTGCTCATGCTGCACTGAACGAGGTGGTGGTGTGCTTGGCTTCCTCTGTGTTCTTGAGGTACAATCAGATTGCAGGTGGCCAGGTTGACCACAGTCATAACATTTCCTCTCCGTGATTCCCCAAGGTTGTGGTTGGAAATGTTTGGGTTCAGGATTGTAAGGTGTGGTCATCGACCTGCGGCTGGGTGATGGGGCAGATATAATGAGGCCGGGCAGGGAGCTGTGGTTTATAGTGCACAAGATTCACTGGATAAGGTAGGGGTACATAGGGCTCCCTCCAAGTCCTTGAGGGACAACTAGCTTCCAGGTGCCCAGGTTTCCCGCACCCATAACATCTCCTCTCTGCAAAGGCCCAGTTATACGGTACGATATCGTGAACAATATCGCTCAAATGTCATGGGTTTGGAGTCGTTCAAATGACATCGTTAGTACGTCATTGTGTGTAACACTGTGATACGACTACGATAAATCATTGGATCGTTGATCGCAAATTTGAGAACATGTTCTCAAATCAGCTGATCCACGATCAGCCAACCTGCTGCATTGTTCTGTGTGATATCACGATAACGATGTAGTTAATCACTTCTCCCATTGACAACAATAAACAAGTATCTTTTGCTGGGTTGTGCGAATGATACCTGCTCGCTGGATCGTTGGTGCGTCGTGCACAATATCTAGGCGTGTGACATCTCACCAGCGATCTCTAAACAATGTCCTAACTATCGCGCACCCACGAGATCGTTAGTGATATCGTTTCAACATTGAAGCGTGTAACGGTACCTTGAATCCCCCTGGTCGTGGTCGGAAAAGTTGGGGCCCAGGATTTTGAAGGGTGTTTGTCATCGGTCTGCGACTGGGTGGAGGTGCAAATATAACCGGAGGAGACTGGGGAGCAGGGGCAGGCTGAGCTTTATCATCCAGTAGCCTCCTCCTCTGCGCTTGGATAGTAAGGGCCTCATCAGTCAGGGCTGTAGCTCTATCCAATGTGGACTGCATATGTTCCCGGACCCTTTCCCGTATTTCTGAGGGGCACTTGGCAAAATTTTTTCGAAAATAAATACCTGTACAACATCTTCCACAGTGAAGGCATTTTCTATTTCCAGCCATCTCTGACATGCCTGGGACATCTTATGGGCATACATCCTAAGTGATTTCCCCGTGGTGCAAGGGAGGTCTCGGAACTGGGCCCTATACGAGTCTGTGGTGATAGCATAGTAACCCAAAATAGTCCATTTTAAAAAGTTATAATCCCGGTTCCACTGTGAGTCAATAGTTTGATAAGCCTCTGCCACTCTTCAGTTCAGAAGTCTCACTAACAAACGCATCCATCCAGAGTGGGGCACCTCCATTACGGCACACTGCTGCTCAGTCTTTTGAAGAATCCTTCCACATCTCCGGACGTCTCATCAAATGACTTGGAGTCTGTCCTGGTGATCTGTGCAGGCTCCCTGATCGTTAGGTTTACACTCCAAATCGCATTACTCTCTCGTTCGAGCTCTATTGCTTCTTGAGACATCTGGGGCCATCTCTTCTTCCTACCACACCAACCACTGGCTTTTTGGGGTGGGGGTCCTCGATTCCATTGTTTGTCTGTTGGACATCTGGGAGGTGGACCAGCTAGCACCAACGAGTAGATCAATTAAAGCCTCTTTAGTCCTTGGTAGTTCAGGCCCAGGTCTCTGGCTCTCTCCTGTAGACTGGATACAGTCCAGTGTCTGTACTCACTCTGTGGATGGTTCTCCATTGGGCTGCACTCTGTTGATCCCACTGCTTGCCAACAGTTGTCATGGGGTCATTCTCCGGTATCCCACAATCAACAGCGAGAGATGCGTGTTCAGTTCAAGAACCTATATTGCTTGAAAAACATAAAATTCCATAACACAATACAGCCATATATTTTATGTCCGTGTCCAGGTTTATCAAAATCCCTTGTGGAGCTGGTCTGAACTCTGTGTCCCACACAGACTAACTGCAAACTATCCTTGCACAGAAAGACTCACATCTTACTTCTTCTCCTCCCCCCCCCCCCTACCTCCCCCAACTACCTCCCAATCATCAAACCAGTTCTATTGAGACTGTCCATGGGGGGTAGTACAAACATTTCCTTAAAGGTAAGCATTCAATTGTTCAACCCTCTGGATTGTAATGAGCACACACGAAGGGGGAAAGTGGAGAATACACAATAGGAACACACTTGTAAAATGTAGTAAATTATATCACAGCAACACCCACAAACGCACATGTGGGCACAGCTACTGGAATATCACATTGAC
The DNA here is from genome assembly GCA_033576535.1 of Allobates femoralis. Taxonomy (NCBI): domain Eukaryota; kingdom Metazoa; phylum Chordata; class Amphibia; order Anura; family Aromobatidae; genus Allobates; species Allobates femoralis. Next base: position 444,517,800 of record JARQOC010000002.1, read on the forward strand.
TTTAATGTTAAAGCTGTGGGTGCTTCGTTTTTGCTGCAGACAAAAGACGCAGCACAAGCACACAGTGGGCACATAGCCTAACAATCAGTCGGCTGGAGAAATTTAAAGTGGAGTAGTCACCAGGTCAAAAATGGACAGTTTTTATAATTTATTCCCATTGCTGCCCTAAATGTTTCCATTTTTTTTTTTTTTTTTTTTTTAGTTTTATTCATTTATTTTAATCCATCATATAGATTCAGAGGAATAGGCATTTTTATTTAGTGCTACTATAAGTAGCAATGCTTACAGGGTTCTCTGAAAGCTTGTCTTTAGGCTGCTCTACATTACTGTAGTAGTAACGCCCCCTTGTAAGTGAAATAAATATTACCCACATCTCTGGAACCATGTGTGGATTGCAAAAAACCCTTCAGTAATATGCTTATGTGTACACAAGATGACAGTGTCTGACTTCCTGTGAACTGTAGGGGGACATAATCACTCCTCAAATTCCTGCTGGCAGCTCAAGTCTCCAACCAACTCTATATTGGTCCTTCTATATGTCCTTTTCCGATTAACATCAGAACTCCCATCCTACTGTATCCCCACCCGCCCCTCGTAGACTGTGAGCCCTCATGGACAGGGTCCCTGCCCCTCCTGTACCTGTACGTCCCGATCGCCTATATTTAGTGTACTTGTTCTTGTCTCCCTTATCCTCATGTAAAGCGCCATGGAACCTAATGGCGCTATATAAATAAACAAATAATAAGGTTTATAAAGACAGTTATTATTAACAACAACAAAGGACTATGTATTCTCTTTTTGAAAAAAAAAATTGCTACACATAGTAACCAATCACAACTTTTATTTTTAACCCCTTTCCAACATTAGGCATACTGATACCCGCGTATGATGCAGGCTCAGGAGCTGAGCTCACTTTATATCCCGTCAAAGATGTCTGTGTTGTACAGCAAAAATCTGATTCATCATTGCCTCAATCAATGTCTAACAGCGGTAAGAGAGGTGCTAAGTCCAGCGGACATTCCTTTTCACACTAATTTCACTACACACACCCCCCCATGCATAACTTGTAGGGTGGCAAAGGGGGGGTCAGCTGAATGCTCATGTCCCTGCCATGAGGGTACTTCTATGAAGACCAGCCCATGGATGAGCTTCATAGGACACCGTGATTTCTAGTATACTGTATATTGCAATGCTGCAGCATTGCATTATATAGTACAATCTATCGAATGATCCTAACGGGACTAATCGATAACGTGAAAAAAAGAAGTTAACAAAATATAGATAAAAATTTTAATCTGCCACCTTTTCCCCTATTTCCCATTAAAAATAACTTTTATATGGCTGGCTTCACACCACGGCTCAGTCCGGTCCGGGGCTGTCCGGTGTAAACCAGACAGCCCTGGACTGGTTTTTGGCCTCATAGTATCCTATGGAGCTGGATGGCAGCTCTCTGCCATCCGGTTTCATCTCTGCGGTGGAGTACGGGAGTATTCGGATTATTCTCACCGGACACAAAAATGTTGCTTGCAACATTTTTGTGTCCTGGGAGAGAAATCGCCCCAAAAAGCCGGATCCCGGATTTGCCTAGATTGTCCCGGATTCTCCCCGATCCGGGGCAATCCGGTTCTCCCTAACATGGGAGCCTATGGGGCCGGGTTGCCCCGGTCCGGGCGAATCCGGGAACCAGATTTCGGCGGCTGCACGCCGCTGTTGTTTCAGGACCGCGGCTAGCTCCATGCTAGCCGCAGTCTTGAAAAATCAGCAGCTGCAGCTGCAATTACAGCCATCCGGCTGCACACAGGACCGGAGGGCACATTTGGCTCTCCAGTTCTGTGTGCTGATCCGGTCCGGGGCTGTCGGGTTCATGCCTGACAGCCCCGGACCGGACTGTGCCGTGGTGTGAAGCCAGCCTAAAATCAACAAGGTAATCTTAAAAGTCTGATCTATCAAATTATACAATCACTCAGATTAATTAATTCCGTAAAGAGAAAAAAGTATCAGCATGCCATGCAAAAAAAAGCCCTAAAACAGCAACATTGACGTAAAGATGAAAACATTGCAAGATTTGGAAAGTGATAACACAAATTATTATTATTTTTTAATACAAATATACCCCCCAAAATTTTCACCACTTTAGTAAAAACTGTATGTTTCATATGGCCATAATTGCTCTGACCTGAAGAATAATATTTTTAGATACATTTTTATGGCGCAATAAGTGCAGTGAAAACAAAAACAATTGTGGGACTGCAGCAGGTTTTTTGTTCGCAATTATGCTGCACTTGGAATTTCTTTTCTTGTTTCCATTATATTTAATGATAAATTGAATGGTGTCATTCAAATACCAACTAGGGGGAAAAAAAAATTGAAAATCACGGTTTCAGGGGGAATTGAAGAGAATCCACGAGTAAGTCTCCTGTTACATACACCTATGGACATATAGGTGTTTGGAAACCAAATTTTTGCACACTTTGTATCTTTTGCTGCATTATCAAGAAATTTGCAAATTGTCACTTCAGTGAGGAAATGAAAACTCTAATGCCATCCAATAAAGATAGCAATCCTTAAAGTCATAATTGCCTCTTTAACAAGCCTTTCAACATGACCTAGGATTTGTGCCAATCAGAGCCCCATATTGCATTTTGGGGTGACTGCCTCTCATCAGTGCAGTGTGTGGGAATTCTGATCTGGCTGTATGAGCGGCTAAAATGAGGTCTGGAGGACTAGCTATTCTCCTTATGGAGAGGAATCTGCCTGCCGACATAAGGTGAACTGATAAGGAGACTTATAGCCGCAATGCTCCCCTAGGAATTATGCTAATTGTCACTTCAGTGAGGAAGTGAAAAACTAAGGATTGCTACCCTTATTGGGTGGCATTAAAGTCATAATCGACTCTTTAACAAGACTTTTAATATGACTTAGCTTGAACTAGAACTTTATGTGATGCCTTGCGTAACAGAAACTGTGATTCTGATCTGGCAGTATGAGAGGCTGAGACAGGTCTGGGGACTAGCTTTCTCCTCATGGAGAGGAATCTGGCCTTATTGGGTGGCACTAGAGTTTTTCACTTCCTCACACAAGTGACAATTTGCATATTTCCAAGAGGAGCATTGCCGCTATAAGTCTCCTTATCAGCCTATGTGTCTCGTTATGCTGGCAGGCAGATTCTTACCAAGAAATTGGCATTTTAATTAATATGCAAACGACTTGTTAAGTGCTTTGGGTATGACAAGGCACTCCCTGAACCTCTGCCTTCTGAGATTGTCTCCTCTGAGCACCAGGCTCTCTAGCTGGATTGATACTTTCATATCTGGCAAGAAATCAATCTAAAACGGTTGGTGCTGAGTTGGGAAACAACCTCTGGAAGCAGACGGTTGGAAGTACTTTGTCTAGAGCAATTAACAAATTACTGGCATATCAATTAGAACCCTGATTTATTGGGAATGCAGTAACCCATAGATATAAAATGTCAATTGATTTATCTTTCAAAGACCTGTATACCCATATATGCAGTATCAGGGGTTGATTTTACAAAATCCCTTTTTAAAGTGATCAAAATGGTTCTATGATTGATTAGAATCTAATATCTAATCATTAGATATATAGTTGTTCATAGTTGGAGTTAGCATATACAAAGACTGCTGTGTATGTTCATAGGATACAGTGAGACTACTGTTTACATAACATATGGTACAGTGAGACTACGTGTACAACACATAGGCACATGGAGACTCTGCTGTTTACGACATATACGGCATATGGAGACTCTGCTGTTTACGACATATACGGCACATGGAGACTCTGCTGTTTACGACATATACGGCACATGGAGACTCTGCTGTTACGACACATACGGCACATGGAGACTCTGCTGTTTACGACACATACGGCACATGGAGACTCTGCTGTTTACAACACATACGGCACGCTGAGACTCTGCTGTATACATTACCTAAGCATACATGGTGCCCTATGTGATGTACAGAGAAGAGTCTCAGAACATCAATGTGATCTACACAATGGAGTCACAGTGTGACTCTTTATTATACACTTGGGGGCAAAAGCTCTGTCACCTATCACTAGTAATCATTAGATAGTCAAGAGCTATAAGAGAAGACTTTGGCATCAAGGGAATTGAATTTATGAAAACTAATCCTAATCCAGATTTGGCATATCTACTAAAACTGTTTAAATAAAATATACCCCCAAATCTCAGTAATATTGTATAATAACCAATGCTGCGCTATAAAGGCAAACAAAGTCTTGGAAAATTCCTATATTGCTTGTTTAGGAAATTCCTGCAAGATCCAAATAAGTGCGGCATGTATTGTATTAGTAGATACACTGTATATTGCTTTGATAAAATCAACCAGTGTGAAACTGGAGGCCTTGCTTGGCATCTAGTATGAGCAATGTTGTATCTCTCCAGGATGCTTCTATTATTTTTATAGACCTGAAGTGGGAGTTGGTTTTCTTGCTAGCACCCACTGATTAGGGTTATCTCCTTCTGATGAAAAACTGACTACTCCTGGATTTCTCCTCCAATTAATGTGAACTGCCAGGAGAACAAGTGAGATAATAAGGATCAATCCCATTGTTACCATTGATGCCTAATAAATCTGTACTGCCCGTTAACTTTAAAGGTAAATGCAGTTACAATTTAAAAAAAATAAATCTATAATTAATTTTAATTTAAATATCCTTAATCACTTACGGTAAATACATTGCAAGCTACTCAATGCCACTGAGTTGTGATCCTGACTGCCGATCTGCTTGTTGGCTCAGTCTTACCTCCTTAAAAGCAGTATTAAGCTTAGGTTTAGGGTAAGTGGCCATGATCAGGAGATGCTGTGGTCCAGACACGGCATCATTCTTCTAGCGGAGAAGCTAGCGTCCTGTGTGAGAGAACACAGTGCCCCTGCCCACGATCAGGGTCCTGAGTCCAGCAGATTTTCGTAGTGTTCTTCCGCTGAGAGCACTAACGACTCGGGAAGCCACGCCGCATGTCATGTTACGGTGTATAATAAAGCACAGTGGGCATGGGATTTTTATAAATCCCATCCACTGTGCTTGTACTGTTATAACGCAGCATTTTGAAAGCAGCAAAAAACCTCTGCATTCAAAATGCAGCTGTACCTGATTGTGGGCACTGGTTCTTGGCGTCAGGAGAAAGCAGAATGGGATTGAGACTGATCAGACACCAAAATAGTTCTTTAGTTGGCAGGGCATTGAATAGTTTACAATGTTTTGCAGCTGGTATTACAATACAATCTACAGGAATATTAGTTTTCGTATGAATTCATGCATTGCAATAAAAGATGTAATGGTGCCAGTGGCCATTATCCATTCGTACTGAAAGACAATGTAATTTTCCTTTGACCTCAATTCTTTCTCCTCCCTCCCTTGAGGCTGAGATTACTGGAGGAGTGAAAGCAGAAAGTCCACAAATTACTCCCCAGGAATGGATCTTGGACCTCTCCAGTTTTTTGGTGACATTAATGGCCACTTTACACGCAGCTACAGGTAACAGGTTTTCCAAAGGTAACTTACTGGCTGCAGTGAAATCATGGAGACAAGGTTCTATCTTGTTGCTGTGTACAAATGGAATAATGTCTCCATGATTTCACTGCAGCCAGTAAGTTACCTGTGGAAACCTGTAACTGTAGCCCGCGTGTAAAGTGGCCATAAGTGTTCAGTTGGTTGTGTCCTCTCTGATGCACAACCTGATAGAACTTGAGTTATTCATATGGTGGCCCTGACCTCAATCGTTCTTGGGTGACACTTCCTAGTGATACGGTCATAGATGAGAGAAACTTTTAAGAAAGTTAGATTTTCTTTGACTGTTTGATATGGCACTTCTAAAGGCAATTACAATGTAGACTTGGGTTTCTACTTGTATTTACTCTGAAAGCTTTAAGAGCACAAAGCACCCTATTTACCGCTACTTTTTTTTTTTTTTTCAATAGATTATAGTAGAATCAAACTTGGCAAGGTTAGTGTAACAATTTGTAAGGTTGCCATATCCTAATGTTGATTGACATGTTTAAAATGGCTGCTATTGTCTAGTTTGTGCTCATCTTTCAACCCTTCTAGCAATCCCGGTAATGTAGATGACTAGTGTTAAGGGTACTTTAGACATGTCTACACCTACAGGCTAGATAAATGTTGCCTTTTCAGAAGCTGTAGGAATAGTTTGGGTGTGTTTGACTTCAAATGAACGCCTTTGTATGGGTTCTGGTTTTAAGCATTAATAAAATATGACAATACATTTTGAATAATTAGAATGGGAAGTATTCATAGCTATGTTCATCGTAGTAAATAGTTCTTTATTCTATTTATATGGCACTGTTAAGTTCTTCAGTGCTTTACAGACATCAACATCATCACTATCTCCATAGGGGACAACTCTGGAGTGTACATATGCCATATATATAGAGTTTTTCTCAGAAGATGATCAGGTGTTTCATTTGTTACTTACTGTAGGTCCAAACACCTCTAAATCCTCATAGCACTAAATATGTTGACAAATGTGTATAAAGCTACTTCACCTCTCTCTGGAAACCTCAAATGATCCTCTTTACTAGGAAGATTCTGTTCCTCATTTGCACTTGGAGAAACCAGATCCTCTATTTGATAGCCCTCTCAGCGTGTATTAACAGTTCTTGAATTCTTATGTTATTTTTACATTTCTGAAACTTGTAACCAGATGACTTAGAGGAAATGGATGATCCATACATCTGTTCCTGAATATTTGTGTTCACATTGGTTGGAACATTTAAAAAATGTAATCACGTTTTGAGGTGTAGAAATTGGTTCTATGAAATAAAATAAATCATTGAAGTGGTTGAAAAAAGAATTGAGTATAAAATATGTTTCATTGACTAAATAACCAGTAACACAAGTTAAACCTAAAATGTTAGGTTTCATTGACGTTCAACTTGTTTTTCCGCCTTATTGAAATCAGGGCTCTGGAGTCGAAGTCGGTGTCCATTTTGGTGACATTGGAGTCAAATTCAAGGAAATTGAGGTGTTGGGAGTCAGATGTTTGGCTTCACAGCCCCGATAGAATTTTTCAATTATCCGAAGTTAAGAACCGGGGTACACTTCTTTGTTATCAGCATGCTCTATAGCTGCTGGAGTGAAGCATGTCCCATGACATTGGCAAGAAGTAGCCATGTTCTCATCACATCACAGAAAGAAAGAGGCCTTAAATAGCTGGTCACAATACTAATAATACTTCAGGGTGCAAACAGGCTGTAGTGCTATAAGGTTGGGTAATCATGTTGTCTGAACGTTAAGAGTGTTTCTGTAGGCTCCATGAGTGAAAAATAAGTTATCACTATCCCTACTGGCTGTATTAGTTGTTAAAATGAACCTGCTTTGTGAAAAGATGCTATTAAACTGAAGACATAGGGTTAATATGCAGCATTCTGAACCTGACCAATGCTGGCTCTTTGAATGAACTTTATTCTTCCTGGTAGCATTGGGCTCCTGTCATTGGGGTGGCGCTGGCGCTGGTTCAGTCACCGTTCAGTATATAGAAAACACTGGCTGTAGCTACACCCCCTTAACCAACTGAAAGGTCGCTCATCATCTAGCTGTAAGTTAGTGCGAGAGGGGCAGTTACAACATACACTTTCTATACACAGAATGATGACTGAACACATGCTGGCACCACCCTTGTGAATGACCAGAACAGTGCCAGGAGGATTAAAGCTCATTCCCTCCCAGCAATAGGTTGTGAAGTGCAGGTGCTGGGCAGGGTCAAATTGCTATTAACCTGAAAATTAACTGTATATCTTCAGATTAATAGCGTTTTGTATGTGACAGGTTCTCTTTATTAAGTAACTTGCAAGAAAATGCACTCAAAAGTACAATGAAATAAAGTAAATAACCTTATACTTGCAAAGATACATATATACCATTAGATCTGATATACTAGTTTTACCAGGATGAGATAGAAGGTTACGAAATGTGGTCTCTGAGTAGCCATTCTTGTTATGGCCCCTTTCACACTGGCATTTTTGAAAAAATACGGCAGATGCGGCAGAATTAACGCATCTGACGCCTAACAGCCGCGCTTGCGGCCAGCCCCATACATTGTCTATGGGGCTTGCGCAAGTGCGGTTTGACAGATGCGGCAGTTGCAGCCGCGAAAAAAACGCTGCAGACCACGGTTTCTTTCGCAGTAGCAAGTGCTGCATCTACCGCACCGGCAAAACCACACTTGCTGCACCTGACCGCAAGCCCCATAGACAATGCAAGGGGCTTGCCGATCGTGAAATAAGTGCGGCCGTTAGGCGGAAGAAGTGGCAGACTCGGTAATTCTGCCGCATTTTTTAAAAATGCCAGTATGAAAGGGTCCTAAAGGAGATATCCAGGATAAAACCAGTCCCCGCTGTTAACCCCAGGCACAGTGGGCACAGACCGCTCCTGCCGGGGGGAATCATGGCAGCGAAAACAGAGCAGAGGCAGATTTTCTGCTCTGCTCTGAAAGTGGGCAGGACAGCCAACTTCACTCTGATTGACCGCCAGCTCCTTGCTACCTGATTGGAGGAGACAGGTTTTAATCATCATGACATCAGCTCTGACGCTCATCGACAGGAGAGGATTTCTCCGCTCTGCAGTCATGATGTCGGCAGAAGCCGAAAAATCACTGACAGGAGCAATCTAAAACCGCTTCGGTTGGTGGTAAACGGTGCTCGGCACAACAGGCAGGTAAGTGGCAGCTATCTGCCTGTTAGTGTTTAGGCACAATTTTTTTTTAAATATCCCGGATATCCTCTTAACCTGTTTAGAAGCAGAAGAGACCTTTTTAACACTGTTGCTGGTCTAAAATCTATAAATGGGGAATGGATATTCCACATGGTGATACAGAGATGGACGACTAGCTAGTCTGATTTTCTTGTTTGGTGTGCACCAGCCATGGAGAGATAAAAAGTCCATGTAGCATAAGTGTTCATCTTGCAGTTTATCAGTCAGCAGATAGCATGTGCTATGAAAGAGAGAGACATAAACAATAATTACAATCATTCATGTGTATGGAAAAATAAAGCGCTCAATAATACTTGTCTAAATCTGGTAGATTAAAGAAAATAGTTTTCTATAAATTATTTGCATCTCTATTACAACTCATAATCTTGTAAATGATGATGTGATTAAATAACGTGGCATATGATATGCATGTGTTGTTTAAAGGTATATTGTTCAATGGTCCTCTTTTCAACCGATTCAGGACATAAAGAGTTAACCCAGTTTGCTGGTAAGGTCAGCACATTGTAAAGTTGGTTTAAGCTGCTGGTTACCAGGCAAGAGAAGATGAAAATGACTTTGCTTTGCATGCTGTGTATACAGAGCGTTAGGGAATATGAGGAAGTGTTTGCATACACTTTATTTGTTGTGACATTTCGATAATCATAAAGATAACCAAGGGCAAAGAAACCGGGACAAGAAAGGTGGGAAATGCCAATATCTAAATGCTAGAAAATGGTCATCCCAGTATAGAACATGCATATTTTTGTTTGACATATAGTTTTCTCTTTTAGCATAAAATGAAAAAAATGGGAATAAAGGTTTTATGTGGAAATCCATCCTTTTGTGATGTTTATAAACTTTCTGTATTTTTGGCCTCAGAATTCATGAAGACGACTTCTTGCAGTAGTTTTCCACGATTGTACTATACGTGGTATTCCAGTAGGCACGGGCTAGCAGAGATGCCACATTAATGGATGTGAAAAAAAAGTAGGACGTTTTCATAATGGCTATTGAATATCCAGATGTCTTTGGCTCGATTTTATTAAGGCTGGGGTCAGTCCTGGTGAAGTTACCTCTGTAGCAAGTGAGTGCCTCCTAATAGATTAGGCTAATCATACAGCTTCAGTGCACCACTGCCAGAAATGTTACTCCAGTGGTGTAAATTTTGATGAATTTGTAAGGACCCCCCAAGCCCAAGCTTTGCCCATTTTGACAAAACTAGCCACAAATCGCATAAAAGTACAAAAACATTGTCCTTTTTTTGGCTCAAAGTTGAGTTGCATGACAATTTTTCGACATCTCTTAAAGGGAACCAACCACCCCAAATGACCCCCCCGGACTGTTAATATGTGTCCCTACACCCAGCACACACATTTGGGGCAATCGTTTTTGCTAAAAAAAACTGTTTAGTAGAAGCTAAGATATAGCTTTATGAAGTTTAATAAATTGAGCCAATGGGTGTTACCTAGCTTTGTCCTCTGCATTCTCGTCCTGTCAGCCTCCTCTCCCCTCCTCCCTTCAGTGTAGCCGTTCTGTGCAAAGCCGAAAATGACCCGCCTGTCTCTGCTGCCTGATAAATTATGCACGCCCATCTCTGCACCTAAGAGCCTGGCCGCGTCATGAAAGGGGCGGGGCTAAATGTGCATGCCGGAGCCCGCCCCTTTCATGACGTGATTTAGCCCCACCCCTTTTATGACGCGGCCAGGCTCTTAGGTGCAGAGATGGGCGTGCATAATTTATCAGGCAGCAGTAGACAGGCGGGGCATTTTCGGCTTGCACAGAACGGCTTCACTGAAGGGAGGAGGGGAGAGGAGGCTGACAGGCACGAAGAAATGCACGAGGACAAAGCTAGGTAACACCCATTCGGCTCAATTTATTAAACTTTATAAACATATATCTTAGCTCCTACTAAACAGTTTTTTTTAGCAAAAACGATTGCCCCAAATGTGTGTGCTGGATGTAGGGACACATATTAACAGTCCGGGGGGTCATTTGGGGTGGTTGGTTCCCTTTAAGTGCATTACACCACAAAAAGTCAAACACATTAAAGGGAAAATGTCTACAGGTTTTTTCTATGTAATCTGAAGACACCATGCTGTAGGGGTTAAAAACACAGATTCAGTGTGTCTCTAATTAAGCTCTGTGCTATTGTTTTACTTGCAATGATTATTTTAGCACCAGGAGATTATCATTGCTGGACTATATTGTGTCTGGTAGTCCACCATGCCCCTCTTGTGATAAGCAACTGTCTACAGACATTGTATATAGACAGCCTGGTGTGATTTTCTTTAATACGTTGGGCACTTTATTTCTGACTTTCTCATCACCCCTTTAAAACTTGCTAGTACAAGAAGCATCTGTAAAATGCATCACTCTCTCTTGGAAGGAACATTTGTGTGTGTGTGTTACATGGACAGTAATGAATTGCGAATTTACTTGTTACTATTCGCTACTCGCGTGGATAGTACAGTACTCATGATACTCGTTACTTGGTGAATAATAATGGTGCTCGTGAGTGATGTGTCAATCTTGAGCATTCTGATACAAACTGCCTGCTCCCTTCAGTTACCTCAATTACCAAAGGGAGTCGGCACCCCAGTGAGAGCAGATTGAATGCAAGGTTCTCCTTGGGGGGGTTCAGCATGGTGTTTTATGCAGTGAAGACTCAAAAAAACTCCCGCGCCCCTACTCTGTCTCCGAAATGCTTATTTTATGCAGGCTGTGTGTGGGTAGAGCCTGTCACTAATTGGATAATATTGGACTCAGTACTCGGACGAGTACGCAAGTATTGCAAAATACTCGTTACGATTACAGCAATTACGAATATTTTGGTACTTGCTCATCCCTAATGGACAGCCATTGTACGCTTAAGATTTCAAGTAGTGTTGGGTATTCTAGGAGCAGGACACTTCTTAATGAGCTTGTTTTTTCTTTACTTTATAGGACATTTTGTGGGGTTTCCAGTCTTTAAAGAAATGCGTACAAATGGTTTACATACAGTAAGACTAGTCACTAAAGCTGTACATATACATTAGATAGTTATCAGCCAAACGATTCTTCAGCTGATTGTTTGTATGGCCGATGGTGATGGTCATCTTACCCAACTCTCATGCAAACGCTTGGCCAAGCGCTCCTGTGTTCTCTAAAGGTGCTGTCACACAGCACGATCTGGCCAGCGATGTCGGAAGCGATGCGCGGGTGCCCGCTCGCTTCCGACATCGCTGGCCAGCTGTCACACAGCATCGCTGCGGCCAGCGACACCGCAGCGATGCGGGTGGTGACATCGCTCGCTGGGCTGGGCAGCAATGCTGCGGTATAGGCTGGATCGCCGCCGACATCGCTCTGGCGATGTCACACGGCACGATCCAGCCTTATCGGAGGTCGCTTGTTGACAGGTTTACGGTTCTTCCCGTAAACCTGTCAACCTGCGACCAGCGATAAAACGCGGTCGCGCCGCTCATTTACACAGCGCGACGTCGCTAGCGATATCGCTGATACGTCACTTTTTCGGCGATGTCGCTAGCGACGTCGCCAGGTGTGACACCACCTTATGAGAAAGCTGCCGACTGACCACATTGACCAGTGATTTATCCTGGGACAACAATGAGAGCTGAAGTCTGAAATTAGATTTTGGTGATCAATATCTCTCCCAACCATCAGTAAGCCAGAGCTGGTCACATTTATACCATTGATTGAACACAACGATATCAGCGGGGTTCATCTCTAATTTGTATGGTATATTAGGAATATACATCAAGAAGAATTCCCAATGTGCATCTCTGAGAGAAAGCTATGTCATAAGTAGCATACCGTACATACTTTAAATACTTGTCTTAAAGGAAGTAGTTTATTTTACTCTTTACGTACTTCCTTTTTTATCAGCTTCGATATTCTACACTTTCAGGTAATTATAAGACCAAATAAGGGTCAGTTGAAAACAAGGGAGAATTGATCTAACCACTGAAATGACTACCCCGAATAGTGCACAATTTGACTGAGTGCTGAGTGATTATAGTAAAGTGAAATTGTGGTTAATGAAATTGGAGAGTTTAAAGGGAACCAACCACCCCAAATGAAATGACCCCCCCGGACTGTTAATATGTGTCCCTACACCCAGCACACACATTTGGGGCAATCGTTTTTGCTAAAAAAAAACTGTTTAGTAGAAGCTAAGATATAGCTTTATGAAGTTTAATAAATTCAGACGGATGGGTGTTACCTAGCTTGTCCTCGTGCAGTATTCGCGCCTGTCAGCCTCCTCTTCCCACCTCCCTTCAGTGAAGCCCTTCTGTGCAAGCTGAAAATGAAAGGGGGCGTGGCTCCAGCATGCAGCGCTTTAGCCCCGCCCCTTTCATGACGCGGCCAGGCTCTTAGAAGGTGAGAGGGGCGTGCATAATTTAACAGGCAGCAGCAGACAGGCGGGGCTTTTTCGGCTTGCACAGAAGGGCTTCACTGAAGGGACGGGGGAAGAGGAGGCTGACAGGCACAGGAACACTGCACTAGGTAACACCCATTCGTCTGAATTTATTAAACTTCATAAAGCTATATCTTAGCTTCTACTAAACAGTTTTTTTAGCAAAAACGATTGCTCCAAATGTGTGTGCTGGGTGTAGGGACACATATTAACAGTCCGGGGGGGTCATTTGGGTGGTTGGTTCCCTTTAAGATTATGAATTAAACATATGAAAATATAAGTTTTTCACTTTTATAAATACATTAGTAAATAAAAAAACTAAGGACGACTATAGCTCTAAATTGCATGTCTGAAGCTGTAGAGACTTACACCTTCTTAAAAGTGATGGCTTACTATGAACACTCACCTATAAATGTACATAATTATGAAGTGTTGGCTCCAAGTTTTTGTTTTTTATTAGCATCATTATTCCATGTACTTGGATTTAGTTTCTGGACCACTTTTATATAAACGATGGGTTTTAATACAGACAGACAAGCCATATCCCCAACAAGCTAATTAGGGTCTGAAACCTTGGTCAACGTTATCTGAGTACACAAATCTCCAAGGGTGCCCAAACATCTAAATTAGCCCATTTTCCTTTTTTGTAATTTTTAAAATGTAAATGATGAAAATATTTTTTTTTTTTGCCGAAAATACAAAGGAAATGTTCCATCTTTTAAAATGTATGCCTTTTGGAGATCATTTAATCTTCAACTTGCTTAACTGTTCACAATAACTACAGTAATTTTGACTGGTGGTGCTTAAACTTTTGTATGCTACTGTATATCATGTGCCCTGCAGCATGTTTTTTTTCCTTTTTTAGGCTGCATTCACACATTGTGTATTTTGCCGCGCTTTTTTACGCGCGCTTTTCAAAATACGCAATGTGCCTTTGTCTGCCAGCAAAGTGAATGTGAAATTCACTTTGCAGTGCAGACATTGCGCAAAATACGCAGTGCGTTTTCAGGGAGAAAGCGCAGCTGCGTAAAGAATTGATATGTCAATTGTTTACGCAGCTGCTCCTGCGTTTACTCCCTGTGATGTCACAGAGGGGAGGAAGAATCCTGCTTCCTCCTCCCCTCTGTGACATGTATGACCGCCCATTAGATTTCACAGTGTATTAATATACACTGTGAAATCTAAATTAAACAAAAGCAAGTGATGAAAAATAAAAAAGAATGAATACTTACCTGTCCGACGCCTTTTCTCGCTGTCCGGTCTCCGGTTCCAAGTGAGATGTCTTCTGACAGGACCTGTGGTGACATCAGAGGGCCGTTCCCGGGCACTCGTGGTCATGTGATACATATCACATGACCGCGAGCAGCCAATCAGCGCCTTGAACGCCCCTCTGATGTCACCACAGGTCCTGTCAGAAGACATCTCACTTGGAACCGGAGACCGGACAGCGGGAAAAGGCGTCGGACAGGTAAGTGTTCATTCTTTTTTATTTTTCATTCACTTGCTTTTGTTTAATTTAGATTTCACAGTGTATATTAATACACTGTGAAATCTAATGGGGCTGTCACAGAGGGGAGGAGGAAGCAGGATTCTTCCTCCCCTCTGTGACATCACTGCACTTTCTGAAGTAAAGAAAGCGCAGTGTGTGAAAGCCCCTGCGTATTTTGTTGCGCTTTTTTGCGCGGCCGAAAAACGCGGCAAAAAGTGTGCGCAAAAAAGCGCAGCAAAATACGCAAATGTGTGAACACAGCCTTAGTTAGTTTTTTAGGTGGTGTCTTGCCAGTTTTTCAAAATTATTGCAAAAATATTGTGGTTCTACCTTATTCAAATACCATTTTTTCTATGTTTGAGTTCTCAGTGTTTCTTGTGCATAGAACTTGTACCTATTATAGAGTACAGGGCTGTTCAAATTACCGTGCATTGTTCTCCTTGCACCAAAACAGAGGTGTGTTTGCTTTTGATCCTAGTCTGGAAGAACATCTATTCTCCATGTGGAGAGTATTCTGCCCACACACTGTACTGATGAGGGGGGATGCAGTCACCCCGAAATGCAGCGTCTGCTGTTTGGGGTTCTGATCGGCACAAATCCTAATCATAGTAAAGCTTGTTAAAGAGTCGATTATACTACAAGTATGCTACCCTTATTGGGTGGCATTAGAGTTTGTCTACTTCCTCAACTAAAGTGACTATTTGCATTTTGATACAAGACCAGATAAACTTCTAATGCATTTGTCAGCACTTGTTTGCCACCAGTGTACAATCCATGGTCATTTTTCCACGTTTGTTTGATAGGAGAAACTTAAAGGGATCCTGTCACCTCCAGAACGCCTCCTAAGCTACCAAAACATGTCTCTGTAGCATCCATCACTAATCTCCACTCCTTTTGTCTCCTAAAAGCATCCTGTGAAAGTGCATAAAAATGTTTTAATACTTACTCATTAGGATGCTAAGAATATAGCAGGGGCTATATTCTTTAGCCCTTAGGGCGTGTTGTTTTGCAGCCTGAATGATCCAGCCTCTCTCTGTGCAGCTTCTGCTGTGATGTGGAGCTGAAGGCAGGACTAATGATTTGCATTCTGTGAGTGACAGAGAGGGGGAGGCAAAGCCTGCACAAGCAAAGCAGCACAGACAGAGAGAGGCTGGATCATTCAGGCTGCAAAACAACACGCCCTAAGTGCTAAAGAATATAGCCCCTACTAATTATAATCACTAATGAGTAAGTATTAAAACGTTTTTATGCACTTTCACAGGATGCTTTTAGGAGACAAAAGGAGTGTGAGATTAGTGATAATATGCTGCAGGGACATGTTTTGGTATCTTAGGAGGCGTTCTGGAGGTGAGAGGATCCCTTTAAGAAAAACTGAAACTTCTGATGGTAAAAATTGATACAATGACCAACATTGATGAAAATTGATCTTTTTTCCGCCTTTAAGAAAAATCACTGACATTTGAAGGGGACCTCTGTGAAATATTGCTTTAAAAAGTACATTTTAATCAATTGATCTTTTAAGTGGAAATAAGTTCCACAATTGGATGTGTTAACAAAATGTTCCTGTGCTGAGATAATCTTATATATTTCTTTTAATTGTGTATATAATTGAATAATTGATCTACTTTTGTAACTGTTTTCAGCAGATTACTGATAAATGCCTGTAGTAGATTTATTGCTTTCTCGTTAGTCTGACATGCATTAAGCCATCATTTTAATCTTTTTCTCATGATTTCAGTAAATCTAGATTATTGAATTTTGCGATGCCTTTTAATGATTTGCCTCTTATTAGAATGGATCCATGTTATTTTTTCTCTGGAAAGAAAAGGAAAAAACATTTTGGTGCAGCTCGAATGTTTCTTCCCAGTTGTCTTTTTTTATGTTTCCGTCAGTTTGTTAACAAGAGTGACTGTTTCTGCTAAAAACTTTTTTTTTTTCCTCCTTTCTTTTCAACTTATATATTACGTATAGAACCCGGTTGATTACACTTTAATTGCTTTTGGAACATCCATATTTTTTACACAGTAAACACAAGAGAAAATCTCTTTTAATCCAATGACATTTGGCTTTCTGCTTCGAAAGACAATTCAGGTTTCACAGTCCGGGTTACTCAGTATAGATGTGAGCATGAAACTTATTGTGCCAGATGGCACCATTCAAACGCTATTGATTGAGCTAAGCATTTTGCAGAGGAATTGTCTAGAATGTAAAAAACGTTTCTTTTTGCTGACTTAATATGGATTACAATTTGCAGAAAATAAATACAAAAATATATATATTGGTCAGTGATTGAAAAGTCATTGAAAAATAAGGTGCCAATCATGATCTAAAAGTTCCTCCTATGCTCTTTTGACCTTTAGATACAATACCAGAAGCCACAGACTAGAGCTAATGTAAAATTATACAATATCATATATAATTTCTTTACTTGGAATCATCCGTTTAATATGATTCTGTAGAGAGTTTCCAATGAATGTAAGACTGTGTGCTCACGATCCGGAGGTACTGCGTGTTGGACTGTATGTTGCACACACTCTCATGGATGACACTTTGGTAATATCTCTGGAAGTTTAGAAGTAAAAAAATACAAGTGCAGGAAAGAAATATTATCAGTAATGTGGATTAATTTCATGTTTTCACTACTAATTTCAGCATATTAGAGTCTGAAATATATAGAATATAGATTTACATTTTCCATCATCGAAATAAGTAAAGTCAACAGCCAGAGACACAAAGCCACTCAGGGTAATTATGTTCAAACAATAAAAATTTGTAAGTAAATTGTGAATCCTCACCTTTGACAGTTGTGCATGTATAGGAAGAACACTTTTAAAGGGAACCTGTCACCTCCGAAAAGCCACCTAACCTATCAATATCTGTCCCTGCACCTTCCTATTACCATTATAACTATCCCTCTCTCTGCTAAATGCTTACTTTCAATCTGCTAAAAAACATTTTTATACTTACTAATTAGAATGATAATGAAGCGAGGGCTATATGCAATAGTCCCCCTGGGCGTGTTGGTTTACAGCCTGAATGATTGTTTATCACGCCCCCAGCCTGGCTCCTTCCTGTGGTAATGACGCTGAACGCATCATTTCCGGAAGTGCAGGTCCCTTAGCAACTTGATATTTACCTTAGCAGCGGTGTGCGCTACTATGCGGGGTATATGGAGCCCCGCTTAGCAGCGCTATGTGCTGCTAAGCTAAATATCGGGTTGCTAAGGGGCTCGTGGTTCTGGAAATGACGCGTTCAGCGTCATTACCACAGGAAGGCTGCATAGCAGTGCGGAGGGAGCCAGGCTGGGGGTGTGAAATTTGATTTCAATATCACACCCATGGGGGCATGATAAACGATCATTCAGGCTGCAAACCAACACGCCCAGGGGGACTATTGCATATAGCCCTCGCTTCATTATCATCCTAATTGGTAAGTATATATAAAAAAAAAACAAAAACGTTTTTTAGCAATTGAAAGCAAGCAGAGAGAGGGATAGTTATAATGGTAATAGGAAGGTGCAGGGACATGTATTCATGGGTTAGGTGGCTTTTTGGAGGTGACAGGTTCCATTTAAATTTATGGGATGCTACCAGATGTCTTATTCTGTGAGCTTGTTGGCTGAAGCGATGCAGAGAATTAAGATCTTGTTACGTTAAAGGATGTCATTTTTTAATTAATAATGTTTTACAATAAATATCTGTATATAGGAATGAAAATGGATTAGTAGGTGGCCCAAGCAATTAATAGTTGGCACCTTTTTATGTACAAGATAGAAATACACAAAGTTTGTGCACTGTTTTCTCATTTTAAAAAGTTTTGAAACGTGTTAATGTCAGAAGTTTAACAAATAATCACTTCTCTGATCAAGATATATAAGTGCGACCTTAGATGTCTTCACTTTATTCATTGATAGGTTTATCCAATAACCGTAATAAAGAAAAAATATATTTGTAATGTAGCTATAATATACTGTGCACTGATGAACAGGAGTTGTCATTTTTTATTATGCATGAGCTTCTGATCTGTAGATGCTTAAAATGGGATTTTTATTTATATTAATACATAACTACTTTAAAATCCCACTTGTTACCAATTGTACATCATGTACAATTGCTGACAAGTTAAAATAAGTTAACTTAAAGTGATCCTGTCACCTCCAAAACGTCTCCTAAGCTATCAAAACATGTCCCTGCAGCATCCTATCACTAATCTCACACTCCTTTTGTCTCCTAAAAGCATGCTGTGAAAGTGCATAAAAACGTTTTAATACTCGCTCATTAGGGATTATAATTATCAGGGGTCATATTCTTTAGTCACCAGGGGGTGTTGTTTAGTAGCTCCAGGATCCACCCTCTCTCTGTCTGTGCTTAAGTGAAACTGAAACTGAAGGCAGGACTAATGATTTGCATTCTGTGAGTGATAGAGAGGGGGGAGGGCAATGCATTCACATCACAGCAGAATACACAGAGACAGGGTGGATCCTGGAGCTGCAAAGCAGCCCGCCTTGGTGAC
This sequence comes from Allobates femoralis, assembly GCA_033576535.1. NCBI lineage: Eukaryota > Metazoa > Chordata > Amphibia > Anura > Aromobatidae > Allobates > Allobates femoralis. Next base: position 444,536,969 of record JARQOC010000002.1, read on the forward strand.
TAAAGAATATACTCACTGCTAATTATAATCACTAATGAGTGAGTATTAAAACGTTTTTATGCACTTTCACAGGATGCTTTTAGGAGACAAAAGGAGGGTGAGATTAGTGATGGGATGCTGCAGGGACATGTTTTGCTAGTTTAGGAGGCGTTTTGGAGGTGACAGGATCCCTTTAAATTATATCATTTAAGCTAATAACTTAAAATAAGCTAATAGTGTATAAATATCTGTTTGTGCTAGAGTTAACAGTGCATATTTATAAAATGTAGTATTAAGTGTTGTCCAGGATCTGTATACTGATGTCCTATTGTTAAGGCTGCCTTCACACTGCGTGATTTGGGATCCATGTTTATCTGTTTTAAAACTGATAGCCACAGATCAGTTTTGGCCTCCCATATATCCCTATGGGCACGGATTGGTTCCATATGACCATCCGTGTGTGTCAGTTTTGTCACAGATCCGTTTGTTTTTTCATGCACCCAGAATCAGACACTGTTGCGATTTTGGGCTGCCTTGAAAACAGTGGACACAAACAGTCAGACACGGATCCATGGCTGTCTGTGTCAAATAACATGGAGGTCTATGGAGACTGATCCGTGAAAAAAATGGATCTGTAAAATTGATCGATTTTTCTGTACTGAGCATGCTCAGAAGCACGGTATAGCTCCTCCCAGCCCTATCTCTGGTGTTGATGATGGATTTGTTAAAAAAGTGTTCGTGGACATCAGTTCACCGATCGGCGAGTGATTTAAACCGCTCAGCTGATGCGGTCATTGAACCTCGCTCTTTTCCGGTCAGCTGATTAAGGCCCTTCAGCCATCGGAGGTGGATGCCTCACATCGCGGGACACTCAGCAGAGAGGTGAGCATTTATTTTTTTATTTTTAACCATTCCTTTCTTTAATTTCAATTTAGCAGTGTATGTAGATACACTACTAAAGTGAAAGTAACAGCGCCGACAGCACTTGCCTGGCTCGGCTACCCCTACCTCTTTCTGTATCCGGTCCCTCAAAATCACGCATTCCAGACATACAAATGGCATCCGGAGTTTACAATCTGGACCTGTCCGTGTGGTCCTGCAAAAAACGGGATCCCAAATACAGGAACAAAATCGTGGTGTGAAGCCAGCCTTAAACACTGCACATTGGCTTTTCTCGGTTGCTGCAACTAAACTAAACTAAAGTAAAAAAAAAACAAAAAAACTTGCAAGAGAACATCCTGCCAACAATGTATAGTGTAAGATCTTCTTTACACATCAGGATTTCATCAGTACTTGTGTGCCACATTAAGGAGTGTCTCCAAAACACAGAACAGGTGTCAGTCTTTAAATTCTAGACTTTCTCTGTGAGGTCCACTCCTGGCTTTAGCATACAAACACTGATGAATAAATACTGACATGTGAATGAGGCCAATGGAGCTTTGGTGTTCCGACTTTGTACACTATGCACATCCATCTGTAGGGTGCTGCAAATTAGAAATAAAAAATGTGTACTTGCTTCTCAGAAGAGCGCCTCTTCTCAGCCATGGATCCCTCCCACAAGGCTTCTGACATAATGTCTAGAGCACTTACCAATCATATGATCGACTACAGTCTTCGTAATTCTGTCTAAGCGAAAAAACCAATATTTCTTATGCATAGATGTGAAGACGGGAGCTGTGATGTGACATTATTTACATTAGAAGCCGAATGGGAGACGCAGGGCTAAAGTCCAAGGGTCAGTGCTTGTCCCAGAGATAATCTGCAGAGCCTCCAAATATGATGGAGATGTATGCTGTTGAATAGTCACTAAGGTCCATGGTAGAGTTGTTAATTGGAGAATGAAGCCTAACCCCTTTGCCCCAAAGCCTACATACACCTTCCTCATCAAGCACATTTTTTCCAATTCTGACCAGTGTATGACATAATAACTCTACGGATCCCAGTGATTATAAAAATTTTTTATGACATATTGTACCTTATGTTAGTGGTAAATTTAGGACAATATCTTTTGCATTTATTTGTGAAAATATTGGAAATTTTATATATTTTTTACATTTTGCTATTTTCAAACTTTTAATAAAGGAAAAAAAAAATATATGCATAAGAATTATGAATTATTAAGAGTGCTACATTCCTTTTTGATATCATAAGAATTATGGAAATTTCTCTTCATGTTTTGATTGATAAAACAGTGTGCAATGTTCCCGTTCCCAATGCATGGATGGAGATTAAAACTATTCTAAAGATTTTAGGCTTAGCTCGTGTTTTTGAACACACAGCTATTATTTTGAATACAACTGTATCCTAAATGTTCCACTATTCATGTGCTGCACAAATTAAGCCTAAAAAAATTTATTTTACTGGTCTGTGTTTCGGAGGGTTCGCTCTCCTTCATCAGTACAAAATCATATATGTATATAGATCTATGATTTTATCCTGAGGAAGGACCGAAAATCCTCCGAAACACGTAACACCTACAAAATAATTTATTAAGACATCCCTAGATTTTCTTTACCACGGCAGTGAGGCATTCATCCACTCCATTACCGCCAGAAGTTATCTCCTTGTGGAACTGCAGCAGCTGTTGGGCTCACATGCTTTTATAGGGGTTGTGATTTTCACAACTCCTAAATGTGAGCTTACACTGGAATCTTTCCATCTTTTATAAGGAAAAATATGTCTGTACCGTGTTGGCCAGTAATTAGAAAAATATTAAAATCTGAGAGTCCTTAATGGTTGATACTTTTTTATTGGCTGACTGAAAAGATGGTAACAAATAGCAAGCTTTTGAGACAACTCAGGTCTCTTCTATACCAGTCTGATGAAGAGACCTGATGGCCACTTTACACACACCAACTTATCTGTCCAACTTCTGAACAACTTACTGGTTGCAGTGAAATCATAGACACATTGTTCCATTTGTACACAGCCACAAAATGGAGCAATGTGTCCATGATTTCACTGCAACCAGAGATCTGTTCAGAAGTTGGACAGATAAGTTGGTGTGTGTAAAGTGGCCCTTAGAGTTTCGAAAGCTTGCTTTATTTACCATCTTTTCAGTTAGCCATTGAAAGGTATCAACCACTGAGGATTCTAAGATTTTAATATTTTTCCACCTTCTATATCACCCAGATAAGACCCTATGTGCCTTTTTTGTTTTCGCTTATTGTATAGGGGAAAAAGTCAGAAGTGGTTTTTTTTTTTCTATTTTCTCCCTAATTTGTTTCTTAGGTAATAGTTGTGTTCGAAAATGCTTGTACTGACAAAGACAAAAAAAAGCCTTTATACAGCCAAGTCAACACAAAAGTAAAAATACTATGGCTCCTTAAATGTAACCAAGAAATCAAACTAAAACCATTGATGTGCCCTGAAGTCCAAAAATGGCCAAGTCCTTAAGAGGTTAAAATTTGTAGTTTTGTTTAGTTGTGTTTAGCAAAACAACCTTTAACAAATATTCAGCCTGATGTGTATGGCTGGTTTCTTTGTGACAATAAGCAATTCTCTGAGTCTTGTGGAATGAGCCAGTCATGTGTATCAGATAACCCAAATTAGACCTCTCCTAAGAAGCCACTCAGAGGTTTAGCTGGAGCTCCGGAGAAGCAAACAACACGTATGAATTATTTGTTTTCAGTCTCGTGTGCTACTTTGCGTTGGGATGAATTGCTTCTTTCTCTAAGACTTGTTTACTCAACTTGTAATTTAGAAATGCTACGGAGACAAAAGCTAAATTCACCAAATGTGTTTACGTTTTAGACATAAGCACAAGTTTGTGCCCCAACATATAAAAGAGCAACTGAGCGCAAAATTGAAGTTAGACGTGACGCTCAATTGAGAAAACTGTTCATCTTCAGCCATGGTGTAACGTGAAGCTCTAATACAAAATCTCCAATGGTGCCCCCAGTTATTGCAAGACTTATAGTATTAGTTTTTTTTAAATAGGTAAAAGGGACTTTTGGGCCCCCTCGGGCTCGGGGGCTGGGGTGCAATTGCAACCCCTGCACCTATTGTAGTTACGCCCCTGATCTTCAGACTTTACATAAAAAGATGTGGAATCTGTCACCATATTTCTCAATATAATACCTGCATTATTGAGTAGATGAGCTATCAATGATGAGGCCCTGTGTGCTTACTTTGAAAGTCGACATCAGAATGATTGTATTACCTGTTTTCTTGAAGTCCAAACAGGGAAAGGGGGAGAGGAAGCAGCTTACTTCGAAATCACTCCATGGATTCCCGAGACCGGCATGCTAACGACTAAGGCGACGCACCCCCAAAATGCGTACAGCGTTACCCTACGGGGTATGTGACGTTTTTATCTTGTATGTCCGAATCAAGCACCAGCATCAAGAAATGACACTGGATTTCTATATCTTTCTACTAAAATTTTCTTGCCTGATTTTAAAGGGAACCTGTCACTAGGTTTTTGCCATCCCATCTGAGAGCAGCATAATGTGGAAATAGAGATCCTGATTCCAGCAATGTGTCATTTACTGAGCTGCTTGCTGTCATTTTAATAAAATGAGTGTTTTCTCTTTTGCAGATTTAGCAGTCTGTGAATATGCCAGACTACTTGGCAGCAGGCCAAGTAGACTGCTAATGATAATCTCCAACTGATTAAACGGTGATTTTATCAAAACTACACTGAGCAGGCCAGTAAGTGACACATAGCTGGAATCAGGATCTCAGGTCCTATACTATGCTTTTCTTAGATTTGGTTGAAAAAACCTGTGACAGGTTCCCTTTAAGAGCGTATTTTATGAGTCTAGCTATAAATTCTCATTGTTCACAGCTTTTCTAATGGGAATTTGTATAAAGTACACCAGCCTCATCAGGTCTAACAGATCTATTTAAAAGTTTATTCATTTTGTATTGCGAAATGTGATGACAGATCCCCTTTAAAATGTACGGTATAGCTGCAGAGGAAACTATTCTTATTTTTTTTATAATATACAAAAAAAAGATATTGAGTAAAAGATTATAGAATTATTGGGGGCCATATAACTGGACACTGTATACTGCTGGAGAAGGACTAGTTCATTAATAATTTGTCTTTACTCATTTTTGTTGCAGACCATTTTGCATTTGTGGATCTTTCATCATTTGTAGTACTAAATAAATAAAATAAAGATTAAAGGTGTATTTCCAACTCCAAGATGATCTAATAGTACAAGGGTAGGGAACTCCATGCCTCGAGAGCTGCACACAGGTGATGTTTTCAGGATTTCCTCAGCATTGCACAAGGATTGGAATCATCACCTGTGCAATACTAAGGCTGCTTTCACATAAACTATTTTCGTTTCAAAACGGATACAATCGGATCGAAATCGGACCCAATGTTCCCCTATGGGAATCGGATGGGATCGGATGTGCCACTATTGGCATCCGATTTTGGCACCATCCAATCCCATCCGATTTAATCACGGGCACAAAATCGTAGCCTGCTACAATTTTGTGTCCGTGACTCACATCGGACAGCATCGGATCACTGCTGATCCAATGCTGTTCCGAGGGCCCACAGCATGGGAGCCTATGGACATCGGATCCGAGTTCACCTCGGATCCGATGTCGGCTCCGTAACCCCTGTCTTTCCCTGCTGCTGCCTCCTCCATCTTCTTCCCCCCGCTATTCTATGCTGTCTCCCCGCTATCCTTCCCCCATCTAATCCCTATCGTATCCCTTTCTCTTCCCTGTGTGTAAAAAAATAAAAAACCTCCTCCTGGAGCATACATCACCTGTCACCGGCTCCCACGCTGCAGCACCATCAGGACTGAAGGACCTGTGGTGATGTCACAGATCCGATCATGACTCGTCAGCTGACCGGGTCTTGACATCATCACAGGCTCTTCTGCCCTGATGGTGCTGCAGCGTGGGAGCCGGTGACACGTGATGTATGTTCCGGGAGGAGTTTTTTTATTTTTTACACACAGGGAAGAGAAGAGGAATAGGATAGGGATAGAGGAGGATAGAGAAGCGGGGGCACAGCAAAGAATAGCTGGGAGAGAGAATAGAATAGGGGGGACAGAGTAGAATAGGAGAGGGAAGAAGATGGAGGAGGCAGCAGCAGGGAAAGACAGGGGACCACAGGATCCACACGGATCCTGCACAGAATCGGATCGGATGGCAAATAGCCATCGATTGCAGGGATCCGTGTGGATCCGTGCCTGTCCGTGGGATCCTCCTTCAAAGTCGGATCCCACGGACAGGCACAAAATCGTGGTGTGAAAGCACCCTTAGGAATTCCAGAAAACCTGCACTGCGAGTGGCTCTCGAGGCCTGGAGTTCCCTACCCCTGGCCTAGTAGTTGATGTAATATTAGCAAATACCTTCAATTAGAAATGGTGCCTACTTTGTGATGTGAAGCCGGTTTTAGTGATAGGACTGATTAATACTTTGAGTCGTACAATTCCAGAGATACTAGTTTTATAAATAACTCATAGAATCCCATGGCCTCCTGTATCCTCTCTATGCTGATGACACCCGGATCTACCTCTCTGGACCTGACATCACCTCCCTTTTATCCAAAATTCCACAATGCTTGTCCGCCATCTCATCCTTATCTGCTCGCTTCCTCAAACTGAATATGGACAAAACCGAACTCATCGTCTTCCCCCCACCCCCCAATCACTCTTCCCGCTACCCATCAAAGTCAATACTGCTGTCTCCCCAGTCCCCCAAGCCAAGTTCTCGGGGTTATCTTCTACTCCTCCCTGTCCTTTAAACCTCATGTCCAAGCCTTTGCCACTTCCTGCTGCCTCCAGCTCAAAGACATTTTTCAGATCCGCTCTTTTCTTGATCAGACACGGCTAAGGCACTTGTCCATGCTCTCATCATTTCTCGCCTTGACTACTGCAACCTCCTGCTAACCGGCCTCCCTGCTACCTCCCTGACACACCTTTCAAATCTATCCTGAACTCCGCTGCCCAACTCACTCACCTGTCTTCCCGCTACTTCTCGGTCTCTCCCCTCTGTCAAGCCCTCCATTGGCTCCCCACCCTTCAGAGATCCCGCTTCAAAATCCTAACCTTAACTACAAAGCCATCCACAACCTGCCCCCTCCATACATCTCCGTTACTTTCACGCAACCTGCGCTCCTCCCAAGCAACTCCTTCTCTATTCCCCTCTCACTTCCTCCTCTCACAACCGTGTACAGGATTTCCCCCGTGCATCTGCTATCCTCTGGAACTCTCTTGCCCAACACATTAGACACTCTCCTACCCTGTGATCCTTCAAAAGACACCTGAAGACACACCTCGTCTGCAATGAGACCCCATCCACCGTCTCATATTCAGCACATACCCCCTCCTACTGTGTCCCCTCCGGTCCCCCATAGACTGTGAGCCACCGAGGACAGGGTCCAACTCCCATTCCTGTTTGTAAGGACTACATGAATATATTTTACTTGTCCTCGTCTACCCTTCTACCATGTAAAGCGCCATGGAACTAATGGCGCTATATAAATAAATAATAATAAAATAATACTTCATGTGCATGGTATTATAGCATATTGGCTATCCATGGTACGATCACTCATATAGTGACTTTTTAGTTGCTAGTGGTCCTAAGCTGCACAGCCCTGCACATGAGGTAACAAACATGGCTATATCAGGGGAACTATGTTACATTTCTAATTGGAGGTATTTATTGTTTATTATTATTATTATTATTACACCTACTACATATTGGGATAGGATCCTGGGGACAAGCATAACCTTTTAAGTCAGACCAAGGTTAGTGTTCAGAGGCCACTGATTAGAAAGTGTTTTAAGCTGTCAGGTGGCTTCACACCATGGTTTTGTTCCTGTTTTTCGCAGGACCACATGGACAGGGACAGACAGGTCCGGATTGTAAACTCCGGATGTCATTTCTGTGTTCGGATCCAGGATTTTGAGGGATCGGACACAGAGTTGGGGAGAGCCAAACCAGGCAAGTGGTATCGGCGCAGTTACTTTCACTTTAGCAATGTATGTAGATACACTTCTAAAGTGAAATTAAATAAAGGAATAAATGCTCACCTGTCCGCCGAGTGTCCCGCGATGCATCACGCTATGATGGCTGCAAGGACCTTGATCAGCTGACCGGGAAGGGGCGGGGCAACCCGATCAGCTGATGTGTCACTTGACCGCATCACCGCGGTTTAAAACGCTCGCCCACCTAAACCGATCTGACGGCGAGCGATTTAAACCATGCTGATGCGGTCATGTGACATCAGCTGATTGCGTTGCCCCGCCCCTTCCCGGTCAGCTGATTAAGGTCCTTCAGCCATTGGAGGTGGATGCATCGCGGGACACTCAGTAGACAGGTGAGAATGTATTTATTTTAACCATTCCTTTATTTAATTTCACTTTAGCAGTGTATCTACATACACTGCTAATGGAAACAGAGCTGTTTTAGCGTATTTAGCATGCTCAGTACACTAAAACCAGATCCAGGAAACAATCCTGTTTTTCCTGGATCTGGCGTCCATGGACTCCCATGCTATTTGCGCCAGATCGCCCCGGATTTGTTTGTCTGGTTTGGTCAGTTTTTTTCCACTGGAGCCCAAAATCGGAGCTTTTGGAGCCTGAAAAAACAGGACAGAAACTAATCCGGGACTGAATTGACAAAACATTTATGACCAATCCGGCACCATAAGGATATATGGGAAGCAAAAACGGATCCTGTTCTGTTCTTTTCAAAATGGACAGAACAGGATCCAAAAAATATGGTGTTAAGCCAGCCTTAGTCATGTAACAAGGAAGCAAAATTGCAAGTGACAAATGTTGCTTGTTAAGCTAAACAGTGTGTAAAGCCGACTATACACGTTAGATGGCTGTCCCATATACAGGTATTCTTGCTCTGCTCTATGAGAAAGCCACCGACAGACATCACTGCTGGTGACTTACCTCTGGGAGAACAAAGTATTCATCAGTCAGACTGAAATCAGAAATTTCACCGATAATCATTTGGCTGTCGCCCCATATGCAATCCAAACATTTCAATATCAGTGGTTTTGGCCAATGAAAGGGGCCCATACACTGAATTTTTCCATCTTGGGACAACCCTTAATATTATTGCACATTTATTTGCCTTGTTTGAAACCAGCAGACCAGTTAAGACGCTCTACAGGTGTAAATGTTCTCAAAAGAAAGATAAATGCAGGGTTTGGTGAGCTGTGAATCAGGTTCTGCAACAAAAATCCCATGTAATTATAAGTGCGAGATTTCTCAGCACTGGGAATGAGGTTGAAGGATCATTGCTAATGATTCTCATGTGTAATACTGACAGCACATGTTTAACGCATAACAGCCTATATCAGTAATTGGTTCAATATTACAAAATGTTTAGCCCCGTCTATCTCCATGATAATTTGATTGTAATTGATTGGATCATAAGATGAAAGGTTTATTTAATTTAGAAGGGGGCTCAGGTCGCCAACATCCTATTCGCTAATGGTCACATCAATGATGTGAGTGATCTGGTTCAGGACTCAACAGGGCTAGTTTGTCACCTAGCTTAGCATAGTTGGCTTTACCACAGACTTGACCAGCACTTCTGTCCATACAATGGTTACGGGTGCAGCATCATGTGACCAGACCATCAGCCTCTTCATATAGAAAAGCAGCTTTACAAAGTGAAGTATTTTACAATTGGAGGAGGCTGGACAGGTCTGGCCACCAGGAGGACAAAAGCCCTTTTTATTTTGTTAGGAAACTTGCACCAACAAGAGAAAGTGTCCAACTTCTATCTAGGAATCTATCAGGGAGCTCTTTCTGGCAAGTTTAAAGGGAACCTGTCAGCTTGTTTATGCCCCCCAACCTATCAGCATCTCGATCTGCAGGTTCAGAATCCTTTCCTAAGTATCCCTGTATAAGCTAATAGTGTACTCTAAATGTAGAAAAAAAATCTTTTAATACCTTTTGAAATTTCAGATGCAAATGAGTCCAGCTATCAGTCTTTAGGGTGTTATTACACCAACCAAGACTGCCCTTTTTCGTGGTTATCATGCCTCTGTGGGCATGATAATCTAATTTCCAAGAGCAGTTGTCATCAGAATCTCACTCTCGCCCATAGCTCTTACCAGTCCTGTGCAGTGTGCCTCAGTTTTGGGTGTACTTGTCCTGGCTTCAGAAGGTGCAGTGCCCATGATCTGGAGCAGGGAAGTGTCCACCTGTCTAAACGCGCACACAGAGTAAGGCCAGAAATTAACACTTTGGCTCACGTACACTGAGATGCCGAAGACCCTCTTAAAAGGCCTCATCACTAGCAAAGGTTGTTATTACAGCCCCCATTATCCAACCATCGACTCTGTAACCCCATCAATGATCAAGGGGGACATACAAATAACTCTGTATGCAATAAAAATATATACAAGTATTATATCTGTGTGCATGTTAGCCGGGTGTGTTTTTTTTTTTTTCTCTCTCCAGTGCAAAGCAGGAAAAATGGTTGGGAAGGTGAGTGACCTTTGACAAATGGTCTGAGGAAAAAAGTTTCTACTTGTAGGGAGCTCCACGTTGGTACAAGGAAACTTGCAGGCCAGGATGTTCTCCCCTGGTAGTTTTTATATATATATATATATATATATATATATATATATATATATATATATATATATATATATAATAATATATATATATATAAATAGCTTCTCCCAGACAAAGAGAAGGGTTCCTAGTGTCCTTGCACCTCTCCAATCTATCTTGAACTCCGCTGCCCGCCTAATCCATCTGTCTTCCCGCTACTCCCCTGTTTCCCCCCCTCTGCCAAGCCCTTCATTGTCTCCCTACATCCCAGAGATCTCGGTTTAAAACATTAACCATGACATACAAAGCCATTCACAACCTGTCCCCTCCATACATCTCTGACATGGTCTCCTGATACCTACCCTCACGCAACCTGCGATCCTCCCAAGAGCTTCTCCTCTACTCCCCCCTCATCTCCTCTTCGCACAACCGCATACAGAATTTCTCCCGGGCATCCCCCATACTCTGGAACTCACCACCCCAACACATCAGAAATTCTCCTACCCTGGGAACCTTCAAAAGAAGCCTGAAGACCCACCTGTTCCGCCAAGCCTACCACCTGCAATAAGACCCGGTCCACCACACCGCCTCATGACTGGAATTACCCCTCCCACTGTATCCCCACCCGCCCCTCATAGACTGTGAGCCCTCGTGGACAGGATTTCTCCCCTCTTGTATCTGTACGACCGAATTGTCCACATCTATTGCTACTTGTATTGTTACTATGTTACTTGTCCTAGTCTGCCCCTTTTAGCATGTAAAGCGCCATGGAATATAATGGTGTTATATAAATAAATAATAATAATATAATAAATATATTGGAATTATCAATCCTAAAAATCAGTATTGGCTCTGTAATCCAAACAGGCATTTCCTTTTGCAGACACTAGTGACCCTGCTCTCTTCCACTGTGAAGAGGTTAATTGTAAATTTAAGTTCCCAGTAGAGCATTGCATGGCTGATAAGTCTCCCTATGCCAAACTTGGCACCCTGCAGAAGTAGAAACTTTACCCCTTTGTGCTCTGTACATGGAGCATGCCAGAGTTTGTTCTGTTTCCAATACTTGATATTGGAGCCATATCAAAGTACAACAGGGCTTTATAGAAGTCTGTGAAAGCCATATTACAGCTTTGTACAATTCAGAGATTGTAACATTTGTCATACCCGTTATACATTAAAATAATATCTAAATACTATACCTGCCTGAGATTTTTTTCACGTAAACCCCATTGTCATGAGCCGAGAATTTGTAAATGACCCTTTTTATAACATGTATTCCTGATTGTGTAATAATATAGTTAAAAAACTTGTCCCACAAACAAAGTTCATTTAAATCAATTGATCTTTGAATAATAATTTCCACACCATGTTTTAAAAAAAAATTCCTGTGGTGAGATTATTTTATATATGTGCCCCTGCTTTTTACTGTGTAATGGAAATGCCTGACTGTACAAGGACATGGTCTGATCATACCACATCTCCTGTGCTGAGATAATCTTATATATGTGTCCCTGCTATGTTCTCTGTAATAGATGTGTCTGATCATACAGGGACATGGTCTGATCATACCACATCTCCTGTGCTGAGATAATCTTATATCTGTGCCCCTGCTATGTACTATATAATGGTTGTGTCTGACCGTACAGGGACATGGTCTGATCATACCACATCTCCTGTGCTGAGATAATCTCATATATGCGTCCCTGCTATGTACTGTGTAATGGCTGTGTCTGACCATACAGGGACATGGTCTGATCATACATCTCCTGTGCTGAGATAATCTCATATATGCGTCCCTGCTATGTACTGTGTAATGGCTGTGTCTGACTGTACAGGTCTGATCAAACCACAGCTCCTGGACAGGGGTGGGAGTAAAAAGTATAGAGACATTACAGTATGGGATCATAGATTACTCTTTTTTTGTGAAGTAAAACATTTCCATAATATTTTAAAAAAATATTCTACCTCAAAGAAATAAGTATTTGTTATTCTGTACTGTAATGTCTGATTACGCTCTTCTGCATCCTTCCGTGACCAGGAGATGTGGTATGATGAGACCATGTCTCTGTATGTTAAACAGAGAGAAAAGAGCATTTGCTAAATTCAATAATGTATTTTTATTTCATGATCTGAACAAGAGAAAAGGACGGAAAAGTGAATCAGGGCCTCAGAAAACACCGGTACATATATATCTTTATGCAGGGTCACGCAGGACTCTTTACATGTGTAGTAAGGGGCAAAATCTGCTTTCACAGAAATGTACAATTCTGGATTAGATAAATGAGAGATGTTGCACTATATATTCCACCATTAGTGGCCCAAATCAACAGCACAAATACAAAAATTGCTATCAACAATTATATGCACGAAAATAGTATACAATGTATTGGTCAAGTGACCGAACAACAACCACTGCCACAGCAGTGTTTCACAAAGTGCAAGTAATAGTCAGGTTAGTTGGCAATATAGACCATAAAGTGCATTATTAAGTGCAGTCAAGGTGCAAATTAGTATGGAGGAACTACTGGAACCAGCAGTCCCTGCTATATCACAGCATGTAAACAAGGACTAGAACAGCAGACAGTTTGCCACCATTATAGTTACCAATATACCGGTGTCTTACAGGACCCGGTGGAGGGAACAAGTCAGGACTGCAGACCCCGACGCCGTTTCGTGGCTAGGGGAAACCCCTCACAGCCACTTCATCTCTGTATGGTCAGACACATCCATTACACAGTACATAGCAGAGGCACATACAGCGCCTACAAGTAGTATTCAACCCCTTGCAGATTTAGGTGGTTTGATAAGATGCAAATAAGTTAGAGCCTTCAAACTGCAAACGAGAGTAGGATTTATTAACAGAAGCATAAATCTTACAAACCAAAAAGTTATGTTGCTCAGTTGAATTTTAATAAATTTTAAACATAAAAGTGTGGGTCAATTATTATTCAACCCCTAGGTTTAATATTTTGTGGAATAACCCTTGTTTGCAATTACAGCTAATAATCGTCTTTTATAAGACCTGATCAGGCCGACACAGGTCTCTGGAGTTATCTTGGCCCACTCCTCCATGCAGATCTTCTCCAAGTTATCTAGGTTCTTTGGGTGTCTCATGTGGACTTTACTCTTGAGCTCCTTCCACAAGTTTTCAATTGGGTTAAGGTCAGGAGACTGACTAGGCCACTCCATCACCTTGATTTTTTCCCTCTTGAACCAGGCCTTGGTTTTCTTGGCTGTGTGCTTTGGGTCGTTGTCTTGTTGGAAGATGAAATTACGACCCATCTTAAGATCCTTGATGGAGGAGCGGAGGTTCTTGGCCAAAATCTCCTGGTAGGCCGTGCTATCCATCTTCCCATGGATGCGGACCAGATGGCCAGGCCCCTTGACTGAGAAACAGCCCCACAGCATGATGCTGCCACCACCCCCATGCTTGACTGTAGGGATGGTATTCTTGGGGTCGTATGCAGTGCCATCCAGTCTCCAAACGTCACGTGTGTGGTTGGCACCAAAGATCTCGATCTTGGTCTCATCAGACCATAGAACCTTGAACCAGTCTGTCTCAGAGTCCTCCAACTGATCATGAGCAAACTGTAGATGAGCCTTGACATGACGCTTTGAAAGTAAAGGTACCTTACGGGCTCGTCTGGAACGGAGACCATTGTGGTGGATTACGTTACTTATGGTATTGACTGAAACCAAAGTCCCCACTGCCATGAGATCTTCCCGGAGCTCCTTCCTTGTTGTCCTTGGGTTAGCCTTGACTCTTCGGACAAGCCTGGCCTCGGCACGGGAGGAAACTTTCAAAGGCTGTCCAGGCCGTGGAAGGCTAACAGTAGTTCCATAAGCCTTCCACTTCCGGATGATGCTCCCAACAGTGGAGACAGGTAGGCCCAACTCCTTGGAAAGGGTTTTGTACCCCTTGCCAGCCTTGTGACCCTCCAAGATCTTGTCTCTGATGGCCTTGGAATGCTCCTTTGTCTTTCCCATGTTGACCATGTATGAGTGCTGTTCACAAGTTTGGGGAGGGTCTTAAATAGTCAGAAAAGGCTGGCAAAAGAGATAATTAATCCACACATGTGAAGCTCATTGTTCTTTGTGCCTGAACTACTTCTTAATACTTTAGGGGGACCAAACAGAATGCTGGTGGTTTGAGGGGTTGAATAATAAATGACCCTCTGAATTAACTTTTAACGCTTTAAAAAAATAAATAAATTATAAAATCTTTTTGGCTGCAGTGCATTTCCCACTTCCAGGCTGATCTACAGTCCAAATGTCACAATGCCAAGTTAATTCTGCATGTGTCAACCAGCTAAATCTGCAGGGGGTTGAATACTACTTGTAGGCACTGTATTTAAGATCTCAGCCCAGGAGATGTGGTATGATCAGACCATGTTCCTGTATGGTCAGACACAGCCATTACACAGTACACAGCGGATACACATGTATAAGATTATCTCTGCACAGGATCATTTTTTCAGACACATCTTATTGTGGAACTTATTATTATTCCAAGATCTATTTAATTAAAATCAACTTTCAAATTAGCTTTGGCCTTGGAAAAATCCCTTTAATTAGCCAATGAATGAACAAAACACTTATGTGATAAGGTCACTCATGTGGGATCAACAATTGATAGCGGCTGCACGTTGACCCTACATGCTATATGGTGATAAAATGAACATTTTAATGATGATTCTGTACTTGTACATGGTAGTCTCTGTTCGTTTATGAACAGGCCTTTAAATGATTGCATAGTGTCGATTTGAATGTGTTTATGGGCAGAAGCCTACCCATCGCAGTAGATTTTAACTAGCAAACTGTTAAAGGGAACCTGTCACCTAGTTTAGCCCCCTAACCTATCACTACTTGAGCCTGCAGCTGCCTACTACATTACTAACCATCCCTATCTGATCTAAATGTGCATTATAAAAATGCAAAAAAGTGATTTATAAACTAACATGTTACTAGCCATGTGGACATTCCTAGATGGCTGGCCGTCAGGTGGGCAGATTCTCTGAGTCCACTCTCTCAACACCCCCCACCCCAACTCCCACCTCGCTGCCCGGTGGGTGTGATCTTTCATTCAGGAGTGCACTCCTGCTTTAAAATTCCCTTCTCCTTCTTTAGGGTATGACATGCTGAAGGCCACGACGCGTCATTTCCAGTCCTGTGCAGTGTGGTGGGTGTAGTTTGTGCTCAAGCTCCGCAGCCAGTCTGTACGCCAATACACCCACCACACTGCGCAGGACCGAAAATTATTATTATTTATTATTCTAGCGCCATTAATTCCATGACGCTTTACATGTGTATAGGGTAGAATGGATAAGTACAATAAACATGGACAATATAAGGGACACAGGTACAGTAAGATAGAGGACCCTGTATGTGAGGGCTCACAATCTCCGAAAATGATACTGGGCCATCAGCGCGTCATACACGGAAGAAGGAGGCGGGAATTTTAAATCGGCAGCACACTCCTGAATGAATGATAACGCCCACCGTGGCATGATTGCAGCAGCGAGGTGGGGGAGAGTGGACCCAGAGAGACTGCCCATCCAACAGCCAGCCATCTAGGAACACCCACACAGCTAGAAACAAGTAAGTTTATAATCACTTTTTTGCACTTTTTTATAATGCACATTTAGATTAGGGGTAATGGTTAGCAATGTAGTAGGAAAATGCAGGGACAGGTAGTGATATGTTAGAGGGGCTAAACTAGGTGACAGGTTACCTGTAAACTTGAATGGATACAATGTGATGGCAGCCTTTTTATTTTTTTCTGCCTAAACATTTATAATGTTGCCCTTCTGGCAGAATATTATTTAATGGTAGTCTGTCACTCCAAAAATACAAATTCTGCTGCTTAAATAAATTATGCAATTAAGGGTATACCATATGTATACATTTTAATGGTGTAATTGCAGATAAATTAATTTTTAATCCTTGTGCAAATAAGGGCACTTTGGTGCACCTTTGGTGTGGCCAATGGCTGGGTCTGCCATTACACTCTTTAAGTTTGCGTATCCAGTATTGTTTCTGATTTTGGCTGAGAATGGCGGCTTTCTCACAGCGGGTGCTGCTGAAAAGTAAATTCTTGCTTGCGCTTGAACACTGCAGGAGCCCAGCGCCACACTTACGATGGGTAGATGAAAGCGCTTGTGCATACCGCTGAGACCCTCCAGTGTTCAGCATTGGTGCTGTTAATCAAGATCCAGGACAGTATATTATAAATATGATTTTATTGGTGCTAAGTCACCTAATAAATATTGAAGTAGCTGAATTTGCATTTTGAGGGTGACAAAACTCCCTTTAAGAGTTTTTAACTTTTTTTGTTTCAAGAGAATCTTATTACCGGTACTTATTTGACAAAGGAAGACAGTAAATTAGAAGCATGAAGTCTGCTGAGATCCTTCCTCCATAACATGTTTACTACTTCAGCAGAACAGTGTGTACAGAAGTGTCTAATAAATTCAATTTGATCAGCAGTTACAAGTCCCTCTTTGTCAGGAGTCTTCAGATATAGTGGTGCTGTTTGGATACTGTTTTATGTAAATGGACCTTTTACCTTTATTAAACTAGGACGGGGTTCTTGTTTAGGGAGAAGACAGTTGCAGATGTATTGCAGATAAATATAATGAAAAATGTAATGGAATATATTTTTATATAATACATTGTTGAAGAAATAATTATATTGTTTTAAGAAAGGAGGAAATAGAGAAAACAAAAGTTAATGGTGTGAAATTAGGGGGTTATCTCTTCATATCAGGTGTATAAATGATGCATTTAGGATTTTCATCTGCTGTGTTCCTTTTGTTTTTTTTTTCTTGAATTTTGATTTTTCTTTTTTATAAGTGTAAAAAAATTATACAAAAGTAACACCTTATTTTAACTATGGTAAATCAAGTATGGGGTGGGCCACTTATAGGGTGGCCCATTTATATGGATACACCTAAATAAAATGGGAATGGTTGGTGATATCAACTTCCTGTTTGTGGCACATTAGTATATGGGAGGGGAAAAGTTTCCCCCCTCCCATATACTAATGTGCCACAAACAAAAAAAGTTGATATCACCAACCATTCCCATTTTATTTAGGTGTATCCATATAAATGGCCCACCCTGTATACTAATGTAATGCTCAGGAAATACCTTGACATTGTGTTAAAGATATAAACTATATTAAAGGGAATCTTGTCAGCAGCTTTTTTTTGTTTGTTTTTTGCTATATAATCTCAAGACAGCAGGAGATAGACACTGAAACTTTGAATTCAGAGATGTAATTTATGAGGCTATGTGCTGTCATTTACTTACAATGAAGGTTTTATCACCATAATATTATCACTACCAGGACTCCAGGGCTGTTGAGCAGCTCACTGTCACTATACAAGGTATTCAGAGAGCTGTTGTGTGTGTGGGGTTTGCTCTCTGAGCTCTACACCATGCTACATCTCAGACCTCTGTTTTTGTTACAACTGCTCCATCCAGTAAACTAAGTGATGCATTGTTGGAATCGGAGTCTCTGCCCCCACATCATGCTGCTTTTAGTACCACACAAAGTAACAAAGGATTATAGAAACCTTAACATGAAGATTTTTTAAAAAAATTCTATGTGTATGTAATGTAGTGTGTTTGTCTTAATATGCTCATCTACCGCCACTTTCTCATGGCTTCAGTGTCATTCTGCTCATGTACTTGGCCCGGAAGTGGCTTTTACATTGTAAGACTATTGAGTGTCAGAACATGGCTTTCTAATGCAGTCTTGCATTGTGAAATAGACTTCTGGCTTAGGCATAGAGTACAAACTGAGCAGGATAGTCTGAAGGGCAGTGATGTCGCTGAGAACAGCAGCGGAACAGTGCAGGATACTGGAGAAGACGGCAGTGAATATATTAACGCACACTAGATTGCATACACATATAGACGGTGGTAGGGTTCACTCACATCTGCATATAGAAAATCACTCAGATTGTCAGCCAGAAAAGTTGTCAGGTGTCACTCGTACGTGATTGCGTATGATATGTGAGTGTGTTTTTTATTGTTTCACCTACCATCTGTAGATCAGGTGAGTGTTCGGTTTTTCCTTGCCTACTATCCTTATGCCATCTGTATGCAATGTGTTTATAACATAATCTTTTACATACTATTACTCTATGTACATGAAAAATAATTGTCATAAATGATAAAGCAAGTTTATATAAAGAGATCAATATCCTGTGCAGTATAATTCCTCAACCCCCCTACAAATTATAATCTTGCACCCTATAGTACTTTTTATGAGGCACTGAATGGTATCTTTTTTTAAACTTATAAATAAAACTATGTGAGGTCCCCCCTATTTTTAATAACCAGCAAAGGTAAAGCAGACATCTGGGGACTTGTATCAGGGTTTGAAGTTTCATTATTATTGGGCCTTTCCACTTTGCTTCAGCTTTTCCTTATTGCCCTGGTGCAGTATCAATCTGTGTAAAGGTTTTTGGGAATGATGTCAACTATGTAGTATCAGCTGGCATCAAGCCCTGGTGTTAGAAAAGAAATGTCTATCAAACACCCCCATTACTAACCCAGTAAGTCAGAAGCAAAAAACACAGGCACAAAAATATTTTTTTTAAAAACTCTCTCGGACTTTTTCCCATAGTCCAAGGATTCCGAAGTAGTCCAGTGAATCTGATGTATTCTACAAAGGGAAACCTGAAAGACAAGAAAATAGAGAAATTAAAAAATAGAATGTCTCTTGCATTCACCAATTTATTAGAAATCAAAGTTTCTGGTTCTGACTTAACCCTGCGGTTCCCATGGAGTTCCTTGATTCCATTGGCCAAAAACTATGGAGCCCTCAGAACAAGACTTGTTTAGCTGTGATCATCAGCATTCCTGGTTCACACTGCACTCCGTGATACCTGGAAACTCTGGTGAGCAGAGACATCAGGAGCGTCATCACTCTCCTGAGCGGTAACATTCGTGATGTCACAGCTAATCAGAGTAATGAGAGATGATGTTCCTGGCCTTACTGCTCAGCATAGTCACCAGGAGAAGCTGCTGCTTGGAGCTTTTAAAGTGCCTTGTTCTCAGGTTCCATAGCCTTTGATATTCGTAATCGAGGAGCTCTGTGGGGAACCTCTGGACTACGTCAAACTGAGGAACTTTGATTTCGAATAAATTGGTGAATGGAAGACAGTCTCTTGTTTTCATTTCTCTCATTTTTATGTTTTTCAGGGGTCTACTTGTGGACTAAACAGGATTTGGATTTCTTGAACTATGGCAGACCTGCATGGTTTTTTTTTTAATAAATTGGCAAATCACAGAAAGAGTTGGAGTATTTTTTTTATATTTTTAATAAAATATTTTTGCGTCTGCATTTTTTATTTTTGGCTTTTGACTTATTGGATTAGTACTGGGGGTGTCTGATAGAAACCTCTCCATTGCTTACTACAGAACTTGATGCCAGCTGATATTGCACAGCTGACATCAACCCCAACTATCAGTACCCAATTGTCACTGCACCAGGGAAAATGGGAAGAGATGAGGTGAAGCACCAGAATTGGCACTTTTAATGTGATGTGCCACTTCTGGGGCAGCTGTCTGCTTGTATTTTCAGGCTGGGAAGTGCCCAATAACCATGGACCTTGATATCCTAATAATATCAACCCACAGCTGTCTGTTTTACTTTTGATGGTTATCAAAACTGAGGGGACCCCACATCATTTTTTTAATTATTTATTAGGTAAACAAGGCTAAACTCCCCTTAGTGCCACATGAAAGGCCCTGATAAGTGCAAGTTTATAATTATTGGGGGCTTGTGACATTATATTGCTGCATATCTATATATTTATATAAGATTGTTTTATTAGTATGACAACTAGCTTAAAATTTCAGTTATTATATGTAAAAGAATGTTATAAATGTATTGAATACTGATGGCATTCACATGTCCGTGCTACATTAGTTTTTATCTTGCACTTATTGACTTGCAATGGTGAGGCTCTGACAATTTTCACAGCATGCTACAATTTTTTTTTTTGCTTAGCCTGATTCCAGCTGGGGAAAAAACTCTTAATGAATACTGCGTCATTGATTAACAATGGTGTGAGTTCAATTATTTTTTACATCGCACTCGCCATTTTTATTAGATGATGTGAATGAACCTTTATTAAAAGAAATCTTCAGGAGTGCTTATTTAAAGGGAGTCTGTCAGATCAAAAATCCATATGCAACTGCTATCATTTTGTAATTCCTCGATCTACACTCTATTTATGTATTTCTTTCATTTATATTTCCCTCCTATGCAGACTTCAAATACGGTAAATAGATTCATTCCATCTGTCAATCACAGTGAGTGATCCACTTAGTTCTCTACTGTCCCCTCCCCATATTATGAATATGCATGTCACATACTCACATCACATTTCTGCACAAGAGATTAGAGGGGGGGAGGCTGTATCCTCCTCTCTGGTCTCTGTGTTTACAGCAACACAAGAGGTCAAATAAAACTCAATCTCTAACTGCACAGCAGGGATATTTGCTTAGGGAAACAAATGGAATAGATACCTTATCTATATATTAGCTAAGGCTGGTTTCACATAACTTTTTTGTGCCTGTCCGGATCCGACTTTGAAGGGGGATCCCACGGACAGGCACGGATCCACACGGATCCCTGCAATCGGATGGCAAATAGCCATCTGATCTGCAGGATCTGTGTGGATCCTGCGGTCCCCTGTCTCTCCCTACTCCTGCCTCCTCCATCTTCTGCCCTCTCCTATTCTATATGCTGTGCCCCCGCTATTCTTTGCTGTGCCCCCTCTTCTCTATCCTCATCTATCCCTATCCTGTCCCCTGTCCTCTCCCTGTGTGTAAAAAAAAAAAATAAAAACACTCCTCCGGGAGTATACATCACCTCTCACCGGCTCGAACGCTGCAGCACGATCAGGACTGAAGGACCTGTGATGATGTCAGAGTCACATGACTCGTCAGCTGACCGGGTCTCTTACATCATCACAGGCTCTTCTGCCCTGATCGTGCTGCAGCGTTGGAGCCGGTGACAGGTGATGTATACTCCCGGAGGGGTTTTTTTTAATTTTTTTTTACACACAGGGAGAGGACAGGGGACAGGATAGGGATAGATGAGGATAGAGAAGAGGGGGCACAGCAAAGAATAGCGGGGAGAGAGAACAGAATAGCATAGGAGAGGGAAGAAGATGGAGGAGCAGAAGCAGGGAAAGACAGGGGATACGGAGCCGACATCGGATCCGAGGTGAACTCAGATCCGATGTCCATAGGCTCCTATGCTGTGGGCATTAGGATCAGCCTCGGATCAGCAGTGATCCGAGGCTGTCCGATGTGAGTCACGGACACAAAATCGTAGCAGGCTACGATTTTGTACCCGTGATTACATCGGATGGGATCGGATGGTGCCAAAATCGGATGCCAATAGTGGCACATCCGATCCCATCCGATTCCCATAGGGGAACATGGGGTCCGATTTCGGATCCGATTGTATCCGTTTTGAAATGGATACAATCGAATGACCGAAAATCGTTATGTGAAAGCAGCCTAAAGCAGACCTGCAAAAGCTCTCTCCCTCTGTGTCCTCAACAGAAGCTCCTGAAACAAACTGAAACTTGACACAGAGAAAAAGGAGTTGGAAGCTGCTTAGAAGGCGTGCATAATAAATGAACAGTTTAACACAGCGGGACTAATTATCTGTGAATATAAGGGACAGGACTAGTGCAGCAGCTCCCTGCACGGTCTGAAAATGCTTATAACAAGGAAACTACAAACGGTACAATAATGATTTTGCATGTTTTTAAAAGTTCTGCCCAGGCACTATTTAAGGGTAATACCGTGTTTCCCCGAAAGTAAGCCCCCCCCCCCCCCGATTGTAAGGCCGCCTAGGGGTAAAGGGGGGGCCTGCTAATGTAAGGCCTCCCCTGAATATAAGGCCTTACAACCGGGGGGGGGGCTAATGTAAGGCCCCTAGCGGAGGGGGGGGAGCGGGAGCGGGTCGCACGTCACGTGCGCCGCTCATTACATATGCACTGCATCCCCCTGTCAATCAGCGACAGGGGGAGCAGTGCATTATATATATGGGCCCCCTCCTGCTGGCACACTACCCCCCTGTTCTGAGGCCCCTCCCTGCTGCTGCTGCACACATCTTACCCTCCAGGGTCTTCTTGCAGCAGCCAGCGCGTCAGTCCTCCGTCCACGGCTGTCTCCCGGATCATGTGACCGGCCGGTCGCAGTCGCGATGACGTCATGCGCTGCGACGGGTCACATGATCCGGGAGACAGCTGAGGACGGAGGACCAAGGCGCTGGGTACTGGAGGGTAAGATGTGTGCAGCAGCAGCAGGGGGGCCTCTCTACACCAACTGGGGGGGTAGTGTGCCAGCAGGAGGGGGGCCCATATACATAATGCACTGCACCCCCTGTCGCTGATTGACAGGGGGAGCAGTGCATATCTAATGAGCGGGCGCACGTGACGTGCGACCCGCTCCCGCAGTGTGCCATCAGGAGGGGGCCTGTAGGCCACACTGCTGGGGCACACAATATAAGACCCCCCCCCCCACCCCCCCCGAAAGTAAGACCGGGGGCCACTTTTGGCCCCCAAAAAAATGTAAGACAGGGTCTTACTTTCGGGGAAACACGGTATTAGTATCATACTGAAGAATGACCTGACAGAGTCCCTTTTAAGTGGAGCAAAAAAAAAAAAAACACAAAAGAAATCTGTCCCCCATATGCTACCAAATCTAAGACCAGCATTTTGCAGGGGTAAAGACACAGATTACAGCAATGTGTGACTTACTCTACCGGGTTGTTTGCTGCAGATTTGATTAAAAATTGTTTTATCTGCTGCAGATCTACCAGTTCTCTGAATACTGAGCTCAGTGAAACCCCGCATACATCACTGACTGGTGCTTTCTGCCTATATTCAGTATACACAGAAAGCTGTCAATCAGTGATGGTGATGGGGTTGAAATTTATGGCAGCAAGTTTAGCATTCATCTAATGATAATCTGTTGATAAATTGGTGATTTTATAAAAACTACACAAAACTGCCCAGTAAGTGACATTTTGCTACAATTGAGGTCTCTGTCTCTACATTATCCTTCCCTCAGATTAGGTAGCGAAAACCTGATAAATTCTCTCTAAAATCCAACCCCACACATACCATACATTTTTATAGCTGCTGGCCAAACCATCATTCAGCAGATCTCCATCTCTCCAGATTCCCCCATTCACTGAAATGCATAGCCGAGCTCTGCTGTGTAATGAATGGGAGACTGCAGGTAATCTTCAGGGGGAACATAAGGATAGGCAGTTGAAATTCAGAGCAATGCTGCTGTTATGGCCACTTTACACGCTCCAACGTCGGTCCGATATTGGATCCAACGGCGCGGGAGCTCGCTTTTTCTGCCCAGATTTCCAAGATCGCATCGGATATTTACACAGCGCGATATCGGCATACAAAGTCTCTACGATGTCTACTCCCCCCTTGTACGGCCGACCCAGGAACGACCATTTAACATGGGAGAGAATAGGGGACGTTGTACTGCACATCGTAGTTGGGCATTTACACAGCACGATCCGGCTCCAACCTCCATCCAATATCGGGCCGTTGGAGAGCAGGCTCATTTGTTTCCCAATATCGTTTTGGCATCGTTCGTGCATCGTATTGGACATTTATACTATACAACGCACGAACGATATCGGGGCCAATGCACGAACCACGTGACTTTTGGTCGGAGTTGGACCCCGATATCGGGACGTGTAAACCCACCATTAGGACTACCAGTTATGTGGAAGGAAATTTTTTGCAAGACATCATTTGTGATGATGTTATCTTGGGGGTTATATAGGCAATTACATTGTGTTATTCATGAAAGTTATTGCTATATATTCATATGTATCTATAAATCAATACTTTCCAGAGTTAATATAGTGAACTTTTAGGGTATGTGCCCACAGGGCGTTTTTGCCGCGGTTTTCCTGCGTTTTCCGCATGCAGAAAACCCTTGGTTTTATGTTAATGTATGCTAATCTGTTCCTGCGTTTGGGCTTCCCAGCAAAACCAATGTGTTTTCAAAAACGCAGTGCACACACATTAGTTTTGCAAGTGTCAAACTGTCAAATACCTGCGTTTTTGGTGCGGATAGCAAAGAATGGACATGTCAATTCTTTTTTGCGTTTTTGGTACAGTCAATGGGAAAAACGCAGCTATCAAAAACGCAGGAAAACGCACAAAAAACGCGCAAAAAACGCAGACAAGATCATAGCATTTCTCCTGTCAAGGACTCTAGGGTCCTCAGGTTTTCCTGCGTTCTGGACTGCAGCAAAAACGTCCTGTGGGCACATACCCTTATATCTCTTGTTTATAGACAAGAGGGCAATTGATACCAGTGAAACTGATGGCACATGCATAATAAGTGTCATTCATTAGCTCATAATTGAAGGGTGTGCTGCATGTGAAGGGATTGCAGAGTTTTCCTCAGGATTCTTGGACTTCTGTGGTCTTGTTTCTTTGCCTGATCTGTAACATTGGTATGCACAGAACCTTTATTATTTTTGATTATAGCATAATACAATATACCTATATATGATGTAATTAATTGTAGAACGGAGGATATCTCCTAGTTTTGTCATCTATGGCTACTTTCACATTACGATTTTTTAAAATCCGATGCTGTCCGATATAAATCGGACAGTATCGGATTCCTCTGATGCCTGGAATCGGATGCCAAATAGGCATCCGATTCCGACAGAAAATAGGATGCCCGCCCTCCTGTCAGATCGCTCCCTAGCTGTCACTGTCTCTCCCCCGGTCCTCCCCTCTTGGCCCCCCGGTCCTCCCCTCTTGGCCCCCCGGTCCTCCCCTCTCTGCACCCCCGGTCCTCCCCTCTCTGCACCCCCGGTCCTCCCCTCTCTGCACCCCCGGTCCTCCCCTCTCTGCACCCCCGGTTCCCCCCATGTGTCCTCCGGGTCCCCCCATGTGTCCTCCCCCTTTCCAATCTTTTCTCACCTGTCCACGACTCCTGCACGGTCCCGCGCGTCTCTCGGTATCTTGCTGTTCTGTCTTCTGTGCTGCTAGGACCTCTCGTGATGTCACAATCACATGACTGCGAGTAACCAATAGCCGCCAGTCATGTGATTGTGACATCACGGCAGGTCCTGGCAGCACAGAAGACAAAACAGCAAGATACCGAGAGACACCGGAGACGACGGGGGCCTCGTGTACAGGTGAGTATAGATTTTTTTTATTTTTTTAACCCTTTGTTTCACTTAGGAGCTATTTTAGTGTACTGAGCATGCTCGGTACACTAAAATCGGTCCGAGGAGACATCAGATGTTTCCTCGGACCCTGCTCCATAGGGCTCCATGTCAAATTGATCGGGTCAGATCGGATGTGCACTAAATGCCATCAGATTTGGTCCGATCCGAGTTTGTCCGATTTTATTTTCGGTGCTAAAATCGGAGCAGGCTCCGATTTTAGCACCGATAATAAAATCGGACAGAATCGGATCGGACCAAATCGGATGGCATTTAGTGCACATCCGAATCGGTCCGATGCCCATGGGGCTGCATGGGGCCCAAAATCGGTCCGATGCTGTCCGATTTTTATCGGACAGCATCGGAACTGATAAAATCGTTATGTGAAAGCAGCCTATCTCTGAAGCAGTAGAATCAGGCACTTCAAGGAACTCAGCCACTGGCAGTCTTTTAATTGCCATATATTTTTTTTCCTTCAAGGCAGAATTCGACATGTGAAGTCCTGCAATAAGTTGAAGTTGTCAGACTGTAGTACAGTTTCTTTAGATTTAAGTTGCACATGTTCTTGGCAAAGAGACGGAAAAAGGGAAAAAAGTGACAGTTTGCCAATTGACTCATGGTAATGTTCTGACAGCGGGACTGCTGCAAGCTAGCAAAAGTTTAGCTATTTCCTTTCCTGTGGTTCCAGGGAAAATGTTTTGACTTAAACAATTGTTTCAAAGAACAAACTTGTGCTGATGTATTTCAGCATTGTCACTGTTTGTAACTACTCTGCATCCTATCCCAGTTTCAGCTGTTTCCTCTGATGTACAATGAATGGTACATCCTGTCAGTGGCACACTGACATCAGGTCATGAGAACAAATTACAAGGACAACCTGAAAGTCAGCTTCGAGCTTCAAATTAAATAGAAGCAGCGGCATAGAAACTCAGGATGATTTCCAACTCATTCAAGCATCTTCTTTAATATATGGTTAGAACAGCTGCAAAAGTGCAAGAATATCTGCAGAATTTGACAACTCAGATTTTATATATATATATATATATATATGTGTGTGTGTGTGTGTATATATATAAATATATATACACATAGGCCAGGGTCACATTTGCGGTTGGACCCTGGCCTGCCGGATTCCGGTTTCAACTTAGCAATTTTTCCATCACCGCATAGCGTTTCCGCTATGCGGTGCTGGAAACCGCAGTCCCTAGTTACCCGGTGTTTACCTGCACGACCTGTCACACAGGCAGCGGCTCGGAGGGCGTTTTACAGCGCCGCACAGGAAATCGTGTCTGCAACGGTTTCCTGTGCGGCGCTGTAAAACGCCCTCCGAGCCGCTGCCTGTGTGACAGGTCGTGCAGGTAAACACCGGGTAACTAGGGACTGCGGTTTCCAGCACCGCATAGCGGAAACGCTATGCGGTGATGGAAAAATTGCTAAGTTGAAACCGGAATCCGGCAGGCCAGGGTCCAACCGCAAATGTGACCCTGGCCATACACAGTGTTGGTCAAAAGTATTGACACCCCTGCAATTCTGTCAGATAATACTCAGTTTCTTCCTGAAAATGATTGCAATCACAAATTTTTTGGTATTATTATCTTCCTTTAATTTGTCTTCAATCAAAAAACACAAAAGAAAATGAAGCAAAAAGCAAAACATTGATCATTTCACACAAAACTCCAAAAATGGGCCAGACAAAAGTATTGGCACCCTCAGCCTAATACTTGGTTGCACAACCTTTAGCCAAAATAACTTTGATCAACCGCTTCCGGTAACCATCAATGAGTTTCTTACAATGCTCTGCTGGAATTTTAGACCATTCTTCTTTGGCAAACTGCTCCAGGTCCCTGATATTTGAAGGGTGCCTTCTCCAAACTGCCATTTTTAGATCTCTCCACAGGTGTTATATGGGATTCAGGTCTGGACTCATTGCTGGCCACCTTAGAAGTCTCCATTGCTTTCTCTCAAACCATTTTCTAGTGCTTTTTGAAGCGTGTTTTGGGTCATTGTCCTGCTGGAAGACCTATGACCTCTGAGGGAGACCCAGCTTTCTCACACTGGGCCCTACATTATGCTGTAAAATTTGTTGGTAGTCTTCAGACTTCATAATGCCATGCACACAGTCAAGCAGTCCAGTGCCAGAGGCAGCAAAGCAACCCCAAAACATCAGGGAACCTCCACCATGTTTGACTGTAGGGACCGTGTTCTTTTCTTTGAATGCCTCTTTTTTTTTTTTTCTCCTGTAAATTGCATTTTAATGCCTTTGCCCAAAAAGAGAGAACATTCTTCCAAAACGTTTTAGGCTTTCTCAGGTAAGTTTTAGCAAACTCCAGCCTGGCTTTTTTATGTCTCTGGGTAAGAAGTGGGGTCTTCCTGGGTCTCCTACCATACAGTCCCTTTTCATTCAGACGCCGACGGATAGTACGGGTTGACACTGTTGTGCCCTCGGACTGCAGTGCAGCTTGAACTTGTTTGGATGTTAGTCGAGGTTCTTTATCCACCATCCGCACAATCTTGTGTTGAAATCTCTCGTCAATTTTTCTTTTCCGTCCACATCTAGGGAGGTTAGCCACAGAGCTATGGACTTTAAACTTCTTGATGACACTGCGCACGGTAGACACAGGAACATTCAGGTCTTTGGAGATGGACTTGTAGCCTTGAGATTGCTCATGCTTCCACACAATTTGGTTTCTCAAGTCCTCAGACAGTTCTTTGGTCTTCTTTCTTTTCTCCATGCTCAATGTGATACACACAAGGACACAGGACAGAGGTTGAGTCAACTTTAATCCATGTCAACTGGCTGCACGTGTGATTTAGTTATTGACAACACCTGTTAGGTGCCACAGGTAAGTTACAGGTGCTGTTAATTACACAAATTAGAGAAGCATCACATGATTTTTCTAAGGGTGCCAATACTTTTGTCCACCCCCTTTTTTATGTTTGGTGTGAAATTATATCCAATTTGGCTTTAGGACAATTCTTTCTGTGTTTTTTCCATTTAAGACAAATTAAATGAAGATAATAATACCAAAGAATTTGTGATTGCAATCATTTTCAGGAAGAAACTGAGTATTATCTGACAGAATGGCAGGGGTGTCAATACTTTTGGCCAACACTGTATATATTATTGCACAAACCATATCAGACATTACAGAGTAACACATAATTGATTAAAGGGAACCAACCACCTAAAAATCGCTATCTAAGCTATAAATATCTGTCCCTGGAGCCTAAAATTGCTATTCTAACCATCCCTGACTGACTAAATCTAACTAACTAAAGTCACACTAAATCACTTTTTATACTTACCAAATTCTTGTCGGCTGGGCGTTCCTCCAGGCTCTTTGTCAGCGAGGCGGGTCTCCTCGCTGCTGTCCATCTTCTTCCAGGATTCAAATTGCCAGCCCATCGCTTCCTCGCAATGAGCGGGTCACGTGCTGTGGCCCCGCGTCACTTCCGCCCGCCGCGTCGCTGGGTCTATGACGCGCCCAGGCCAGCTTCAGCATGCCATCTGCACATGCTCAGAAGCCGGCCTGGGTGTACCAGTGACGCGGCGGAAGTGACGCGGGGCCTGCAGCACGTGACCCGCTCATTGCGAGGACGCGATGGGCGGGTAATTTGAATCCTGGGAAGAAGATGGACAGCAGCGAGGAGACCCGCCTCGCTGACAAAGAGCCTGGAAGAACGCCCAGCCGACAAGAATTTGGTAAGTATAAAAAGTGATTTAGTGTGACTCTAGTCAGTCAGGGATGGTTAGAATAGTAATTTTAGGCTCCAGGGACAGATATTTATAGCTTAGATAGCGATTTTTAGGTGGTTGGTTCCCTTTATTTAAAAAAAATGGGAGTGGGGGTCCATAACCTAGGTGGAAATATGCACTTATGCAATTTTATGGATTTGGCTGCAGAGTAGAAACCTCCTTTTATGAGGTTGATGTAAAGTGGCATGTGGGTTTATTAAGTTTCATCAAAATGTGTATTAAAAATATTCGCCCAGATTAAAATCAAGACCTGTGTTATTCACATCGGTTTTGATGAGGGGGTGGAATGTAAGGCACGTGATTCATTAATAACAGGATGAGGATAGAATAGTGGGATATCTGCGCTGTTTGTGGTTGTGCACTACTAGGACAACCCCTTATGATTCCATGTCTCCCTCAGGTACAGTTAAAAAGACTATTCTCACCACCTGTGCTGTCACCGTTCCAGCAGTGTCAGTAACCACATTCCTGGGGCTCACATGATGCATATGGAAGCCGTCATGATTGGATGACTTGTATCACTATGTGAAGAGTCGTGGGAATGCGATTATGACACATGAAGGTGCCAACAGGGATGGTGAGTATAACTTATTACTGGAGAATTAACAGTTGTGAAACTCTGTTTTATCTTTGTGTCAGCGGCATTGATCCGTTCTTTACTTGGTGGTTTCAATAAGTTTGTGCCTGTCGTGGATTCGACTTAAGAGGATCCACGGACAGGCACGGATCATATGGATCCGCAATCGGTGCAATAGCCATCATCTGCAGATCGTGGGATCCTGGGTCCCTGTCTCCTTCGCCCATCTTCTGCTCTCCTATTCATATGCGTCCTCTCTCTATCCTCCTCTTCTATCCTCCTGTCTCTCCCTGTATGTAAAAATAAAAACTCCTCCGGGTATCATCACCTGTGCCGTCCAACCTGCTAGCACGATCAGGCAGAAGCTGTGATGATTTAAGAGACCGTCACTGACGTCATGTGACGGCTCTACATCACAGGTCCTTCAGTCTGATGTGCTGCAGCGTGAGTCGGTGACAGTAATGTATACTCCGGAGGAGTTTTTAAATTTTTACATACAGAAGACAGGACAGTATAGGGATAGGAGGATAGAGAAAGGGCACAGCATAAATAGAAGCAGAAATGGAGAGAAGCAGGAAAGACCGGTTGACCGACATCGATCGAGGACTCAGATCGATTCCATAGCCCCTGCGTGGGCATGGATCAGCTCGGATCACATGATGGCTGTCGATGTGATCAGGACACAAAATCGTAGCATGGTACGTTTGTGCCCGTGATACATGATGACGATGGCAAATTGGATGCCAATAGTGGCACCCGTTCCATCCGATTCAAGGAACATGGGTCGATTGGATCATTGTGCGTTTGAAACTGATACATCGATACGAAATCGTTATGTGAAAGCAGCTTACTTGATTTACGGGAGGAGATAGTGAATCAGAAGGATTGTCTAGTAGTGACAACCCTTAAAGAAGTCGTGACTTTGAAAACGTGTAAACAATAACCACCTTAATACTATCTCGTACATTGGTTACTAGAATCCTCACCGGCGCAGATATCCCACTATTCCACCCATCATCTTTCTATTAACCAATGATGGGCCTGCAGCTGGTGCATGAGCTAATATAGTGGTTGCAGAATAGAATAAAACCAACCACCACCACTATTTGGTGCTCAGGAGTAAGAATTTCACAATATAAAATATAAACTCCGGCATATAAAGCAAGAATGAGGACTGACAAAATTACTTGTCTTTTTAATTCAAAGAAAAAAATTGATAAATTTCCAATTTACAACCTTTCCGTTCAAACTGAGCCCTTCATTAGAATACACATGCAACATAGAGATTCAACATGATTTGAGTAGGAGACAATTTTCACATTACCAATATAAATCATTCCTTTGACAAGGGATACAATTAAGATCTTCTAGATTTTCCTAGAAATTATCACTCCTAATCCTTATCATTTACTAATTCTAGGGACTTATATAGAGATTGATATAGACTCTCATTATTCCAGGTTTGTCTTTCTGACATTGTAATC
Organism: Allobates femoralis; assembly: GCA_033576535.1. Classification (NCBI taxonomy): domain Eukaryota; kingdom Metazoa; phylum Chordata; class Amphibia; order Anura; family Aromobatidae; genus Allobates; species Allobates femoralis. The sequence continues at coordinate 444,568,527 of JARQOC010000002.1, forward strand.
TTCCATTTACCACACAGAAGATACTTTTAGGAGTTACGAAACCTCCTATGAATATTTCTCCATTTGAGACTTATCTTATCCCTGAAATTCCATATTCATAGATAAAGAATCTATTATGAAGACTCCCTTACACATCTCACTTACTTGGCTCACTTTGGACATCTTCATAATGGTACCGTTACATGGCACGGCGTTGAAACAATGTTGGCAACGATCTCGTGGGCGCCGCGGTCGTTTCCGACATCGTTTTGACATCGTTGGTGAGATCTCACACGTCTAGATATGTCGACACGCCAACGATGTAGTGAGCAGCTATTGTTCGCCCAACCCAGCGAACGTACCTGTCATTGCTGTGAATGGGCGAAGTCGTCAACAACATAGTTATCGCAGTGTCACACAGAACGATATCGCAGGTTGGCTGATCGTTGATCGTGTGATTGGAGAACATGTTCTCAAACCTGCGATTACCGATCCAACGACTTATCGTAGTTGAATCTCGGTGTTACACACAACGACATCCTAATGATGTCTCGATTACTACTCCAAGCCTGTGACGTTTAAGCGATATCGTTAACAATTTCATGCCGTGTAACGGGGCCTCAATATTGTTATCCTGACAAAGGCTGAGTTTGAGCCAAAATGTTGTAAATTGGAAACTTTATCCATATTTTCTTTGAATTAAAAAGACTTAAATGATATTTCATCACTCCTCATTCTTGTTTTGTGTGCCGGAATATAGTGGTTGTGTCTCACGCAGCCCTATAAGGTGAGCAATTCCTACACCCTGTTTACTTCATGCTACCTGAATAATATTTTTGCCCTACATTTTCTCTCCAGCGTACTTCCTGATTTATTAAGAGGCACAATCTCACATTGTGGCACTAAAATTTCACAACTTTTCAAAGCCAGCATTTGACAAGCATAGTTTACCATGCCCTGGCATGCTGAAGGTTTGCCAAAGTGAGCAAAACTGGCATAAAAACATCAGAAGCTGCAAAATGTTTGCACGCCTCTTGTGCGCAAAGTTTTATGACATTTTGTGGCTTCTTATGTAAAAGCACCTGCTACATATTGAAGAGCTGCACTTTCCAGCCTATTCAAAGGATTACATGCAAGTGGCCACCTGAGCAAATAACAGCTGATCAATTGTGGATAGGTCATCAATATGATGTGACCGGATAAACCATTACACTTCATTAACACTTTAATATTGTTGATCGGTATTGCAAAAATACTGATATGTGAATGAGGCCTTAAGGAATATTCCAGATTTATATTTGTAAAACTTTTAGAAAACCATGTATATTTCCTTATACATTTCACAAATACTTACTAATTTTAAGTTGGTATATCTCAATTAACCAAATAAAATAAATTTAAATTTGTGGGTGTAACATGAAATAATTGGAAAGTTCCTGAGGTATGGATACTTTTTCAAGGAAGTATAAATATACAGTTGAATTCATAAGTTTACAAACGCCTTAACCCTACTTGCTTTTCACAATTCCCATCAGGATTGTAGACCTCCTTGCTCACACTTGCTTTTTTCCTTTGAGCTCTGAGAGCTTTCAAATATAATTTCTGTGGTTAGCCAATAAAGGTGACAATACTACAATACTTTTGTCATTTTTGGGGACATGAGTATTTCCATAAATTTTCTGGCTAACACGGTACCACAATGTTATATTGTGGTGTTCATGTTTCACACGTCAAAATTCAAGTAGGTCAGAAGGTTTTACACACCAAGTAGACTGTAGCTTTAAACAGCTTGGGCAATTCCAGAAAACAGTCATGGTTTTAGAAGCTTCTGAATGGTGAATTGACAGCATGTGAGTTAAATGGAAGTGTATATGTAGAAGTATTTTAAGGTTTACATTCAAGGCATATTAGGCTTTTTGTTTGACATCATGTGAAAATCTAAATCGTTGAGCCAAAACATGAAAAAAGTATAGTAGACCACAAGTCTGCTGCATCCTTGGAAGTAATTGACAAACAACTGGAGGTACCCAATTCATTTATTTGAATGCTAATTTTAAAATTTAAATATCAAGAGAACGTGCAGCCATCCTACCATTTAAAAAGGAGCCGTCTGTTGCCTAGAGATTAACAGACATGGTGAGAAAAACACAATCCAATCCAAGAACAATAGAAAAAGACCTCATGAAGATGCTGGACAAACTGGTTCGAAAGTATCTAAATCAACAATAAAAGTTTTACTTTATTGACATGACCTGAAAGGCCGCTCAACAAGAAAGACGCTCCTGTTCCAAAACCGTCATAAAAAAAAGCCAGGTTACAGTTTGCAAATGAAAATAGAAACAAAGATCTTACTTGGAGAAATGTCTTCTGGTGTTGTGAACTAAAAAAAAAAATTAACTATTCAGGTATTATGATCATTATTATATACTAAAAGTGGGCCCGATGCCATCGAATTGGGAGCACAATGTGCCAGTACCGCTAGTGGGTGGCATATTTGCACACCCATCCATTGGGTGTGCAAATATGACTGTCACCAGCTCTTCATAGGCAATCAGGATGGAGGTTGATGACGCACGGGGGAGGAGGATTATGGAAGTAGGTGTTTGTGTGTGTGTAACATTTGGGTTCACATGGCTCCACCAAATAGTCAATGACCTCATTCCTAGACCCAAGTTGTGTCAAAATGGCTCAACGGCAAAAAAGTGAAGGTAATGTAACTATCACAAAGTGAGATGTCGATCCCATAGAAAACTTATGAAGCCATATTCCTCAAAACCACAGGCTAAAAAAAATAATATTCCCAGAATTACCACTGCTCTCCTACAAACAGGCTACCAATTTAAGGAAACTCCTTGTCAAGTGTCCTCACATCACCATTAGAGATGGGCCCATTCCCCTGTAGCAGTAAGAAATGCAGGAACTGTACCCACATATCACCAAAGATACAGTCCACATACCCAACACAAACCAGGACTTTTTTTCATGTACATCCTCCTTTGTGGTGTACATGATACAATGTACAAGCTGCACTGCAGGGAAAAACATCAGGGAAACAAAGCAAAAGCTACAAACAAGCTTACCTTACTAGCTGCCTTATAGGCAGCGCTAATCAGGGAGGACGCTGACATCGCCATCAGCGATGTGGTAGGTGGATCCCATGGCCCTGATCGCTGGGGAGATCTGCCTGTTTGACAGCTCCCCAGCAGCCAGGTAACGACGCTCCAGCGATCCCGGCAGGTCGTTAACGCTGTCTGCATCGCTGGAGCGGTCGTTATGTGTGACTAGGACTTAAGTGTATGCAAACTTTAGACTTAAACTGTGCTTTGTATTAAAATTCTGATATAGCTACTGCTGGAGAATGAATTTTTACTGTGTTTGAGGCAGAATAGTGTTTGGATACCTTGAGGTCAGCGGTTTTACTAGTGCCAGGTGATGGACACCCAAGTCCTAGAGAAGAGGTGCCAGGAGCAGACTAAAGAGTGGCAACATAAGAGAACAAAGACTAAATAGTTGGCATACAAAGACAAGTCTAATGGAGAATGATGTCACTTTTGGATATTTTTTGGCCCACACCTGGAATGATTCTATTTTTCATCAACACTGCTATCGGGTTCATGGTTTTTATGACTACTCAGAAATACACTTTAGTTACATATTTATGATCAAACCAAGTTCACAGAGCATGTTTTATACATTCTATATTGAGGTGGAATGGACCAAAAACAGGTAGCCATCGCATGCCACCTTTACAATATAATTTATAGGGTCTTGACTCTGACTTTCCTGTATGATAATACTTTTTATTTTATTTTTTTTTATCGACCGGTTACTATTGAAGTCTAGATAGAACATTTTCAACATTAGTATTTCGAATTGTAATGCAGTTTACAAACACAAAAAAAGGTTAAAGAATAATATTTGGTATGCGTGCACTGCAACGCCAAGGATGAGGTATTCATAAGGGAAATTAAGTTGATGTATAAAGACTGGCAGCATAGCTTGCATCTATTAGCATCTTTTCCCTTTCTCTGGGATACTAGCAGCTTTAATTTCACTGCACGGTATGTGTCCTACAAAGTATCTATTAGCATTCCACAATTCCTTCACAGCAGTGGTTCTGTAAAATAGTTCCTCAGATCTTGTCTTTTTATATATATATATAAATTAGTATATGTAAATGTATGCTCATATAACTAGAGGCATCAAGGATTTTTTTCCTAAATGACAGGTGGCTTAATCATTATTTATAATGTTACACTCGTAGGCAAAATAAGTTACCGTAACACTTTTAGAAGTTGCTTTATAATTTATCAGACAGTAGGTTTTTATTATTTATGTTTAGGTTCGTCCTTAAGTATTCACAATGTGAGGCATACGTATGTACATTGCGTTAGATTTACATTTTGCCCGATATTTGTTGAGCAGTTTACATTTAATTTTATTACTTTAGGGCCTAGATAAGTCTGAAATTTATTTTGCCTAAATGGGTTTTTCTGATATAGAAAGTTTTTGGTATATCACCAGTGCAAATCTATGGAGTCCAACAGATCACTGGTATAAGGATAGTGCAAACCTGGTTCTTTTGTCCATCTACTGTGCAGTGAATAACTACAGTGCCCTATTCACTTCAAAGGAGCCATGCTGTAATTCTGTGTCTTGTGATTGTTAACAGTGCTTCTGTGCAGGAGGGTCTCTTAAAAGGATCATGATAATACTTTGAACTGTTTCATTACTCGTCCAATGCAAGTCATTGGGAAACTCACTCTGATCTGAATACTGAAACATTTCAAAGTATTCAGTTAGAGCTATCCGAACCTGAAGGTCTTACTGCTCCTCATCCCTAATTGTGATTCCTTCAGTTCTCTTTGACTTTGGATCCCCTTCCAGCATTCAAAAAATGTACTCATTTCCTAGTGACATTCTTTAACATTTTATTGATAGCATACATACCAGTAGAAATCTTTGATCTGTCTTTTCCAGATCCAACCTCCTTGCACTCAATAATGCTTAGAAAAGCAAGACTGTGGTTAACATCTGACCTGATCATATATAGCAATACTTTTTTTTTGTTGTTGATCAGTGGGGCTACGTTGTTTCTAACCTACACTAATTGCCATGTCTCCCAACTATTCCAACTTAAGCAGGAATATCCATATTTTGAAGTCTCAGTCCAGCTGTCCCAGCAGTAAGGGCTTTATCCCAACTTTCTTTCACCTCTCCTTGCTGACCCCATAGCTCTTTTTCTTCGGGGGCATCTCTCTACATGAACATACATTTAAATAAACAATTTTCGCTAATCTTTATTCTGAAGGCATTCGCTCTACCAATGAGTCACCTCCAAGACTGAGGGAGATGAGAGGACATGGTAATCTTGACCTGTAGTGCAGGCAGAGAGCCTAGAAACAGATTATACAGAAACATCTGTTTATAGCAATGTTTATTTATGTTCCCGTAGGTGAAAAAATAATCCGATAATTTAGTTCCTATAAAATTACTAAAAAATAATGAAAATCAAAAAACAACAAATGCAAAATTTCCTTCTGATTGCAAAAACTTAATTTTCTCTTTTTTTGTGTGTGTCCTTGGGATGTGATCCCATAACCTTTAAAGTTGCATGCAGGAGCTAAACCTTTGAGCCTAAAGGGGGTGTCAACGCGTCATTCGCTGCAACTTATAGCTGCACGTGACTTCAAAGCGATATTGACCGGTGACATACTGCATCAACCAGCGATAAATCGCTGGTTGATGATCGCCAGGTTTCAGAACCAGCTCTGAAACCTGGCGATTGTCGCCCGGTGGACACGCAGCATCGCTGCGTGTGACACCGGGAGTAGCGATATTCCAGCTCCCAGCGCCTGTCACAAGCGCTGGGAGCTGGTATCCAAGGTACACTGCGGGTAACTAGGCAGCGCGCGCTGCCTAGATACCCGACGTGTACCTTAGTTACCAGCCTCCTCCGCTCACCCGGTGAGCGGAGGAGGCTGGTAACTAAGGTACACTGCGGGTAACTAGGCAGCGCGCGCTGCCTAGATACCCGACTGTGTACCTTAGTTACCAGCCTCCTCCGCTCACCGGGTGAGCGGAGGAGGCTGGTAACTAAGGTACACGTCGGGTATCTAGGCAGCGCGCGCTGCCTAGTTACCCGCAGTGTACCTTGGAGACCAGGCTGCTCCCGCTTCCAGCAGGCTGGCAGCGGGAGCAGGACATCGTGGAAACGATATTTAAATCGTTTCCATGATGTCACTGGTCAATTGATCGCTGGTGAGTCTGTCTGTGTGACAGCTCACCAGCGATCAGCCGTCAATGTCGTCAGCGATCAGATCGCTGACGACATTGACGCGTGTGACACCCCCTTAAGGAGAATTTTGCATACTTGAAACCCGTGACTTCACAAACAGATTGCACAGGTACATAGTGATACATTGTACATAGCAGTGTATTTCTATGTACCTGCATTCTAGAGTGAGAATAAAAGAGAGACATATTTTTTCCTACAAAATTACTAAAAAATAATAAAAAAAACAACCTATCAAAATAATGACATTTTAATGTGCTTTTTAAAAAGTAATAAACATATCAGTAAATAACTTGGACCTAGTTGCTGTCCCTGTAATCATAACATCCCGCACAATGCAGCAAACAACTTATTTATGGTGGTTGGCAAATGGCATAAAAACATGATGTGATTGATTATTTTTCTTTAAACCCATGAAAAGCCAAAAATGTAACACTGAGGCCATGTTCACATGTGGCATAAATGCTGCGATTTTTTTTTTAACTGCTTTTATCTGCACGTTTTCAGCAGCGGCCACACCAACAACACAGTAACAATCTTCTTTGATTATTGGGTGTTTGATGCATTTGTTTTGTACGTTTTCCCCCTTATTTGAAGCTTTTTGGTGCAGATGTGAATCTGGGTTTGTAATGCTTCGTTAATAGTGCAGAATTGCTTTGACTTTGTGTTTTTAAATTATTACTTATTTATTTTTACCTTCTTTTCTTTCATGCTCCACATAGAAGCCTATAGAGGAAAAAACACCAAAACTACACAGTTCAGCAGTGTCTTTAGATGCACAGCAGATGGGAGATTTCATATAATCACATTGACTCTGCTTGGACATATTGCTCATGTTCACATGAAGCATAAATACTGCATTTTATCTGCTGCTTTTTTTTACACAGAAATTCTGCTCTGTTTAAAGAGGACCTGTCACCAAACCAGGCATGGTGATCTAATTACAGCACTGGATGCAGCATGTCTGCAGCATGCAGACAAGGGGTCCCCCAGCACTTGAGCAGCCCTGTACCCCGAGATAATACAGTTAGAAAACTTACATGCTACAGCCACTAAGGAGGTGGCTAGGGGCAGGAGCCAAGGGCAGATTCACACCCCCTGCATGTGTAATCTGCCCACCGCTGCCAATCATTCTCTCCTTGTCTGCAGCATTTAAACAGAGTTTTTTTTCTCTCCTGTTTAGCCCCGCGGGGCTAACGGACTTTCTGGGAGAGAGAAAAAAAAACTCTGTTTAAATGCTGCAGACAGGGAGAGAATGATTGGCAGCGGTGGGCAGATTACACATGCAGGGGGTGTGAATCTTCCCTTGGCTGCAGCCCCTAGCCACCTCCTTAGTGGCTGTAGCATGTAAGTTTTCTAACTGTATTATCTCGGGGTACAGGGCTGCTCAAGTGCTGGGTAGCCCCTTGTCTGCATGCTGCAGACATGCTGCATCCAGTGCTGTAATTAGATCACCATGCCTGGTTTGGTGACAGGTCCTCTCTAACTGTGCAAGTAAAGTGGATGTGATGTAATGAAAACAGCCCACTGTGTGTCTAAAGACGCTGCTGAACGATGTGGTTTTTGTGCTTTTTTTTTCTCTAGGGACTTGTATGTTGAGCCTAAAATAAAAAATGCATGCAAAATAACTGTAGTTATTTTTTAAAGTTCATAATTAAAACTTTTCTGCACTACAAGAAAAAACACTTAAAATGAGGCTCCATATCTGCAGCAAAAACACACTAAAACACTAAACACTAAAACGCAACTTATCATACATTGAATCTTATATAAAAATGAGAAAGTTCTGGCTGCTATGACTATAAATAAATGAATAAAAAAATAGATCCACAGGTCCCAACTGGAGATGAGAAGGGCACACAGATTACATAGCACTAGTCCTGGCTGTCCAAAAGCTGCTCCAGGGACTCTGGAAGGTGAGATTTAAGACCTCCTGTCCAGATGCCAGGTAACACTGATCTGGAGTGGAGTACTGTGCCACCACCCCCTGACATCTCCTTTTACCAGGGTAGAAAGAAATGTTAAATAAGCATGGCTAGGAGTGTTATCAAAATTTGCCGCAGCGCACTGTTCATGCTGCATAATTTATCCCTCTTTCGCTCCTTCCAAATTTGGGAGATATGCTTGTTGTGTATTCATGGTTTACTGAGGCTGGGCAATGAATGATGTATCCCAGAAAACTCTTTAGAATGTCAAACAGTTGCATATCAGTGTAATCTTGAGAAACCTATAAGGCCCTGTCTCACATAACGACGCATCAGCGATTCCGATAACTGTGTAGAGATCACTGGTGCGTCGTTTACACATCACTGGTAAGATGTCAAACAGGCATCTTACCAGCGATGTGAAAAACGACTTTAGCAATGATCCAGAGTTGTACCGAGGTCGTTGTGAATTTTCACTCCATAGCGCTGCATTGAGATCGTTGCACTTTATCTCTGTCAAACACAACGATGTAGCGTTCCCAGCGGGAGCGCAAAGACGAAGGATTGACCCAGAGCAGTGTGTAACGATCAACAATCTCACAGCAGGGGCCAAATCGTTGGTGCGTGTCATACATAACGACATCGTTAGCGGGATCGTTGTTGTGTCACAAAATCTGTGACGTTACAACGATCTTGTTAGCGATCTCGTTGTGGGAGACCGGGCCTTTAGACATTAGGGTTCATTCAGACAAGTATATATTCGTCAGCATGACGTTCATGTGCTCAACAGAGAGCACACTGATCCAATAATAAGCGATGTGCTAGTGCACCCGACCAATAGTTTACGTTAAAAAAAAAAATTTAAATACACTAGACGTGTGTGTGTTTTTTGGCTCAGGCCAGTGTTTATCTGAAGAGCACATTAGCTCTTGTGCGTATTTGCTATTCAGAGAGCACACAAAGTTGCAAACTTGGCTGGCCTGAGTTAGTATGGCCGTGTGAGTGAACCCAGTCTTGCTTTCATTCTGATGTTATCACTAGATCAGATATACCAGCATTTGTGATTTCTATAATCACAAATGCTTCAACATTAAAATGTATGCTAATAATGAAAAACTGGTAATGCAAGTTTCAAACATCTCAATTTGTTAAAGCACCATTCCAATACAGTTATTAGCCCAAAAATAAATAATATAAAACAGGGGGTCCACTGTCTTCTTCTTTATTTTTTTTTTTTTTTAGCCAGCCAAAGGTAAATTGGATCTGTCTGCTTTACATTGCTTCTCAAAAATAGATGGGTCACCACTCCTTTTTAATTTTTTTTTTTTCTAATTCCTTATAAATATGTGGTGTCCCTCCATTTTTGAACCTTTCAAGGCAAAGCAGACAGCTGTGGGCTGGTATTCTAAAGCTGGGAAGATCAATGGTTATTGGGCCCTTCCCAGCCTTAAAAATAGCATCCTGCAACTGCCCCTGATTTGACGCATCCATTAGATGCATCAATTCTGGCGCTTCGCCTCAGCTCTTCCCATTGCCCTGGTGCAGTGGCAATCAGAGTAATGGTTTGTGGGATTGACGACAGCTGTGTAATGTCAGCTGGCATCACGCCCTGGAATTACGAATGCAGAAGTGTTTATCAGATACCCCTCCATTACTAACCCAGTGTTTTATTAACAAAAAATATATATATATATTTTAAAAAGCCATAAAGATCTGACATAGTCCACTGTATCTGAAGTAGTCTGCAAAACCGAACCTTTAAGACCTAAGGAGAGAGCATTAAAGAAAAGAGAGACACCCTCATTTACCAATTTATTTCTCCCAAAAGTCCAAAGCAGATCCATAGTAGTCACTATGGAGGTCCCACACCATTTTCCAACTTAGCGTTCCAGTTAATGGAGCCACATTCAGAGAATGTAGCCCATAGACTGGAAGAGTAGCCACTGCGAGAGCCCACAATCTGATGAGCAGTGACATCGGTGTGAGGTCACTGCAGGTCACGTTCATTGAGTGACAAGGCGGGTAATGCTACCTGCTGTGAGACCCGGAGTGTGAGAAGTGGTGATGTCAGGGAGGTTAGTGCAGGTCACACAGTGAGTAGCGCTACCCACTGTATTACCCTGCACATGTGACCTGCGGTAACCTCACAGACATCACTGACGTCACTGCTTGTCCCACTGTGTCATTATTTTGAAAAGGAGAAACATACAGATTGAGAAGGTATTGTCTGAGTAGTGAATAACCACTTTATTAAAATTAGATGCTTTAAAAATGTTTGCACTTTATCATCCTTTGCTTATCATTAACATGTTTATCAATCCTATGATTTCCAGCAATCCACAATTTTTCTTTCTTGGTGTTGTAATGTAAGCGTTGTACAGTGTATATGCCAGATTCTTTTTCAAGCTCATAGCTTTTAATAAATTGTAAAGGTTAAAACTGCTGATACATCAGCTTTTCTTGTTTAGTTAGGTCCTCAGTATGTTATTGCTGCCTCCACCTGGAATATGATTGAGATCTCCTAAGGAAAAAAGAAAAAGAACAAGACTGAATATCCTGACTTTATTAGCTTTTTTTCTTCACTTTTTATATCATTTACTTATCCTTCACTATGGTTCCTAGGGAAATTAAAGCTAGAGATGTGTATTTTATTTACATGAAACTGAATACATTTAATTTACTGCTTAAAGAGTTTTTCCCACAACCAAAATTAATTTTAATCAATAGATCTTGGAATAATAATAATTTCTACATTTGGATGCGTTCCTGTGCTGAGATTCTTATATATGTGTCCCTGCTATGTACTGTGTAATGGATGTGTCTGACCATACAGGGACATGGTCAGATCATACCACATCTCCTGTGCTGAGATAATCTTATATATGTGTCCTTGCTATGTACTGTGCAATGGATGTGTCTGACCGTACAGGTACATGGTCTGATCATACCACATCTCCTGTGCTGAGATAATCTTATATATGTGTCCCTGCTATGTACTGTGCAATGGATGTGTCTGACCGTACAGGGACATGGTCTGATCATACCACTTCTCCTGTGCTGAGATAATCTTATATATGTGTCCCTGCTATCTACTGTGTAATGGATGTGTCTGACCATACAGGGACATGGTCTGATGATACCACATCTCCTGTGCTGAGATAATGTTATATATGTGTCCCTGCTATGTACTGTAAAATAGTCGTGTCTGACCGTAGAGAGGGGCATGATCTGATCATACCGCATCTCCTGTGCTGAAATAATTTTATATATGTGTCCCTGCTATGTACTGTGTAATAGATGTGTCTAACTGTACAGGGACATGATCTGATCATACCACATCTCCTGTGCTGAGATAATCTTATATATGTGTCCCTGCTATGTACTGTGTAATGGATGTGTCTGACCATACAGTGACATGGTCTGATCATACCAAATCTCCTGGGCAGGAGAAGACGAAAAAGAGAATATACAAATAGGACAGTATGACAGTGTAAATATGATAAGTTTTTCATTGGGATAAAATTATTTTTTAAAACTGGCTGGGAAATACTTTACCTCACAAAAAGAATCCTCTGTGATCTCATGCTATAATGTCTTTTACATCCTCTCTGGGTCAAGAGATTTGGTATGATCAGACCATGTCCCTGTATGGTCAGACCTTTATACACTTCCATTTTCTGAAGTGGACTACACCTTGGAGGATGTAGTCACTCTGGCAGATTAATAGCTAACTTTTAAACCGAATTTTATAAGATGCTGTATACCCTGTGTGATCTCATAATCATGTGATTATAATAGACTGAGTTAAGTCTACATAACACTTAATTATTTACTTGCTTAGCTCTGCTCACTATAGTCACATGATCCTTACATCACACAGGTCCTTTATACAGAGAAGTTAATAGTGAGTTATTTGGTATGATCAGACTATGTCCCTTTACGGATATCTTATCCTATTGTGGAAATTATTATTATTCCAAGATCTACTGATTAAAATCAACTTTACAATTGTGGGAAAACCCCCTTTAATGCTAAATACTTTTGTTATCCAAGAGATAGCACTTCTTCTAAAGACCTTTTTCTTAACACACTGTTTTACTATCCTCTATCTCGCTGTTATATTTCCTGTTAATTGAATACCGTATATACTCGTGTATAAGCCGAGTTTTTCAGCACAAAAATTGTGCTGAAAAGTGCCCCCCTCGGCTTATACACGAGTCACTATACAGCTGAGTAGGGGGGGGCCGGTGTCCGGGGGCTGGAGGAGGCAGGGGGAGGCTGCACTATGAGCGGCCGGTCACGTGGGGCCGCTCATTAGTGCAATGCAATATGCACGGCATCCCCCTGTCCATCAGCGGCAGGGGGAGCCGTGCATATTACATTGCTCTCCCCCCGTAGTTTATACAGGCCCCCCGATCCCCCCCGCCCCGTAGTATATACAGGCCCCCCGTAGTTTATGCAGGCCACCCGATCCCCCCCCCCGTAGTATATACAGGCCCCCCGATTCCCACCCTCCCTGTAGTATATACAGGCCCCCCGCGCTCTATATACAGGCCCCCGGTTGCAGCCACAGACCTGTAAGAGAATCGCTTTCATACTTACCCTCCTCGCTGTTACCCGCGCTCCTCCGGTCTCCTTCCCGCTTGTACCCGGCGCGTCCACAATGACGTCATTGTGGACGCGCCGGGAAGAAGCTGGAAGGAGACGAGGACGCGCGATGACAGTGAGGAGGGTAAGTATGAAAGCGATTCTCTTACAGGTCTGTGGCTGCAACCGGGGGCCTGTATATAGAGCGCGGGGGGCCTGTATATACTACAGGGAGGGTGGGAATCGGGGGGCCTGTATATACTACGGGGGGGGGGGGATCGGGTGGCCTGCATAAACTACGGGGGGCCTGTATATACTACGGGGCGGTGGGGATTGGGGGGCCTGTATAAACTACAGGGGTGGGTAATCGGGGGGCCTGTATATACCTCACTGCTGGGGGCTGCTGCCTGTATATACCTCACTGCTGGGGGCTGCTGCCTGTATATACCACACTGCTGGGGGCTGCTGCCTGTATATACCACACTGCTGGGGGCTGCTGCCTGTATATACCACACTGCTGGGGGCTGCTGCCTGTATATACCACACTGCTGGGGGCTGCTGCCTGTATATACCACACTGCTGGGGGCTGCTGCCTGTATATACCACACTGCTGGGGGCTGCTGCCTGTATATACCACACTGCTGGGGGCTGCTGCCTGTATATACCACACTGCTGGGGGCTGCTGCCTGTATATACCACACTGCTGGGGGCTGCTGCCTGTATATACCACACTGCTGGGGGCTGCTGCCTGTATATACCACACTGCTGGGGGCTGCTGCCTGTATATACCACACTGCTGGGGGCTGCTGCCTGTATATACCACACTGCTGGGGGCTGCTGCCTGTATATACCACACTGCTGGGGGCTGCTGCCTGTATATACCACACTGCTGGGGGCTGCTGCCTGTATATACCTCACTGCTGGGGGCTGCTGCCTGTATATACCACACTGCTGGGGGCTGCTGCCTGTATATACCACACTGCTGGGGGCTGCTGCCTGTATATACCACACTGCTGGGGGCTGCTGCCTGTATATACCACACTGCTGGGGGCTGCTGCCTGTATATACCACACTGCTGGGGGCTGCTGCCTGTATATACCACACTGCTGGGGGCTGCTGCCTGTATATACCACACTGCTGGGGGCTGCTGCCTGTATATACCACACTGCTGGGGGCTGCTGCCTGTATATACCTCACTGCTGGGGGCTGCTGCCTGTATATACCACACTGCTGGGGGCTGCTGCCTGTATATACCACACTGCTGGGGGCTGCTGCCTGTATATACCACACTGCTGGGGGCTGCTGCCTGTATATACCACACTGCTGGGGGCTGTATACCTGTGCTGGAGTCCACCCTCGGCTTATACACGAGTCAATAGGTTTTCCCAGGTTTTGGGGGCAAAAGTAGGGGGGTCGGCTTATACACGGGTCGTCTTATACACGAGTATATACGGTAAATTGTTTTCTGTTGAGTGCCTCATATAGTCTGACACAATCTGACAGTGGAACAACAATAATACAATTGACTTATCAAGACCAATATTAATAGGTCTTATTTTTTCAAAGGAATGTAACAGAAGATATATAAATTGGGAAAAAACATCCCAGATTGTCCCTTGCCTTGCAAACGCCATACTCTGCCTAAAAACAAAAGCTGATGGAAGGTTTACACACTTTCTTGCTTTTCTAATTACATGATATACTGCAGTTCCCTTTTTTGTTACCAGGAGACATAATTTTCACAATCTGCTATAATTTACAATATGATTACACCACTTTGTTCTTTTAGCTGAGAATGTTCGGATGCTCACTGCTGTGGTCATGTGGTGCAAAATCAAAGTTTCCCTAGGTGGGTGGAGGACATAGGTTTCCAACTGTTTCGGATTGATTTAAAAGCTCTAAATATTCACTTTTTCAGTAATTTACTTCTATCAAAGGACATAAACATGTTGTTCAGATATGACTTAGTTTTGTATTTGATACTACACAGAATAACGGTATATAGCCTTTAACTAGAACATTGCTGAACTCGGGAACAGAAATCACTTTACTCTTATTCTCACAGTATAGTGAATCTGTCAGGAGGGTTGGGTGAGAACAGCATGCTGCAAGGGTTAAAAAAAACCTAAACAAGTGTCCTCCTCTTAAAGGGTCTGTGAAATTGTCTACTTAAACTAATGGCTTTAGTACTTTATGATTACCGTTGCAGGACTACAAATTCACTCGCAGGGCAGTCCGACACGCCCCCTGCTGTGTTAGTGCATTGACTGTGAGGTGTCAATCTCTGTTAACAGCCTGGTATGGGTGAGTCCCTGCTACAGCTCTGCTTTGTTCTTGAAACAAAATGCTTCAGCCAGTAATCTATGTGATACACCTTTGGGTTTAATCGTCCTCAAGTGATAATCTTCTTCCAATAAAACTGTGATTTTATTGAAACTAATGCAAGCAGCCCAATAAGTAACACATTTCTGGATCAGGGTCTCTGTCTACATTATGTTTCTCTCAGATTAACTCGAAAAATCCTGGTGACACATTCCACTGAATGCTTTTTAACTATTAGGGCAGAGCTGTGATATGTGACTACAGTTTAGCCATTGTGTTTGCAAAGAGAATGTAGTTTTGACAGAACCCTGTCACATCATTGGCTCACACTGCTCCTTGTTCTTGCAACTCTACTTCTCAGTTTGGCTACAGTAGAATAACCAAAGCCCACCTCAAGCTCAAAAGGAAGTCACTGCTTAAAGGGTCCCTGGTTCTCGATTATAGCTGCCCAAACCATAGACAGCATGAATCAGTGCCTGACTATCGCCACCAGGTATGTCCTTTGTTGAAACGCTTCAACGTTTAACAAATGGCACAGTTTTAAAGGCTGAGGATTATAAAATAAGACTAAATTGGTGACTCCCCAGGCCTTCTATTCCTTGCGACACTCATTTTCATTAACCAGTGTCTTCTGTGTGTGTGCTTAAAGGGAACCTGTCAACTAGTGTATTCCCCCCAGCTATCACTGTCTGTGGCTGTAGCTTTATAACACTATTCTAATCATCCCTGTCTGAGCTCAGAGTCTAATGTGAAAAAAAAGCATTTTTTCACTTACATTTACTTATGTGAATGAGTCACAGTCTACATTTTAGAGGAGGTAGACTGTCTGTAGGTTAATAGTTAACTCACCATTAACTTGCATGTCTAAAGGACCTGTGTGATGTCCCGATCATGTGACCATACTGGGTGGAGCTAAGCGTTCAAACTCATATTGTGCTATGGAGACTTAGCTCCGTCTATTATAGTCACATTATTGTGACATCACATCTAAGTAATAAAAAGGGCAGCACTGATAGCCAGTTGAGTTTATAATGGATTATATAGACTGGATTCATCTGTAGCAAACATTCAGTTTTGAGAAGTATTAGGTCTGCACCGGCTTTTAGCATCTGTAAACAAGAATGTTTTCACCACTGTCAGCAAAAATCTTCAAACTGATGAAGAATTTAAAGCTTACCTGTCTTTTCACACAAAATCTGTAGAAAATTATGTTTTGGGTGTCATCGACTCCATCAACAAGTTCAGACGGCTCTTTGTGCACTGACCGGTCTGATACATCTTGGACTGTCCTGATTCTCATGCTTTGTATCTTGCCCTTCAGCATTCATCCAGAGTCCACCAGCACTATATTTTCGTGTTCAATTATTAATTTTATATAAAACCAAATAAAGCAATGTTTTTGGACATTGACTGATCTGTTTCTATAGACCAACACGACAGCTGTGAAATGTTGCGCTTAGTCCACTCATCCAATGTGTGTTCTATTCTCCAAACATTTAGATCAACTCTTGCAATGCTAGCCTTATAATGTATTGGTTTAAATAAATGAGCCATTCAGTCCTGCAAGCCTGAGATGTGAAAGATGACTGGCAAACCATATATATGCAGTCGGTCATGTTTGTAATTATTGCTTCAAGTGAGCGTCTCACAAAAGGTCCAGGTCTAAGATTCACACCAGAATCTGCTTCAAAAATTGATGAAACCAACATAATTATATTTCATTTTTTAAAGAAAAAATGTCATGCTCATCTGTCTAAATATATTCTTTGAAGGGATGTCAGTGTGACGACCGTCCGGTGCAACAGCTGAGCTACTAGTAAGGAAGCAACCTGAGAAGCCCCAAAGTCTTTACCCCTATACAGGGATCTGTACTTATAGCGGAGTCCAGGAGGTTAGCGCCTATAGGTGACCAGCAGCCCAGAGGCAGGGAGGTCGACAAATGGGAAAAGGCTGGGGGGAGGGGGGGGGTATGGAAAGCAAAGTTAAAAACTGGGTAATGGCAATGTCAGGAAGCCGAGTCAAAACCAAAATGACGAGGTACAAAAATGTCAGGAGAAATTGGAGTAAAAAAACAGGGAAAGGTCAAACCAGCAAGACAGTATAATATAACTAGCTAGCAAGGGGAACCAAGAATATTACTGGCAACCTGTGAGACAGGTCCAAGGTAGGGCTGGGCGATTAATCGAATTAATTCGATTAATTCCCCCCTGATGTGGCCACGATTCTGATTTTTTCAAAATCGTGTAATTCGATTTAAAATGGCGCCCCCCCATGGGTATACAGGGCGGCGGCGGCGGGGATAAGTATAATGACAGTGCGCCTCCACACTTCCGCCTTGTAGATGCCGCAAACAATGTGGCTTTGACGGGAGGCGGGGGACTTGTGGCGCCGCAGCCGGGAGCCGTGTGACCGGCGGCAGACATGGGGAGCGTCTCCCTGGATCGGGGGCTCGCAGGGCAGCAGCCGTAATCCGGTGCACGGCCGGCGGATGGGACTGCAATGTTGGTGTTTCCACATAAGCATGGCTGCTCAGTCCAGAGATGGGGGAGACCGGAGCAGCCTGCAGCACTGTGCGGGAGTGATCGGCACCATCCCCGGCTCCAGGTCAGTGTGTGCACCGCTGAGGCTCCATAGACAGTGCAGGGAGCAATCACTGCAGTCTGGGGCTGGTGCACTCACCAGTGTCCTCCATACACCACTGGGGCTGCTACTGTGTACACCACTGGGGCTGCTACTGTGTACACCACTGGGGCTGCTGCTGTATACTACCACTGGGGCTGCTACTGTGTACACCACTTGGGCTGCTGCTGTATACTACCACTGGGGCTGCTACTGTGTACACCACTGGGGCTGCTGCTATATACACCACTGGGGCTGCTGCTGTATACACCACTGGGGCTGCTGCTATATACACCACTGGGGCTGCTGCTATGTACACCACTGGGGCTGCTGCTGTATACTACCACTGGGGCTGCTACTGTGTACACCACTTGGGCTGCTGCTGTATACTACCACTGGGGCTGCTACTGTGTACACCACTGGGGCTGCTGCTATATACACCACTGGGGCTGCTGCTATATACACCACTGGGGCTGCTGCTATATACACCACTGGGGCTACTGCTATATACACCACTGGGGCTGCTGCTATATACACCACTGGGGCTGCTGCTGTATACTACCACTGGGGCTGCTACTGTGTACACCACTTGGGCTGCTGCTGTATACTACCACTGGGGCTGCTACTGTGTACACCACTGGGGCTGCTGCTATATACACCACTGGGGCTGCTGCTATATACACCACTGGGGCTGCTGCTATATACACCACTGGGGCTGCTGCTATATACACCACTGGGGCTGCTGCTATATACACCACTGGGGCTGCTGCTGTATACTACCACTGGGGCTGCTACTGTGTACACCACTTGGGCTGCTGCTGTATACTACCACTGGGGCTGCTACTGTGTACACCACTGGGGCTGCGGCTATATACACCACTGGGGCTGCTGCTATATACACCACTGGGGCTGCTGCTATATACACCACTGGGGCTGCTGCTATATACACCACTGGGGCTGCTGCTATATACACCACTGGGGCTGCTGCTATATACACCACTGGGGCTGCTGCTATATACACCACTGGGGCTGCTGCTATATACACCACTGGGGCTGCTGCTGTATACTACCACTGGGGCTGCTACTGTGTACACCACTTGGGCTGCTGCTGTATACTACCACTGGGGCTGCTACTGTGTACACCACTGGGGCTGCGGCTATATACACCACTGGGGCTGCTGCTATATACACCACTGGGGCTGCTGCTATATACACCACTGGGGCTGCTGCTATATACACCACTGGGGCTGCTGCTATATACACCACTGGGGCTGCTGCTATATACACCACTGGGGCTACTGCTATATACACCACTGGGGCTGCTGCTATATACACCACTGGGGCTGCTGCTGTATACTACCACTGGGGCTGCTACTGTGTACACCACTTGGGCTGCTGCTGTATACTACCACTGGGGCTGCTACTGTGTACACCACTGGGGCTGCTGCTATATACACCACTGGGGCTGCTGCTATATACACCACTGGGGCTGCTGCTATATACACCACTGGGGCTGCTGCTATATACACCACTGGGGCTGCTGCTATATACACCACTGGGGCTGCTGCTGTATACTACCACTGGGGCTGCTACTGTGTACACCACTTGGGCTGCTGCTGTATACTACCACTGGGGCTGCTACTGTGTACACCACTGGGGCTGCGGCTATATACACCACTGGGGCTGCTGCTATATACACCACTGGGGCTGCTGCTATATACACCACTGGGGCTGCTGCTATATACACCACTGGGGCTGCTGCTATATACACCACTGGGGCTGCTGCTATATACACCACTGGGGCTGCTGCTATATACACCACTGGGGCTGCTGCTATATACACCACTGGGGCTGCTGCTGTATACTACCACTGGGGCTGCTGCTGTATACTACCACTGGGGCTGCTGCTGTATACACCACTGGGGCTGCTACTGTATACACCGCTGGGGCTGCTGCTCTATACACCGCTGGGGCTGCTTCTGTAACACTGCTGGGGCCTATATACCACACTGCTGGGGGCTGTATACCTGTGCTGGGGTCCACCCTCTGCTTATACACGAGTCAATAGGTTTTCCCAGGTTTTGGGGGCAAAAGTAGGGGGGTCGGCTTATACACGGGTCGGCTTATACAAGAGTATATACGGTACCTCTTAGTTTTTCTCTTTATTCATCAAAGAAAAGCAAAAAAATCAAAGAAAAAAAAAAAATCGAGATTTAAATCGAAAATCGTCCATAGGTTTAAATAAAATCGAGATTTTGATTTTTTTCAAAATCGCCCAGCCCTAGTCCAAGGTTATACAAAGAGAAGGGTACCTCCCCATAGGCAGGAGCTCAGGAACCAATGACTCCATCTAGACCACCCACGTACCATCACAATCAGGCTGTGAAGCACAACAGGTCCCAAACACTCTAACCCTAGTGGATGAGCAGAGCCTGCACTCTCCAAAATCCACTGTAAGGCCTTCTCCCCAACTCCTGCAGTGTGAACATGGCGATGCTTAGTGGCAGGAGCAGAAGCCGCAGAAGGAAGTTCCAGCAGAAACGTATTAATAGCGCCACCCATAGATGGGATATGGTGGTGCCTAGTGTTCGAGGCAAGAATTACAGGTGCAAGGCCGGACGAGGAAGCACGACTTATAGATGGAATATGGTGGTACCTAGTGGCTGGGGCATGAATTAGAGGAGCAGGACCGGGTGGGGACGTGTGAGTCAGCAGGTTTTTGCTATTGAATCTGAGAGCTGCATAATATAAGGGCATATGAAAATTGTCAATTCAGTGAGGAAGTAGACAAACTCTAATGCCACCTAATAAAGGTAGCAATCCTGAATATTATAATTGACTCTTTAACAAGCCTTTTATTATGATTTAGGATTTGTGCCAGATCAGAACCCCAAACTGCAGATGTTGCATTTCTGGGTCATTGCCCCTCATCAGTGCAGTGTGTGGGAATTCTGATCTGGCTGTATGAGAGACTAAGATGAGGTTAGGGCAGAAAGCCTGATTCCAGTGATGTATCACTTAGTGGACTGTTTGGTGCTGTTTTTCTAGAATCAGTGTCTTCTGTATTGTAGATGTAGCAGCGTATAACACCACCCACACTCTTAAAGGGAACCTGACCTCTAAAAATGAGCCCCCAGGCTCTTTTAACCTGTCCCTGCACCATGGTAATCCATTTTTATCCACGTGTCATACGTAGCGAGATTGCTGCTGAGGTCATTGTTGCGATCTCGCTTAGTGTGACGGAGGCTTAACTATTAGCTTCTTACATACTCTGTTAATTTGTTAGCAAATTACTAATCAGTGGTGGGGGTGGGGTTACACAGATTAGCCTGACTGGTCTACAGGGGAGACCTAGTTCTTTAGTGATAATCCACTGCTGATAAAACTCTAATTATATTGAAATTACAACACCATTTAATAAGTGACATATTTTTGGAATCAGTGTTTTCAACACCTACATTATGCTGTTCCCAAATTAACTAGCGAAAGGTGGCTGACAAATTCCCTTGAAAGCTTAAAGGGAAGCTGTCATGTCCTTTTTTGTTATTCAACCACCCCTATAGTTATTTTGATCATGTAGTGTTCATTTGTAACCTTTTTTTTAAATCATTGTATTCATCCCAAAAACACATTTTAGATATTTACATATTTTTATTAGCTAGATGGGCAAGCAGTCATGCGGCTAGTTAACAGTTAACAGATTTGTCCTTGAACTTGTAGCAATTCTGATTGCTCTGTATAAAGGACCTGTATGATGTCATCACCATATGACCATAATGGGTGGAGTTAAATAAGCTATATTGATAAGGTCTATGTAGACTTAGCTCTGCCCATTAGAGTTACATAGTTATGACATCACACAGGTCCGTTCAGCATATTTGGCCTTCATCTGGAGAACCTGCTGCCGGAGGGTTTCAGTCACTTTGGAACTGCACACCATTTTTCTAAAGTGAGTGCAAACTGGAAAATTAGACTGCTAGTTAAATATATTTTTGTCAGATAATTAAGGAAATTAGCACCAGATGCCAGATTAACACCAATAACTCTCATGGTGGGTTTACACGTCGCCATATCGGTGTCCAACTCCGACCCAACTCCGACCAAAAGTCATGTGGTTCGGGAGTTGGACCCGATATCGTTCGCGCGTTGTACGGTTTGGACGTACAATGCGATGCTGGAACGATGCCAAAACGATACCGGGGTTGAATGAGCGTGCTATTCAACCGCCCGATATCGGATGGCCGTTGTAGCCGCATCGTCCCGTGTGACAGCCCAACTACGATGTGTACACCCACGTCACCCATTCACTCCCATGTTAACTGGTCGTTCCTGGGTTGGGGGGCGTACACATCGTCGGGACGTTGTATCCCGATATCGAGCTGTCTAAACCGGCGATGCGATGGCGGGAAAAGCGCTCTCAAAAAGCGCGCTCCCGCATCGTTGGCTTCGATATCGGGACGTGTAAACCCACCATCAGCTTTCTGAAAGTGCTCCCTAATTTATATCAATGTTCTTTTTCATTTACCTCATTTACATTTTTATTCTGTGCTTTAGAATATATTCAATTTATGAAATAATCTTAAAACACTGCTATATTACTCATGTAAGGATATTTTTACATAGGACAACACAATGATCTTAACAGTAAGGAAATTGTGTGGTGTTCTCTTAATTTTGATTGCCAGTGTATATTGTGAATTGATACAAACCCCCTTTAGTGCTATGGATACTGTTGCCTTTATTTGACATGTTGCTGTTTGAACAAAACTGTATAAACGATGCAGTTGTATTGATTTTATGCCTTTCTTCCTTTTCATTAAAAATTTCCCATATACACAGTTATGTTTTAGCTAATGACGATTCTAGCAGTGTTATTTAGACAATAGATAACCCCATGACCCTGGCATACCAGTAAACACTTACTATGCACTTAATTCAGGGAAGGACCAAATACCTTCAGCCAGATCGTCATGGTGCCTACAAAGTTGTTACAGACACTAACTTGTTTTTTGGTTTCTACTTTAGGCTTTGTTCCCAGATTTCATATTTGGTCAATTTTTGATGTTGCAGAAATTTTGCAAGATTTCTGCACTTATTATGTAAGTCAAGTCACTGAATTTGTTTGATGTGTTTTATGTTTATTTCTGACCATGCATGGAGCACCGTCTGATCATACCACATCACCTGGGCAGGGGAGGAAGGAAAGAGAATATAATAATAATAATAATAATAAAGCTTTATTTATATAGCGCCAACATATTCCGCAGCGCTTTACAATGTAGGGTTAGCGTACAGAAAATATACAGTAAGTAATTACAATAGAGAACAAATAAAGTACAATCATTGGATACAAAAACAATAGGCATAGAATCAATGTGGAAAAAAAATACAATAAATAAAGCAAGAAATGAAGGTGACCCTGCTCAAAAGAGCTTACAATCTACAACGGGATAGGGGTTGTACAAGGTGCCGGGGCTTATTGCACTGATGGTCCAGGCATCTTGAGGAAATGGGGTATAGGGCTGAGCTTACATGAATGGTCATCAGTCTGTGTAGACCTTTATGGTTTGGTGGAGTTTGTAGAAGAATGATGTCCAGAGGATAGCCCATTCACTGTCTACAGTACAATGGACATGTTAGGGAGTATGATAGGCCGCCTTAAAAAGATGCGTCTTTAGGATCGTCTGAAGCCATGCAAGTTGTGGATAGTCCTGATTTCTTTGGGTAAAGCATTCCAGAGGTTTGGTGCAGCTCTGGAAAAGTCTTGGAGCCGGGAGTGGGAGGATCGGATTAGTGCAGATGTTAGTTGAAGGTCATTTGAGGAACGTAGAGAGCGGGTGGGGTGATAGACAGAGATGAGGGAGGAGAGGTAGGGGGGAGCTGCACTGTGAAGAGCTTTGTGGGTGAGAACAAGCAATTTGAATTTGATCCTGTAGTATACGGGCAGCCAGTGCAATGACTGGCACAGAGCAGAGGCATCTGAGTAACGATTGGCCAGATGGGTGATCCTGGCTGCTGCATTAAGGATGGACTGGAGAGGAGAAAGTCTGGTGAGGGGGAGGCCGCTTAATAGAGAGTTGCAATAGTCAAGGCGGGAATGGATTAGGGCCACGGTGAGGGTTTTTGTTGTTTCCAGGGTGAGAAAGGGGCGGACTCTAGAGATATTCTTCAGGTGTAAGCGACAGGAGCGGACGAGAGATTGTGTGTGGGAGGAGAAGGAGAGATCGGTGTCAAATATAACACCCAGACAGCGAGCTTGCTGTCTAGGCGTTATCGTGGTGCCGCAATATACAGACATTACAGCACAAGATCACAGCTGATTCTTTTTATGAGGTAAAAACATTTCTCTGCCTCTTTGTAAAAAATGTTTTACCTTAAAGTAAGAATTATTTGTGATCTTTTGCTGTAATGTCTGTATACTCTATTTCGTCCTCCCCTGCCCAGGATCAAACCAATGCTCCGTGCACGGTCAGAAACAAAAATGAAACTGTACATAGTAGGAGCACATTTATAAGATTATCTCAGCACAGGAACTTTTTTTTTTTAAACGCATCCAATTGTGGAAATTATTATTCTTCCAAGATCTATTGATTAAAAGGAACTTTTAAATTAACTTTGTTCATGGGAAAACCCCTTTAAACTGCTTGTGTTTTGTTTTTTACGTTTGTTTTTTTTGGTTCAATCTCTCTTTATTAAGGAATTCAGGGTAACAAAGCAAACTTATACATGTTATCAAATTTCAAATATCCAGATGGCATATAAAAAGACATACGTTTGTAACATTGGGAAACAGGTAACCTTTTCAGGGTGCAATAGTGTAAGGATAAGGGAGAGGAGAAGAAAAATAGGGGAGGAGAGAAGAAGGATGGGTGGGGAAGTTCCCAATGCATCCTAAGTTTGCTATATCCTAAGAATTGTAGGGTACCAATCCAACCTTGGGGCATTGTATCCTGGAGATGTTTTAGTCGGTCAGTATGCCCTTAGGTAAGTTCCTGGAGGCTTCGCCGTCAGTTTCGGGGAAGCCTCAGGCTTCCAATGGCTAAGAGGGTTACAGGTATATTGAAAAGTATTGGCAGGTAGGTTTGTGGTGTAAAGAGGAGAGAATGAAAGGGGAGGGAGAGGGAGGGGAGTTGGGTGGGGCAGAAGAGTTAAAGGGTGAGGGGTGGAGGCATCAATAGAGGTGGGAGACTAAAAAAAGGGGGGGGGGAAAGAAAGAAAGAAAAAGAGGGCGTTGGAGGGAAGGTAAAGGGTGATGGGAGACATCTGTAGCCCCTGGACCCCTTGCCTTGACTATATGGCTTTGGCTTAAGGCAGTTGAAGGAATAGTTTAGTAAAGTCGGGAGAATCCCTAAATATGATCCATTCCACCCAAGTGGCATTGAATCTGTCCATGGACCCGGTGCTCTCAGCCACTAGCTCCTCCATCCGGCATATATCCAGCATTTCCTCATACCAGTCAGCTATGGGTTTTTTTTCCTGGTGATTTACAGTAGAATAGGATGGTGAACTGGGTGGTTGACAGACAACGTAGGATATCCTTTTTAATGTTCTTTACCGACCCCGGGTAAACCGACAGCAGCGCCATCTCTGGGTTGCCAACCAATCGTTTGCCTGTGATGAGGTTATAATTTTGGAATGCCCCCTCCCAGAAGCCTCTAATTACCTGGCATTCTCACCAGATGTGCGGCATGGTCCTTACCCCCCACTCCGCAACGCCACCACAGTTTCGAGACCGAGGGGAAGATTACATTTTGTAAATTCGTTCCTAGGCTGAGCATGTGTTCGCCATCTTGCTTGTGAATAGGAAGCCTTTCTTCCCACGCTTGACCAGTATTGGAAAGAGAGCCTGTGCATCCTCGGTTGGAAGGCGGGATTTGAGGAGAGAGGGTTGAGTGGGATCGGTGAACCCCCCCCCCCCCCCCCCGGGTATGGGTATGACTGCCATATTTGTAGGGTGTCTTTGGTGGGGTTGCAGGTGGCTCCAATCTGATGGGGGTCCAAGGGGGATAACCACAGAAGGTAACATAATGGGTCAAGTTGTGAGTCGAGGACCATATTGGTCAGGTTTTTATGTATCACGATTGATACTCCCCGCAATCAGGATTCAGAGTTAGTGCTGTGCAGCCAGACTGGGTAGTGTTTGTTGTTAAGGTTGGGTATATACCCGGTTTTGAAATGCGTCTCCTGGAGTAGTAGAAGCTGAGTCTGTCTCTTATGCATGTCGTACAGGATTTGGGAGCAGTTTTGAACGGTAATAAAGCTTCTCATGTTAAGGATTCCTATTTTCAGGGTGACCATGTTGTGGGGAGACTCCCTGGTCGCTCGGTAAGGTACCAGGCGTGGTGGGTACCATAAGGTCACGTATCGTGGCAGGGTCACCAAGTTAAAGAGGATGTGGTAGGGGAGATGAAGCAGGGAGTGGAGGGCGGGGAGAAAGAGAGTGTAGTCAGAATAGGGGGGAGAGAAAGAGAAGAGGACAGAACTGTGGAGTTCCGCAGAAGAGAATACCGACTTTTTAACGTGGAGTCTGTAGCATGGGTGGGGGCAGTACTATATCTTCCACACCTGCTAGCAGTGTTCGGATCCCCCTTGGGAGTGTTAGCTTTCCAAATAGAGTGGAGTCTCCCCACACTGAGGCCTCGATTTGTGATAATGTGAATTCAATTTGCACGGTCTCGTGCTGAGCGCTCCAAAACAAAGCTGAGGACTCTGCTGACTGGAAAGTCCTTTTATTGAAAATCCTCCATCCGCCACGACATGTTTCGACGGTGTAGTACCGTCTTTCTCAAGTGGAAATCGATTTGTGATAATGGCACAGTAATTAATTACCATCAGCGACTGCAGTAATAAAACAGTGTAGGAATGTATCAGGAGTAAAGCAATAAGACAGAAGAAGAGGGCAGCAATGATTCTGCAAATTGAAAACACACGTTAGGGAACATTTGTGGGACAGTGGTCCCGTTACGTTGGTAGGCATGGGCCACTGTGTAGCACGGAGTTCATTTCCACCATAAAGTGGGGGTAATATAACCATCAGCTTTTACCTGAGGGGTTAGTGCCCATCTTCCTGAGCCCCCAGCCCTTGGTGCCCCCCCCCCCTTTTACCCATTGCTGTGGTCTTTGCTCTCTGGGGGCATGAATCTTGTCCCCCCTCGTTGGGCTGGGCGACTCAGTGATGCAACGTTGTGGGTAGGGATACCTAGCCCGTCCAGAAACGCAGGAATGTCCCTTGGGTGGGAGACTGTAAATGATTGAGCATCCCTGTGGACCTGGAGGCGGAACGGGAAGCCCCACAAGTATGGGATGTCACTACCACAGAGTACCTCCAGCAACAGTCTTGAGAGCTCTGCGTTTTTGGAGCGTGCGACATGACAAGTCAGCAATGAGCTGGATGAGGTTGCCTTGGTATAAAAGGGTTTCTCGATTCTGGGCATTTGCTAGGATATCCTCCTTGGCCCTGAAATTATGGACTTTACAGATGACGTCCCTGGGTCTAGCACCCTCGCGTGGGGTGTGGGCCCAGAGATCTGTGAGCCCTCTCAAATTCAAGAGGGGCATTTTTGGGTATGTTGCAGACAGAGTTGAGGAACCCTCGAAGTGTGGCGGTTAAGTCCCTTGAAGGAATGGATTCCAGTAGACCACCGACTCTTGATGTTATTTCGTCTACCACGGTTCTCTTAAGTCTTCCTTTAGATTCAGTAGGTGGTCAAATATAGAAGTTTGGGAGAAAACCTGCAGCTGACAACACGCTGCGAAGGGGATAAGCATAGTGAGCATAGGATTTCTGGAAGCACCATCCACTGTGCTGGTACTGTACAACGCTGCAATTCCGAATCATGTGCATGCACCCCAAAATGCTGCATTTTTTGCACATGGGAAATAAGAACTGTCAAAACTTCATTGAGGGAACCTAACCTAATCCTTCCTAGTGTTAAAAAGACATAGGGAGCAAGTCATCAAAGCTTTTTGGCCTGTTTAAAAAAAAAAAAAAAAAAAAGAAGCTTTGAAAAGTCATACTTTTTCTCCACAATGTGAGGTAACCAAAAACAAGTGACTTCTGACATTTTCACAACATTCTTGCCCCAGTTCTGACCGTGAGTGGAGCTGGTTCGTGACAGGGATGTAATGAAGCATGGTGATCCTTGCCTTGTGCGTTATCTATTTCATTAAAGGGAATGTGTCAACAGGTTTATGCTATCTCATCTATGAGCAGCATGATATAGGCAAAGAGACTCTGAATCCAATGATGTATAAATGCAGTGGTTCTGACAAAGATTTTAGACTTAGCCTGCAGAAGAGCAGAGAAAGCTGCTCCTGCCCTCACCAGGCTCCATATATACAATGTCTATAGATAGTGAGCTGCTAATCAAAGCAAGAGGTGTGCCATACAAGCTGACCTTTTAGCTAATCTAGTCTAGCAATGATAATCTCCTGAAGCTAAAACAAAATTGCAGGTAAACAATAGACTGAGTTTACCACAACAGCATGCTGTCTTCAGGTTATATAGCAAAAAAACTGCTGATGGATCCCCTATAAGAGTCATTCACCTCTTGATGAGCCAGGAACATCACTCCTCTCATTACGCCATATAATTTTCCAACATTAGTGCAGTTGCCTATTAAATGCTTGCAATTTTATTATTTTGCTTGTGTGTTTCAGTGTGTCTATTACTTTTTTCCCTTATATTCTGATAGTCTTTAGTGTCACGCTTTTCAGTGTACGTCATCCATAGCTTTTGTCTTTTCTTGAATTGCTGAACTCCCTCAAATGTACACAGATTAGTACATGCAAGCTTACATTTCCAGAGTGAAATACATTCTGTAGAGACAATGTATAGGAATGTTTGAGAAGCTGCAGTTTTATTTAAGGAGAATGATAGAGCAATTTTCTTTGAAGTAAAAACATGAAAGTCTGCTTTGTTTGTCCAAGGAAATGGACCATTGTCTGATTTTCCTGGATGTAACTAGAATGTATTTTAGTGGTGTCGGCTGAGACAAAAACACATTTTTCTATTATATTTTTCTACTATACATTATCTATGATGTTTTACTTTAATACTTAGGGAAATGTTAGTTGTACTGTGAGTAAAGGGGTCAGAGTGTACCGAAACTCAACATGGACATACCGTATATACTCGTGTATAAGCCGACCCGTGTATAAGCCGACCCCCCTACTTTTGCCCCAAAAACTGGGAAAACTTATTGACTCGCGTATAAGCCGAGGGTGGACTCCAGCACAGGTATACAGCCCCAGCAGTGAGGTATACAGCAGCCTCCCCAGTGGTAGTATACAGCAGCAGCCCCAGTGGTAGTATACAGCAGCCCCAGAGGTATATACAACCCCAGAGGTATATGCAGCTCCAGAGGTATATGCAGCCCCAGAGGTATATGCAGCCCCAGAGGTATATGCAGCCCCATATGCAGCCCCAGAGGTATATGCAGCCCCAGAGGTATATGCAGCCCCAGAGGTATATGCAGCCCCATAGGTATATGCAGCCCCAGAGGTATATGCAGCCCCAGAGGTATATGCAGCCCCAGATGCAGCCCCAGAGGTATATACAGCAGCAGCAGCCCCAGTGGTATATACATCAGCAGCCCCAGTGGTATAAAGCTGCACTTATGTATATGGCACAGACGTAAATTCAGCCAGATGCAGCCTATAGTATATGCAGCCAAGAAATGACAGGCCAAGGTAATTTGCGCCTAGTTAATAAAACCAAGAGATTATGACAGCCCAAGGTTTCTCAATGTGACCATATAACAGACCATGGCATTCCCCAATGCCCCAGGCTGTATAGAGCCGCGTGACAGGCTCGAGGAGCTGTATCTTGCCTGCGCGTCACTCCAAGGGATGTTCAACAGGTCGCTAGCCCATGGCATGTATAGGCAAGCAGACCACCATGAGTATATATGCGGCGCCAGCATTCAACTTCCTAGAGGCCACCCCCCTGCCGCGCAGGCCTGTAAGAGGTAAAACAATTCATAAGCTACCTTTGCCATCGCAGCCCAGCAGCTTCCGACAAACAAATGCGTAACAGCTAGTTTACACAAGTCTTCCTTCGGTTTCATAGTAAGCGCGGGCAATGACCATAATCATTGCCCTCTGATACAGGAAATGCAGTACGTCTTAGAAGAGCGAGGAATTCTGATGCGGCAATTGCACGGCAGGCGCGCATATGCGTTTCGGACTCTACTGGTGATATTGATCTTTTACCTTTATCAGGCTTTTCGATGCAACGTGGGGGGCCTGGTACTATGCATGGGGAGGCCTGTATACTCGGGTTAGTTGGGCGCAGTTTAAGTCTTCTTGCGTAAAATTATGTTTGTTTTGTTTTTTCATAATATTGTTGATTCCTGTATAAGCGATTGGGGGGCTTTTCAGCCAAATTTTGCGACTTTAAAATCTGTTATACGCATTATCTATGGTTTACTTATTATAAGGACAATGTAGGTTTCTTATGTAAGGGGCAAGTTAAAATTAATTCTGCCATTGAAGATTTTTGCACCCTAGACATACTTAAGTTTTATTGCAAGGAAATTTTAAACTATTTCTCAGGAGGACCGATTATTTATAATTTCACTATACTAGCACCCATTTCGTAAGTGTTCATAGATCATATTATAATTTCTCCTACATGGATGGTTTATAACTGGATCCAAGAAGTTGAACCTGACTGATGACGTGGTGCTCAGTTCCATTATTAATGGCCGCACTACCAAAGCCGTTCCACTCAAAGTCTTGTGCAGGTAACGAAATGCCGTTCATCTGAACATGCTTAGAGCGTATGTGGAGTTGGTAAAGCCAACCATAGACTCAACGTCTGATGCTTCAGTTAGGCTGAAATCCGACTCCTACTCATCCACCAATGAACACTCCCAACCCAAAACAATGCTGTCAACCAATGACGCCTGAAGCATCCACATCTTCCTATTTCCTGAATCCGACTCCACCCAAAATGGACAACAACTCCCTTTTCGTGACTCCCACTCCACAGCCCTGATCAACAGTGTATTTTGGTCTTCTGTTCTCGGAATCTGCATAGTTCCCTAAGTAAGGGTACCGTCACACTTGCGACGCACCAGCAATCCCGACAACGATACGACCTGGTAGGGATCGCTGGTGCGTCGCTACTTGGTCGCTGGTGAGATGTCAAAGTCAGATCTCACAAGCGTCACGCAACGATACGGTGGTTGTTGTGAACCTGTCACTTTCAGACGTAGTATTGAGATCATTGGTCGTTGTCCCTGTCAAACACAGCGATGCATGCTGCCCAGCGGGAGCGCAACAAACAAAACATGGTCCAGAACGGTTTGTAACGATCAGCGATCTCGCAGCAGGGGCCTGGTCGCTGCTATGTGACGCACGTAAGCGAGATCGCTGCTGATGTTGTTGCATCACAAAACTTGTGTCTCAGCAGCGATCTCGCTAGCGGTGTGATGGGGGATAAAGACCTTGTGTTTTGAAAATTATCACCTGGCAGCACTGTAGATTTGCAGCACTGGGGTCCTGAGTTCAAGTCTCCCCAAGGACAACATCTGCAAGGAGTTTGTATATTCTCCCGTTTTTTTGTGGGTTTCTTTTCAAAAGGCATACTGATGGGAATTTAGATTGGGAACCCCAATGAGTCAGTAATGATGATGCCTGTGGAATATGATGGTGAGACATAGAATAAATGCATTACTTCATGGGCTCTTGAGAGATGTAAAGAGGAGAAAAATAAACTTTTGTAGTAAACTTTTTGAATGCAGTAAAATTCCCAATTCATCAAGACTGGTCTTCCGCACACTTACCACTTAATGAATAATAGGCACATGCCACTTAATGAATAAGGCACTTCTTCTGAGTGGTGTGGTGCTCTGGCATAAAGAAAATTTGCAATTTTCATGAATTTGACGGGCAGGTGGACTAAACCCCAGGTCATTCCCAGCTCTGCCTATTTCATCAGAGCTGATCCGAAGTGGCGTAAATAAGCAAAAGTCGCAACTTTTTAGCAAGTCTGCATTGTGCAAAATTTTTGTAACTTTTCAAAGCTTCTGTGCCTCTATTGTGGCATAAAAGCTTTCGATAATCAGTCCAGTAGTTTTTATTTCTATATATTATTTTGATGGAGAGAAAAAAATGAAATAAGATGTTATAAAGCTAACAGAATGATGGCACCATCCACAGTAATCCGTGAATATGCGAGGTGCCAAATAGTTGCTTAGATTTGCTGTTTGCCCTGAAGGGGATTGCCACAAGCCTCACATGATTCATTACATCTGTGAGTAAACATGGAAGCACGGTCATAATGTAAGCTTAGACTTTCTGATGTTTGTCTGAAAAATACCAAAGTATCACAGCGTATAATAGGCTTGGTGCAGTTTGGTAGCACATAAGGTATACAGGCGTCTCTACAGACAGACATGTTTCCAATCTCCTGTGTATACCAAGTGTTGTCTCAGAATAGCTTTCAGTGAACTAAGATTAGATAGAGAAGAGGTATTGGGTGAAAGCCAGATCCTTTTCCCTAAAGATATGGTGTATTATTTATAACACGTTTCTTAATTCATTCATTATTGCCCAACAGGGCTAATAACTAAGATGTTCATAAAAAGGAAAATGTAATTATTGTGCACCACAGTGAGATCGCTTCCATGTGGAAAACACATTTTACAAGTGTGAGTTTCAGTTGGTTCCTCAGAATAGATCTGGATCTCTAAAGTAAAACCTATAGACCTTCTCTGTACCCATGTGTGCACACGTTTAGTACTTTGTGCAGAAATTTCTGCACCATTTCTGTATCTCTTGGCAGGAAAAACGCAGCAACTAAAAAAAAACATTTTTGCCAAGTTTTCAAAGCATATTTCATGCAATTTTGCTGTGCATTTTTGCTGCTGAGTTTTCACATTCATTAAAATGGGGTAAGGGCCGCTTGACACTGCGGCATGATCCGGTCCGGTTCTGTCCGGGATGACCCAGACAGCTGCGGACCGGATCAGCACACAGGACTGGGGGGCTATTATGCCCTCCGGTCCTGTGTGCAGCGCGTGCAGCTGCAGCCGCTGACAGGTCAGGACCGCGACGTCCGCGGTCCTGACTTATCAGCAGCGGGAACTACGTGCGCTACACACCGGACTGGAGGGTATATTAGCCCCCCAGTCCTGTGTGCTGAGCCGGTCCGCGGCTGTCTGGGTCTGGGTATGTACACCTGCGCCGCTGTTAGGTTCAAGACCCGCACTGCGCATGCGCATGCGCAGTGCGCGTTTTGAAGCTAACAAAATGGCGCGGGTGTACTACGTCAGCCGGCGCCGGAAATGACGCGATTCGCGTCACCCAGCCCCACTACAGGCCGGCAGAGACGGCACAGAGCGGCGGGGAGGCGCGCATTTTAATCCGATTAGAAGATCACGCCTATGGAGGCGTGATATCATGAAGTGGGAGAGCCTGCCAGGGTGACTATGAATACCATAGTCACTCATTATCATCCCTAATGAGGTACTGTAATAACATTTATCTTCAATTTCACTTGGTGTATTTAGGAGCTAAAAGGAGTGTAGGGTAAGTGTGAATATGCTCTAGGGACAGCTTTTAATAGGTTTAGAGGTGTTTTGGGGGTGACAGGATCCCTTTAAGGTTGACTCACCAATTAGTAAATGAATTTGTAAGTAACACCTGAGTGTTAAAACTCTTCTGCTCATTCTCTCTTTTGGGACATGCTTGTGCATCAACATGCTGGAGTGTACCATACCAGGGGTCTCAAACTCCAGGCCTCGAGGGCCGCACACAGTCCAGGTTTTCAGGATTTCCATAGTATTTGACTGTTGGTAATCAAATGACCAACTGTCAAATTCCAAGGAAATCCTGAAAACCTGGACTGTGTGCGGCCCTCGAGGCCTGGAGTTTGAGACCCCTGATATAAACAAAGTCTAAAGTTTTAGAAAGCCATCCTATCCGAGATCACTGCTCCCCATATATATTGCATTTAAAGGTCTCCTGTTGCAGCAAAAAGGCTGGAGTCATACTAGAGTAGTGAAAAGGAAAGAAACGTATATAATTGACCGAAATCAAAGAGATTCTGACAAATTGGTATGTTTTTAGAAATTTCAAGGTATAGTTTTATTGAAGTATCAAAATACAAACAAAAGCACACGATTAAAAACAATTAAAGTACAAGCCATGTACTCGGTGCCCACAACACATGTATAAGTCACTTTCTGAGGTATATTTCCTCTATAAGAAAGCAGAGTATTCCTTTAGGTGTCATTATAAAAAGAGTATCATGCTGGTCAAGATCAAGAAGGTTCTGTAGATGTAAATAGTCATACATGTTGTAAAATACAGACACAAAACTGTGATATAAAGCTCTCAATATGAAACTCTGTGTTTCCTTATGTATTTTTTCACAAATTAATAAAAACAAATTCTCAGTGTTTACCTATTTAGCAATAACCCCTAGATGGGAAATAATTAACAAAAAGAGGATGTCAGGGGTACATTATAAGGCGATGGGCTGTAAATTCATACGTTACATGTGCTGATACATGAGATATTGTGATATATTCAAAAATTGAAATAAAAAGAAAAAATCTAATACCTGTGTGCGAAGCACCGTTAGTAGAGCCACAAAAAAGTAACTACACTGTGTGCAGAATTATTAGGCAAGTTGTATTTTAGAGGATTATTTTTATTATTGATCAACAACTATGTCCTCAATCAACCCAAACAACTCATAAATATCAAAGCTTAATATTTTTGGAAGTCGGAGTGGTTTTTTTTTAGATTTGGCTATGGAGGATATCTGTTTGTGCAGGTAACTATTACTGTGCAGAATTATTAGGCAACTTAATAAAAACCTAATATATTCCCATCTCACTTGTTTATTTTCACCAGGTAAACCAATATAACGGCACAAAATTTAGAAATAAACATTTCTGACATGCAAAAACAAAACAAATTAGTGACCAATATAGTCACCTTTCTACATGATGACACTCAACAGCCTTCCATCCATAGATTCTGTCAGTTATTTGATCTGTTTATGATCAACATTGCGTGCAGCAGCCACCACAGACTCCCAGACACTGTTCCG
Source organism: Allobates femoralis (assembly GCA_033576535.1). NCBI lineage: Eukaryota > Metazoa > Chordata > Amphibia > Anura > Aromobatidae > Allobates > Allobates femoralis. The sequence goes on from JARQOC010000002.1 coordinate 444,603,322, forward strand.
AGTGGTGTACTGTTTTCCCTCCCTGTAGATCTCATATTTTAGGAGGGACCACAGGTTCTCTGTGGCATTCAGATCAGGTGAACAAGGGGGCCATGTCATTATTTTTTCTTCTTTTAGACCTTTACTGGCCAGCCACGCTGTGGAGTAGTTGGATGCATGTGATGGAGCATTGTCCTGCATGAAAATCATGTTTTTCTTGGATACAGACTTCTTCCTGTACCACTGCTTGAAGAAGTTGTATTCCAGAAACTGGCAGTAGGTCTGGGAGCTGAGCTTCACTCCATCCTCAACCCGAAAAGGTCCCACAAGCTAATTTTTTATACCAGCCCATGCCAGTACCCCACCTCCACCTTGCTGGCGTCTGAGTCGGAGTGGAGCTCTCTGCCCTTTACTGATCCAGCCTGTGGCCCATCAAGATTCACTCTCATTTCATCAGTCCATAAAACCTTTGACAAATCAGTATTACGATATTTCTTGGCCCAGTCTTGACTTTTTATCTTGTGTTTCTTGTTCAAAGGTGGTCTTTTTTCAGCCTTTCTTACCTTGGCCATGTCCCTGAGTATTGCACACCTTGTGCTTTTTGATACTCCAGTAATGTTGCAGCTCTGAAATATTGCAAAACTGGTGGCAAATGGCATCTTGGCAGCTTTACGCTTGATTTTCCTCAATTCATGGGCAGTTAGTTTGCGCCTTTTTTGCCCAACACGCTTCTTGCGACCCTGTTGGCTATTTGCCATGAAACGCTTGATTGTTCGGTGATCACGCTTCAAAAGTTTGGCAATTTAAAGACTGCTGCCTCCCTCTGCAAGACAGCTCACAATTTTGGACTTTTCAGAGCTCGTCAAATTTCTCTTCTGACTCATTTTTCCAAAGGAAAGGAAGTTGCCTAATAATTAAGCACACCTTATTCCTGACACCTGATGTCATAAGACCACACCCCTCCTCATTACAGAGATGCACATAACCTGATTTACTTAATTGGTAGTTGGCTCTCAAGCCTATACAGCTTGGTAGTTGGCTCTCAAGCCTATACAGCTTGGAGTAAGACAACATGTATAAAAAGTATCATGTGATCAAAATACTCAGTTGCCTAATAATTCTGCACTCAGTGTAGACCCTGTCCAAGCTGTAGTTTGAACCAGATATTATACTCCAAAGTTGAAAAAAAAAAAAGCGTTTTAGGCGTTAAACATAATTAATAGGATCACATAAGATAACCAAGCAAAAAAATGCAAATGATTTTTGGAGAGAATGTACTGCACAGAGATCGTATGATAGAGAAACCGTGCAAATGGATCAGATCCTATTAATGGTGTTTAGCACCTAAAGCTCCCGTCACACACAACGACGCACCAACGATCCTGAAAACTATAACGATTCTGTAGGGATCGTTGGTGCGTCATTACCTGGTTGCTGGGGAGCTGTCAAACAGGCAGATCTCCCCAGCGACCAGGGAGCCACCTCCACATCGCTGGTATCTATTATAAACAGCGGTTATCTAGGCAGTGTGTGCTGCCTAGATACCCGGTGTTTATCATAGTTACCAGCGTCCTCCCTGCTTAGTGCTGCCTGTAAGCAGGGAGGACGCTGGTAACTATGATAAACACCGGGTATCTAAGCAGCGCGCACTGCCTGGATACCCGGTGTTTACCATGGTTACCAGCCAGTGAGATCGCTGATTGCTTGTCTCTCGCTGTCACACGCAGCGATGCGTGCTGACTAGCGGGAGACCAACGATCAAAAAATGACCCAGAGCACTTTGTAATGATCAGCGATCTCACAGCAGGGTCACAGTTAGCGATATCGTTAGTGAGATTGCTGTTACGTCACAAAACCTGTGACATTACAACGACCTCGCTAACTATCTCGTTATGTATGACTGGGGCTTAAGACTGTTATTTTTTTGTTTGTTTCTTTCAACTTTGGAGTATAATATCTGGTTCAAACTACAGCTTGGACAGGTTATTTCTGCACCGTCCTTATGCATAGGATTTACATGTATTATTACGGACCTTATGATTTGTTCTGCTTAGTTACTTTTTTGTGGCTCTAATAACTGCTTCGCACACAGGTATTTCTTTTTCTTCTGTTTATTTCTGTTTCTGCCACTTATTTTCTGTACTGCACAACATAACTTATTTGCAGAGATATTCATTCATTTGTTGCTTATGGAGCATAATATGTGAAATCTCTGATTGGAGTTCAACTGTGTGTTTCAGTGGAATCTTCTGTAGGGAAATGTGCCTTCACCCACCCTACTTAGACAATGCCAATATAGCTTGGCAGATGATTCAGCAGTCTTATCAGTCTCAGAAGCTGCCAAGCTTTGATTGACAGACTCAGAGAGGGTGGGATAAAAGCACACGGCTCCAGAGAAGACTAAATTATTGCCCATTTGAACTACAAACAGAGATTTCTTCTAATTCTCTCCAAAAATTAACAAATGTGAATATCTTTGCGATAGAAGGGTGACGCCTAAAATGAGGAAAAAATAAGCGTCAGAAACAGGGGTTGTCAGGGATTTTTTTTATAGTGTACCCTCACCCATCCCTTGTAGACTGTGAACCCTCGTGGGCATGGTCCTCTCTCCTCACTTACTGTATCCTCACCCATCCTATGTAGAATGTGAGCCCTCGTGGGCAGGGTCCTCCTCACTTACTGTATCCTCACCCATCCATGTGGACTGTGAGCCCTCGTGGGCATGGTCCTCTCTCCTCACTTCCTGTATCCTCACCCATCCCTTGTAGACTGTGAGCCTCCCTCCTCCTGTACCGCTCTATGCCTTGTATTGTTCAGGATTATTGTACTGTCTATGTATGCCCCTCTTCCACATGTAAAGTGCCATGGAATACATGGTGGTATAATAATAATAAATATAAATAGTGTATTTACTTAAATTTTTTTGAGTGACTGGTTCTCTCCATCAGTGGCAAGACTGTTTAATGCTGCCTTTAGTTTATTCCTCTGGCATCTTTACTTGAAAGAAATAACTCAGTGCATTTTTAGAATGACCAGTCCCACTTTCAGTGGTGTTACATTTCTTCTAGACTCTACTGTACTTGGCTAAGATAAAAAAAGGATCAGCAGCCGCACTTCATAACTTCTAGTAATGCTTTGATTGGAAAGCAGAAAGTCTGTTCGGATTCCAGAGCCCTGAGAGTATGTGATCAGTTTTCTATTTGCCTGCTAATGTTTCCAGCTATCTGTTTCTGTGCTGACCACTAGGGCATTAAAATAAACTGAAGAAGTAAGCTACAGTAATTTAACTAGGTTTATTTACTTCAGATATTCAACACACTGTCAGCATGACTGATCTCTCCTTAAATATATTTCCAGTATCTGTCATCTACCAGAATGCATTAATATATTTTATTTCCATTCCTTCCAACATAACCATAAGATATTTAAGATTTCAGGATAAACCTACCAGGGCTGGTCAAATCCCAGGAGTTAGTTGGCTAATTGGCTATAGTAGCATTTTAACAGGTTCCTAAGGGCCCTTTCACATCAGCGTTTTTTGAAATTCGCGGCAGATGCGGTGAAAAAACCGCATCTGCCGCGATTACCGCATACCGGCTGCACTTGCGGCGCGGTTGCGGTAAACGCCATGCAAAGTATAGGCGTACTTGCGGCAGGTGCGGCAAGTGCGGTTTTGCACTTGTGGCAGGTGCGGCCGCGAAAAAAAATGCGGCCGACTGCGGTTTTTTTCACGGCCGCACCTGCCGCAAGTGCAAAACCGCACTTGCCGCACCTGCCGCAAGTACGCCTATACTTTGCATGGCGTTTACCGCAACCATGCCGCAAGTGCAGCCAGTATGCGGTAATCGCTTCAGATGCGGTTTTTTCACCGCATCTGCCGCGAATTTCAAAAACCGCTGATGTGAAAGGGCCCTAATCCCTATATTTTTTGCTTTTTTTCATGCCATAATTCTCCTTTAAAGGGGTAATTCCCATTCACAGAATATGGTAAACCCCCTTGATCTGTGCAGGTTTAATCTCTGCGATCCTCACTTATGGGATATTGCATATCACTCCCTAGCATTATAATAGCTATAATAGCATTATACATAATTATACATAATAAAGACCTAATTGTAAGCTTCTCTCTATTTCTCTTTCTCGCTCTCTCTTCCTCTTTCCTTCTCTTTTCTCTCTTCTCTCTCTTTCCCCTTCTCTCTCTCTCTCTCTTTCCCTTCTCTCTCTCTCTTTCCCCTTCTCTCTCTCTCTCTCTTCTCCCTTCTCTCTCTCTCTCTTTCCCTCCCCTTCTCTCTCTCTCTTCTTCCCCTTCTCTCTCTCTCTTTCCCCTTCCCCTCTCCTCTCTCTCTCTTCCCCTTCCCCTCTCTCTCTCTTTCCCTTCTCTCTCTTCTCTTCCCCTCTCTCTCTCTCTCTTCCCTTCTCCTCTCTCTCTTTCCCCTTCTCTCTCTCTCTCTTTCCCCTTCTCTCCTCCTCTTTCTCCTTCTCTCCTCTCTCTTCCCTTCTCTCTCTCTCTCTTTCCCCTTCTCTCTTTTTCTCTCCCTCACTCATATTTTTATCATTTTAAGACAGATTGGAAATGATCCCAAAACAAAAACTTGCATTTTCCACAGCAAAAAAGACTTAATTTCTTCTGAGTTGCATATTTTGTGTTCTGGTACATGGAATCTTCATGTATATGCAGTGACATATGGTTTTACTTTGTTAAATCTAGAAAGATCCTCTCTTGTCTTGTTACTAATTAGCTTAGTAATCCTTGTGTTTACTGCACACCTGGACTTTCTTTTACCTGGCAGTAACTAGATTAGCTCAGCCAGTCTGAAGTGCCATCAAAATAAACATATAGATCTTTGTCATTCTGCTCAAGAAACAAATAGTTTATATAAATTTAAAGAGTTCATAGTTTCATAGGTTTTAAGGTTAAAGGTAGACATTAAAGTCCATCTAGTTTAACCCATAGCCTAAGATGTTGATCCAGAGGAAGGCAAAAAAAAACCATGTGGCAACACTAGCTCCACATTGGGGGAAAAAATTCCTTCCTGACTCCAGGTACGGCAATCAGACTAGTTCCCTGGATCAACGCCCTATCAAAGGATCTAGTATATATAACCTGCAAAATTGTATTTTTCAACAAAGGCATCCAGGCCCTTCTTAAATGTTAGTAGTGAGTCACTCATTACAACATCATGTGGCAGAGAGTTCCATAGTCTCACTGCTCTTACAGTAAAGAATCCACGTCTGTGATTATGATTAAACCTTCTTCCCTCCAGACGTAGAGGATGCCCCCTTGTCCCAGTCTCAGGCCAAAGAGTAAAAATATAATTAAAAAGGTCTCTGTACTGTCCCCTGCTACATTTGTACATTGTAATAAGATCACCCCTAAGCCTTCGTTTTTCCAAGCTAAATAACCCCAAGAAATGATGTTCTCCTCATGAGCATCTATGCCTCTTTTAATACATCCCAGTATTTTATTTACCTTTGCAGCAGCTGCCTGACACTGGCCACTAAATGTGAGTTTGTCATCTACCCATACACCCAGGTCTTTTTCAGTGATAGTTTTGCCCAGTATTTTACAATTAAGCACATAATTATACCTTTTGTTTCCTCTGCCCAAGTGCATGATTGTACATTTATCCCTATTAAAGTTCAATTTCCAATTCTCAGCCCCAGCTATCAGTTTACATAAATCCTCCTGTAATATAAAATTGTCCTCCTCTGTATTGATTACCCTCCAGAGTTTAGTATAATTTGCAAATATTTAAATATTACTCTGTATGCCCCCTAAAAGATCATGAATAAATATGCTAAAAAGAAGTGGGCCTAATACTGACCCCTGTGGTACCCCACTGTTAACTGTGACCCATTAATAATCACCTTTTGTTACACATGTTTTCCCCAAATCCCCATTGCCCTCATTTTATGTATCAACCTTATGTGTGGCACTGTATCAAACACTTTTGAAAAGTCCATATACACAATATCCACTGCATTTCCCTGGTCCAGTCTGGAACTTACTTCTTCATAGAAGCTGATCAGATTAGTTTGACAGGACCGATCCCTCATAAACCCATGCTGATATTGGGTCATGAGGTTATTCTTCTTGAAATACTCCAGTATAGCATCTCTTTAAGAAACCCTCAAGGATTTTACCCACCATAGAGATTAAATTTACTGGCCTATAATTTCCAGGTTCAGTTTTTGTCATGCATCAATTAATAACATTTTTATTATTATTTATATAACATCAAAAACAATTTCTGCAGCACATTAGAATTCAGAAATATAGTATGTATCCATTTCACACACTTAAATTATTTGTACAAAATTCAATACAGCATTTGCCACTACTTTACCCACTGGGGGATTATATTCATTTTAATTCCACCACAGTTTAAAAGAAATGGTGCACATGTTGAGGGGCTGGCCATACGGGGCCTTGTTAGGCTACTTTCACATTACGATTTTGAAGGGAGCCAATGCTGTCCGATAAATTTGGACAGCATCGGCTCCCTTCTGATGCCAGGAATCGGATGCTAAATAGGCATCCGATTCCGGCATTAAATCGTAGCCTCTGGGCAAAAAAAAAAAAGTTTATGCTCACCTCCCCCCGAGCCCCCGCCTTCTCCTGCCGTCTTCCTGCAGGCTCCCAGTGGCTTCTGCAGGCTCCCGGTGTCTGCAGAGGTCTTCTTCTTCTGCTGTACAGGACCTGCGGTGATGTCAGTCACGTGACAACAGGTTCCACCATGGTAACCCGCGGTCACATGACTGTGACATCACCGCAGGTCCTGTACAGCAGAAGACCACCTCTGCAGACACCGGGAGCCTGCGGAAGCCACCGGGAGCCTGCAGGAAGACGGCGGGGGCTCGGGGGGAGGTGATCATAAACATTTTTTTTTTTTAACCCTTGCGCTCCCAGTTTGGAGCATTTTTACTGTACTGAGCATGCTCAGTACAGTAAAATCGGGTCCGAGGAGACATCAGATGTTTCCTTGGACCCTTCTCCATAGGGCCCCATGTTAAATTGATCGGGTCGGATCGGATGTGCACTAAATGCCATCCGATTCGGTCCGATCCGATTCTGTCAGATTTTATTTTCGGTGCAAAAATCGGAGCAGGCTCCAATTTTTGCACCGATAAAAAAATCGGACAGAATCGGATCGGACCAAATCGGATGGCATTTAGTGCACATCCGATTCGGTCCGATGCCCATAGGGCTGCATGGGGCCCAAAATCGGTCCGATGCTGTCCGATTTTTATCGGACAGCATCGGATTTTAAAAATCCGTAATGTGAAAGCAGCCTCAGTCACGATCGAGGCACAGCCTTGTCTGCAGAGCAACCTTGATTTTGAAGTACGCTTCCTGATGTGAGGTAGCACCCGGGGAACCCGCTTGGCCACGTAAATTACACCAACACGTGCTTATACTGTAACAAATGACTACCCGTTTATTTTTCACATACACATATCATAACCCGGATAGCCTGTATAACAAAGAGAACATCCCATAATACGTTACACTAGAAAAGCACATCACATAATACATTACATTACAATACACTTATATTGCACATAACGATTATAGTAACCCGGGACCTGTAACCATCTCTCTATCCCCATTGGAGCTCTACTAACATCTCCCGTGGTGGCTACTGCCTCCAACCTATCTACACATTCCACATACATTTATCAATACATAAGTTACCATATATCAATGAGCCCTATAGGACCCCATGGCGGAACCAGCCGCCTGGCTTTAGTTCCCCAGCTCCACATTACCCCGGAATCGGGTCTCCAGCCTGACCGGGTTTTTACACACAGTATGTGATCCATCCTAACACATCCATGAATCACATACGTCCTCACACACGCTCACAGCCCATCATACGATATCCATGGACTGCAGCTCCCCTGGGTCCATAACAGGGATTGGCCTACCTGAGTCACCGGGCAAACCGAGTGTCACCAAGGCTTCCTCACCACGTGTTTAGGCCGACAGGCGCCACCAAACCTCCACCCTGTGGCAAGTCTCCAGGTCGACGACTGTGCCCAAATTAATTAAGGGGTTAATTGCCGCGACACTTAACGTGATGTATATGAACTAGCATATGGCTATGTTCAAGGCTATGTACAGCTAAGGTGGCATACAGTGCCTACAAGTAGTATTCAACCCCCTGCAGATTTAGCTGGTTTGATAAGATGCCAATAAGTTAGAGCCTTCAAACTGCAAACGACAGTAGGATTTATTAACAGAAGCATAAATCTTACAAACCAAAAAGTTATGTTGCTCAGTTGAATTTTTATAAATTTTAAATATAAAAGTGTGGGTCAATTATTATTCAACCCCTATGTTTAATATTTTGTGGAATAACCCTTGTTTGCAATTACAGCTAATAATCGTCTTTTATAAGACCTGATCAGGCCGGCACAGGTCTCTGGAGTTATCTTGGCCCACTCCTCCATGCAGATCTTCTCCAAGTTATCTAGGTTCTTTGGGTGTCCCATGTGGACTTTCATCTTGAACTCCTTCCACAAGTTTTCAATTGGGTTAAGGTCAGGAGACTGACTAGGCCACTCCATCACCTTGATTTTTTCCCTCTTGAACCAGGCCTTGGTTTTCTTGGCTGTGTGCTTTGGGTCGTTGTCTTGTTGGAAGATGAAATTACGACCCATCTTAAGATCCTTGATGGAGGAGCGGAGGTTCTTGGCCAAAATCTCCAGGTAGGCCGTGCTATCCATCTTCCCATGGATGCGGACCAGATGGCCAGGCTCCTTGGCTGAGAAACAGCCCCACAGCATGATGCTGCCACCACCATGCTTGACTGTAGGGATGGTATTCTTGGGGTCGTATGCAGTGCCATCCAGTCTCCAAACCTCACGTGTGTGGTTGGCACTAAAGATCTCGATCATGGTCTCATCAGACCATAGAACCTTGAACCAGTCTGTCTCAGAGTCCTCCAAGTGATCATGAGCAAACTGTAGACGAGCCTTGACATGACGCTTTGAAAGTAAAGGAACCTTACGGGCTCGTCTGGAACGGAGACCATTGCGGTGGAGTACGTTACTTATGGTATTGACTGAAACCAATGTCCCCACTGCCATGAGATCTTCCCGGAGCTCCTTCCTTGTTGTCCTTGGGTTAGCCTTGACTCTTCGGACAAGCCTGGCCTCGGCACGGGAGGAAACTTTCAAAGGCTGTCCAGGCCGTGGAAGGCTAACAGTTGTTTCATAAACCTTCCACTTCCGGATGATGCTCCCAACAGTGGAGACAGGTAGGCCCAACTCCTTGGAAAGGGTTTTGTACCCCTTGCCAGCCTTGTGACCCTCCACGATCTTGTCTCTGATGGCCTTGGAATGCTCCTTTGTCTTTCCCATGTTGACCATGTATGAGTGCTGTTCACAAGTTTGGGGAGGGTCTTAAATAGTCAGAAAAGGCTGGCAAAAGAGATAATTAATCCACACATGTGAAGCTCATTGTTATTTGTGCCTGAACTACTTCTTAATACTTTAGGGGGACCAAACAGAAGTCTGGTGGTTTGAGGGGTTGAATAATAAATGACCCTCTGAATTAACTTTTAACGCTTTAAAAAAAAAAAAATAAATAAATAAAAAAATCTTTTTGGCTGCAGTGCATTTCCCACTTCCAGGCTGATCTACAGTCCAAATGTCACAATGCCAAGTTAATTCCGCATGTGTCAACCAGCTAAATCTGCAGGGGGTTGAATACTACTTGTAGGCACTGTATATGATACAGGAACACAGTAAATGCTGCTATAGAATATAAAGTAAAAATGAGAGTCTTAGCTTCAACAATGGCCATTGGGGAAGAGCCCGGTAACTGCGCCAAAGTGCTCTCTTCCTACTGGGTCCTAACGCACTGTTGCTTCATGCGGTTTGCAATTGCTAGTCTGGGATTTTTATGCCTATGGATTGCAATTAAAACCTGCTGGTATAGTGTGTCTGTGGACTGGGGCTACAGCAAGATGGAGTAAAGGGCGAAGTTACTGGGCTGGGGGAGGGGAAAGGCAGCTCGTCAGAAAAAATCATACTATAAATCAACTGTGCCCATGCCTGAGTCGAGTGCCCTCCAGGATCAACCTCGGTTCCCCACTCCAGGAGCCCTCTTCACCCCTGCGTCTGGCCACAGGTTCACACATACCATCAAAGGACGGTTAGAGGGACAGGTACCCGCCGCATGCAGCAGGCCAAGCCTCCCTCTCGTCCCCACAGGACGGAATTCCTCCGATCTCACACCCACACTGGCTGGGTTTCTCTCACAGACTGAACTCAACAACACACCTCCCACACACACCTGGCAGGTCCTTATCATGCCTGCCACTCCCACTCTGACACATCCACCTGAGCTGCTACTACTCGGGACACACCCACCTGACACACACCCCTGGGCTGTCAGCAATCAGCACCCATTGCTCTCAGCCACTCAGTAGTCTAATGAAATGTTTCAGCTTCACAGCACACACTATCCGATTTAACTCCTTGTGTTCCGGATAGGTTCACACAGCGTCAGTCACTACAAAACCGGCCAGTGTGAACAGGATCATACCCTGATCCTGCATATGATGCGCCCCGGCCATGGGGACCATGCCGGCGGTGCCTCACACCGGCCAGTTCCTCAGTGCAACAGTTTAATTCACAGTTGCCCTCGCTGAGGGGCAAAGCAGACAAAGGGTCAAGAACAATTCTTTACTTAGACAGTCTTGTGAAACATGGGCACATAGCTTGAACGGTACTCGTTTAGAGATATTCACACTGACAGATTTTGGTGCAGACTGCTCCCCGCATTCTGGTATCTCTAGGTGTTCACCTACCCCGCTCAGCACCATGGTGTCCCACTGCAAATCCATTTAGTCTCTACTGACTCCAACCCAACTCTTCCTGTAGGGAACTGCTCAGAGGAATGGTTAGGGCCACCTGTAAGGTGACGTTCCTCTGCTGCCAGCACAATTTAGAGCCCCTTTCACCAAAGTCTCTAAGTAAGCTCACCACAACCATACCACAGGGATCAGTTGCTTCCCAGTTGCTCTATTCAACTCTCAGGATGACCCAGAGGGTCTTGTAAAATCCAACAAAATGGACCTCCTGTTCCAGTGGTTCCTTGTTTTTCTCCTCTCTTGGGGGCTCTTTTGCTAATTCCTCATTGTGCACCCTTTTTGTAAACTGGACCCCAGCCCCAAGGAGAATCAATAATTATTATTAATAACCTTACATAACTGAAGGGGACCAGGGAGCAGTCTTTAGCTTTAACCACTAGGTGGCTAGATACACTTAATTAAACATACATCTCTTGAATACAAACATAAAGACAATGTACCATCCTGGACAACTTAAACCCTCTTACACCAATACCTTTTAAATAACCCTACTATTTTTTCTATCAACTAGATTTTATTTGAAGAAATAACAGTCTGTATACATCGCACTATGTGACTGCCAATCCTTTTTTGCTGATCGAGAGTCATTTAATAAACTGTTCACTCAGGCAAACTATGCTTCAGAGGTGCATTTAATAATTTGGCAATAGATCATGCAGGGTTCTTAGGCTGCCATTGTTCTTGGCATCGCAGGACCTAGTTACACCAAACGATGTACTGCCGAAAATGGTAATCTTTTGTGCAAACCAACCAAATCTTTTCACCCAATGAACAAGCATTTTGCTTATTGATTGGATAATCAAAAGACTGTTTAGACTAGATTATTATTGTGAATGCTCTTTATGCTATATGGTATTAACATATAGTATGGTATTGTATCCTCTCTGAACTGTAAAGTGCTTTGGAATATGTTGGCGCTAGATAACTATTATTATTATTATTATTATTATTATTATAATTTTGCAGTGTAATTGCACAATTGCACTAATTTCTCCCTGAATTAAAAAAGATGGCAGAATACATTAAAAAAAATTAATGGTTTGTGACAGACAGGCCTAGACTAAATGTGGCACTTTTCATCTATCCGGTTGGAAAGCAAACTGCAGCTGTAGTGTCATACAACTAACGTCTGTACTGATAAGTTTAATGACATTTGTAATGAGATGACTTGTAATGAGGCAGTAATCTTGTTGCTCTCTTGCATAATATTTGCTTTCTTAATGCAAAGACTGAGCTAAAAAAAAACGTAATGGATAAATGCATCAGACGTTCCATACTTCCCTACATTTGAATCGCTTTGCTATAAATTGTGTTTAAAATACAAAGGGGTTATTTAACCTTAAAAAGACATTTAATAGATATTTTCTGTAATGGTTCTAAATGCTTATGATCTCCAATATACCAGCACTGCTGTATCTATAGCTTAAAGAGGAACCTGTCATCCCCTGGTGCTATGCTAACTGAATGCAGCAGTGAATGTAGCCTGTCTGCTGCATTCAGGGAAGGGGTCCCCCATGTTTCTAGCCCCCTGTAAGCTGTTAAAAAGACTTTATAAAGTGTACAGATAACGAGTCCGGAGGGATTTAGGCTGCCTTCGCACTTGTGCTCCCTGCCGCTGCATATTGCGACATGTCGTGTTCAGGGTGCGGACAAGAATGTATACAAATCACACAGGGAAGTAAATGGGTGTGCATGGCAATGCGCAGCCGAGCACACACATGCGTCGCCATGATAAACATAGGGACACGCAGTATCTGCGCTCAGCTTGCGCTTCCCCGCCACAATACACAGCGGCGGGGAGCACAAGTGTGAAACCGACCTTAATCAGTAATGAGTCATCGCTGTTGTATGTGTCCTCCACCTCCAGCTCAGAGTGAAAAGAGAGGGCTGGAGGTGGCACAGAGAGGGCTGGAGGTGGGGAGGACACCATAAACAGCAATGACTCATTACTAAGTCCCTCTGGACTCCTTATCTATACACTTTATAAAGTCTTTTTAACAGCTTACAGGGGACTAGAGACAATGGGGGATCCCTTCCCTGAATGCAGCAGACAAGCTGTATTCAGTGCTGCATTCAGTTAGCATAGCACCAGGGGGTGACAGGTCCTCTTTAATTCTGGAATTCTGTTTTTAACCCTGAGAGTTCAAGATGAGCAGTGTTATAGGTTTGGTTAAAATTTGCACTGCAGAAAATTAAAGGGAATCAATCTGTCAATAAGATCAATTTCCTCCAAACTGCATATGGGCATCCTTGTTTTCTGAAATGTAAATCAATGGTCATTTTTATATATGATACCTGTTGCTGCATTAAAAAGTAGTTAGCATTAACATTAATATGTAAATGAGGTGTTGAGTGCTCTGGGCATGATCAGGTCTGGGGGAGTATCTATTCTGGGCATGACAAAGCACTTATGGAACCTCTGCCTCCTGATGTGGTTTCCCTGCACAGCACCAGTGTTTTTAACTTGATTGATTGTTCCCTCTCCGATTTCCTTGCTTAATGATTTACATTGAACAGTGAGCATATCAAGCTACAGAGGCTAATGTTGGGTGGAGAAATATCCTAGGAATGCAGGGTTCCTCCATAAGTGTTCTGTTGTATAATGGTGAATAAGCAGTAAACAATCACCTTGACGAATATAACGCATTGTCATAGTTTAATTGTGTTATATCCAGGGACAGCGTCAGCACCCGGGCAAGTGCCGGGGCCCCGACTGCTTGGAGGGGGCCACCGGGCCCCTGAGGGCTAGGGTCACGCTTGCATTGTGACCCTTGCCTGACGCAAGTATTTTCAGCTGCAGCACAGAGCATTTAACCCTTTACTTGCCAAATTAGCAATTTTCCTTTTCGAAAATAGGTGCTTGAAAGCTCTCTGGGTGGAAGAATATTCAATTAAAAATGACAATGACTTGATTTCCTGTTTTGAAAACATTCATTTTAGAAACACAACACAAAAAATTGGACCTAATTATAAAATCTTAGTTGCTAGAAGCAAGAGATTAGGTGTCCCAAAAAAGGACATTGGTAGATAATGGGTTAATGCTCTGCTCTGCCAGACAGGAGCCCATAGAAAACCGCTGTTTACCTTGCCAACCAGTGGTTGGCAAGGTAAGTAGCAGGTTTTTATGGGCTTCCCAGCGCAAAGCATTAAACGCTATACGCAATGCACTGCAGCTGAAAATATTTGCGTCAGGCTAGGGTGACCCTAGCCCTCAGCGGGCCCCTGAGCACTGCCCCCACAGCCAGGGCCGTATCCCTGTGGGGGCTTGGGGGGTCATCTGCCCTGGGCGCAGTAGGCAATGTGAGTAGCAGCGCTCTGGGCCCGACACCAGGGTCAGGGATGCTCCATTCACCTTCCTGACCCCCGGCGTGTGGCGCTCACAGAGGTCAGCAGCGTGATGATGACGTCACAGCAAGTGCTGGTGACCGGGACTGTCCGCAAGCACACAGGAGGAAGAAGCCGCTGGGAGGGAAGGCGCTGTCACAGCTGAAGATAGCGGGGGTTAACAGGGGGAAGTTGGGTCTGAATGTAAATGATGGATGAATGGAACTGAGGGCTGAATGAGATGGATGGATGGAGGGGGGGGTGAATGGGATAGATTGATGGAGGAAGGGGGATGGGAGTGAATGATGGGATGGATGGAGGAGGGGGGTGAATGGGATGGATGGATGGAGGGGGGCTGAATGGGATGGATGGATGGAGGGGGGCTGAATGGGATGGATGGATGGTGGAGGGGGGGCTGAATGGGATGGATGGATGAAGGGGGGCTGAATGGGATGGATGGAGAGGGGGCTGAATGGATGGATGGATGAGGGGGGACTGAATGGGATGGATGGATAGAGGAGGGACTGAATGGGATGGATGGTTGGAGGGGGGGATGAATGGATGGATGGAGGATGGAGGGGGGGGGGCTGAATGGGTTGGATGATGGAGTGGGGGGCTGAATTGGATGGATGGAGGTGGCCCTCAGTGGCTGAATGGAATGGATGGATGGAGGGGGGTCTGATGAGATGAATGGAGGGGGGGTCTGAATGGATGGATGGAGGGGGGGCTGAATGGGATGAATGGATTCATGGAGCGGGGGGCTAATGGATGGATGGAGGGGGGGCAGAATGGGATGGATGGATGGAGGGGGGCAGAATGGGATGGATGGAGGAGGGGGCTGAATGGGATGGATGGAGGAGGGCTGAATGGGATGGATGGTTGGAGGGGGGGATGAATGGGATGGATGGAGGGGGGCTGAATGGGATGGTTGGTGAGGGGGGCTGAATGGGTTGGATGGATGGAGTGGGGGGCTTAATTGGATGGATGGAGGGGGGCTGAATGGGTTGGATGGATGGAGTGGGGGGCTGAATTGGATGGATGGAGGGGGGCTGAATGGAATGGATGGATGGAGGGGGGGCTGAATGGAATGGGGGGGATGGAGGGGGAGGTCTGAATGAGATGAATGGAGGGGTGGCTGGGATGGATGGAGGGGGGGCTGAATGGGATGAATGGATTCATGGAGCGGGGGGCTGAATGGATGGATGGAGGGGGGGCGGAATGGAATGGATGGAGGGGGACTGAATGGGATGGATGGATGGAGGGGGCTGAATGGATGGATTAATGAAGTGGGGGCTGAATGGGTTGGATGGATGTCCCTGTCCACGAGGGCTCACAGTCTAACAGGGGAGGGAGAGGAGACAGTAGGAGGGGAAGCGTAAGCGTGTGGTGGTGCAGCGCTGGGTCTCATCATAAGTTGTAGGGTTGTTGGAATAGATGAGTTTTCAGGTTCTTTTTGAAACTCCCAACAGTAGGGAGTGTCTGACGTGTTGGGGGAGAGAGTATGGCGGAGGCGCGGGAGAATTCTTGTATGCGGTTGTTGGAGGATGAGATGAGGGGGGAGGAGAGGAGGAATCTTGTGAGGAGCGTAGGTTGCGTGGCGGGTAGGTATCAGGAGACCATGTCGGAGATGTAAGGGGGGGACAGGTTGTGGATGGCTATTGTAAGTCAGGGTTAGGATTTTAAATCGAGATCTTTGGGGGGTGGGGAGCCAGTGAAGGGCCTGGCGGAGGGGAGAAACAGGGAATAGCGAGGAGGCAGGTGGATTAGACGGGCAGCTGAGTTTAGGATACAGCGGAGGGGTGCGAGGGAGGAAGCAGGGAGACCGTGTGAGCAGTAGGTTGCAGTACTCAAGGCGGGAGATGATGAGGGCATGGACGAGAGTTTTGGCAGTGTCATGATTAAGGAACGAGCGGATCCAGGAAATGTCCTTGAGCTGGAGTCGGCAGGAGGTGGGAGGGCTTGGATGTGGGGCTTGAAGGAGAGGGAGGAGTTAAGAGTGACCCTGAGGCACTTGGCGTGGGGGACTGGGGAGAGGGAGCAGTCATTGAAATAGGATTGACAAGTCTGGAGAGGGGGAGGGCGGTTGGGGGGGAAGACGATGAACTCTGTCCGTGTTCAGCCTGAGGAAAGAACGGAGAAGAAAAATGAGATGGCGGACAGGCATTGGGGATTTTAGACAGAAGGGCGGTGATATCAGGACCGGAGAGTAGATCTGGGTGTCGTCAGCGTAGAGATGGTACTGGAGGCCATGAGACTCAATGAGTTGACCAAGCCCAAGGGTCTAGATGGAGAAAGAGTAGCGGTCCCAGAACTTATCCCTGTGGGACGCACACAGTGAGGGGGTAGGACGAGGAAGAGGGGTAGGAGTGGGTGACGCTAAAGGTGCAGTCCATAAGGTATGAGGAGATCCAGGAGAGGGCGAGGTCGGTGATGCCAAGGGATTCTAGGATTTGAAGTAGGAGGGAGTGGTCAACCGTGTCAAAGGCGGCAGATAGGTCGTGAAGGAGGAGGACGAACTAAGTAGTGGTGTTTACTCTACGCGGTCAGTAGGTCATTGGTGATTTTGGTTAGGGCTGTTTCGGTGGAGTGGTGCGGTCAGAAACCAGATTGTAGACGGTCGTAGAGGGAGCAGGAGGAGAGATGGGAGGACAGTTCAGAATGGACATGTTGTTCAAGTAGTTTGGATGCGAAGGGCGGTAGTTAGCGACAGATGATGGGTTGAGAGAGGGTTTTTTGAGGATGGGTGAGATCAAGGCGTGTTTGAAGGATGAGGGAAAAACGCCTGTAGTGAGTGATAGGTTGAGAAGGTGGGTTAGGGCAGGAATGAGGACTGCGGTGAGGTTTGGGATGAGGTGGGAGGGGAGTGGGTCAAGGGCGCAGGTGGTGAGGTGAGATCATGACAGGAGGGAGGAGAGCTGGGCTTCAGTCACGTTGGAGAAGCTTCCTTTGGTCAAAGAGGGTTGGGCGGTAATGGGGGTGTGTCGGGGGACGTTGGGCCAAAGCTTTCTCTAATTTTATCAATCTTTTTAACATTTAATTTTAACAAAGTCTACTGCTTCAGTTTTTCTAATGGCAATTTGCATATACTCCAGAATGTCACAAAGAGTGATCAGCTTAACAGCAATTACTTGCAAAGTCAATATTTGCCTAGAAAATGAACTTTAACCCCCAAAACACATTTCAACATCATTGCAGTCCTGCCTTAAAAGGAGCAGCTAACCTCGTTTTAGTGATTGTTCCATTAACACAGGTGTGGGTGTTGATGAGGACAGGGCTGGCGATCAATCAGTCATGATTAAGTAAGAATGACACCACTGAACACTTTAAAAGGAGGATGGTGCTTAGTATCATTGTTTCTCTACAGTTAACCATGGTTATCTCTAAAGGGGATGTCACACGCGTCCATATCGCTGTCAATGTCGCTCATACGTCACGGATTTTCAGTCGCTCAAGCGACGTAAAAGTGACGCAGGAGCGACATTGAAGCGTGTGACCAAGCGATGCAACCAGCGATATGTCGCTAATCGCCGATCGCAGGTTTCACTGCCAGATGTAAAACCTGTCGCTCATCGCTCAGTAGACCTTATGCATCGCTGCGTGTGACACTAAACTCAGCGATGTATTTTCTATTTTGACAACGTACAAGCGACTAAATAAAATCGCTCGCAAGATGGTGACATCTTACCTGAGATAATTCCACATCGCTCAGGCGATTAATAATTTGTGACGCATGAGCGACATTGACAGGCCCTTAAAGAAATACGTGCAGCCATCATTGCACTGCACAAAAATGGCCTAACAGGGAAGAGTGTCGCAGCTACAAAGATTGCACCTCAGTCAACAATCTATCGCATCATCAAGAATTTCAAGGAGAGAGCTTCCATTGTTGTCAAAAAGGCTCCAGGACGCCCAAGAAAGACCAGCAAGCGCCAGGACCGTATCTTAAAACTGTTTGAGCTGCGGGATAGGACTACCAGCAGTGCCTAGCTTGCTCAGGAATGGCAGCAGGCTGGTGTGAGTGCTTCTGCACGCACTGTGAGGCGGAGACTCTTTGAGCAAGGCCTGGTTTCAAGGAGGGCAGCAAAGAAGCCACTTCTCTCCAGAAAAAACATCAGGGACCGACTGATATTCTGCAAAAGGTACAGGGAGTGTACTGCTGAGGACTGGGGTAAAGTCATTTTCTCTGATGAATCCCCTTTTCGATTGTTTGGGACATCTGGAAAACAGCTTATTCGGAGAAGAGGTGAACGCTACCACCAGACTTGTCTCATGCCAACTGTAAAGCATCCTGAAACCATTCATTTGTGGGGTTGCTTCTCAGCCAAGGGAATCGGCTCACTCACAGTCTTGCCTAAAAACACAGCCATGAATAAAGAATGGTACCAGAATGTCCTCCAAGAGCAACTTCTCCCAACCGTCCAAGAGCAGTTTGGCGCCCCACAATGCCTTTTCCAGCATGATGGAGCACCTTGCCATAAAGCAAAGGTGATAGATAACTAAATGACTCAGGGAACAAAACATAGAGATTTTGGGTCCATGGCCCGGAAACTCCCCAGATCTTAATCCCATTGAGAACTTGTGGTCAATCATCAAGAGACGGGTGGACAAACAAAAACCAACAAATTCTGGCAAAATGCAAGCATTGATTATGCAAGAATGGACTGCTATCAGTCAGGATTTGGTCCAGAACTTGATTAAGAGCATGCCAGGGAGAATTGCAGAGGTCCTGAAGAAGAAGGGTCAACACTGGAAATATTGACTTGCTGCATTAACTCATTCTAACTGTCAATATAACCTTTTGGTACTCATAATATGATTGCAATTATATTTCTGTATGTGATATAAACATCAGACAAACACAAATAAAAACCAGAGGGCAGAAGATCATGTGAAAATATAATTTTGGTGTCATTCTCAAAACATTTGGCCATGACTGTACTTACCATTCATGATTATGCTCATCATTCATCACTATATCCAATTCTTTTTTTCTTTTTGTATAATTATATACAGCTGTTTATCTGATGAAGGTCCATACAAGACAGAAACATTATATATTTTGTTGATTCCGGATTGTTACATTAATGAATTAAAAACCAAACCACCTTCAAAAATATCAAGTATGGTGTTTTATTACTATTAGTAATAACAGAATTATGCTGAAAAGTGTGGCCATACAGCTAAAACGCGTTTCCGCCATAAGTTGTTTGGAAAATGGTTGTCTCTAGGCTTCATCATAGCTTTATATGTTTTACATGGCTGAGTAAGTACCGTATATACTCGTGTATAAGCCGAGTTTTTCAGCCCAAAAATTGGGCTGAAAAGTCACCCCCTCGGCTTATACACGGGTCAATACGGTAATATATGTGTGGGGGCTGTGTCCGGGTGCTGGGGAGGCTGGAGGAGGCGGGGGGAGGCTGATGACTGAGCGGCCCGTCACGTGGGGCCGCTCATTAGATATGCACGGCTCCCCCCGCCCATCACAGCGGCAGGGGGAGCCGTGCATACAGCCCCCCCAGTGTATACAGGCAGCCCCCCAGTGGCACTATCCCCCCCCCCCATCATGGAAAGAGCCCCCACACTTGGCAGAGCCCCCCCCCCCGTTGCTTTACCATCCAGTGTCGCCGCGGGTCCTGCGCGCTGTCATCCCGGTCTCACGTGACCCGGCGCGCTGACGTCATTCCACAGCGACCGCGGGTCACATGAGACCGGGAAGACAGCGCGGGAGGAAGGACGCGACAGCCCGCCGTGATGAAGACGCTGGATGGTAAGTTAATGCAGCGGGCGGCGGGGGGGGGGGGGGGGGCTCTGCACAGTGTGGGGGGCTCTTTCCATGATGGGGGGGCTAGTGCCACTGCGGGGCTGCCTGTATACACCTTGGGGCCAGCTGTATACCCCTGGGGCCAGCTGTATACCCCTGGGGCCAGCTGTATACCCCTGGGGCCAGCTGTATACCCCTGGGGCCAGCTGTATACCTCTGGGGCCTGCTGTATACCTCTGGGGCCTGCTGTATACCCCTGGGGCCAGCTGTATACCCCTGGGGCCTGCTGTATACCCCTGGGGCCTGCTGTATACCTCTGGGGCCTGCTGTATACCTCTGGGGCCTGCTGTATACCTCTGGGGCCTGCTGTATATACCCTGGGGTCTGCTGTATATACCCTGGGGTCTGCTGTATATACCCTGGGGCCTGCTGTATATACCCTGGGGCCTGCTGTATATACCCTGGGGCCTGCTGTATATACCCTGGGGCCTGCTGTATATACCCTGGGGCCTGCTGTATATACCCTGGGGCCTGCTGTATATACTCTGGGGCCTGCTGTATATACTCTGGGGCCTGCTGTATATACTCTGGGGCCTGCTGTATATACTCTGGGGCCTGCTGTATACCTCTGGGGCCTGCTGTATATACTCTGGGGCCTGCTGTATATACTCTGGGGCCTGCTGTATACCTCTGGGGCCTGCTGTATATACTCTGGGGCCTGCTGTATATACCCTGGGGTCTGCTGTATATACCCTGGGGCCTGCTGTATATACCCTGGGGCCTGCTGTATATGCCTCTGGGGCCTGCTGTATATGCCTCTGGGGCCTGCTGTATATGCCTCTGGGGCCTGCTGTTTTATACCTTTAGGGATGCTGTATATACCACTGGGGGGGATGCTGTATACTACCACTGGGGAGGCTGCTGTATACTTCCACTGGGGGGGATGCTGTATACTACCACTGGGGAGGCCTGTATACCACACTGCTGGGGGCTGTATACCTGTGCTGGGGTCCACCCTCGGCTTATACACGAGTCAATAGGTTTTCCCAGGTTTTGGGGTCAAAAGTAGGGGGGTCGGCTTATACACGGGTCGGCTTATACACGAGTATATACGGTAGGTTTATTTCAAGAAAGATGGATAAAGTAGCTCTCTGGTACACAGAGATTTGGACATTCCAAAATCTAAAATGCCAGACCTTTTCTTTCTCTATTTTTTTTTGAATAGAGATAGGCGAATCGGGCAAAATTTGACTTCTCCTATTCCCAGAAATTTGATTCATACTTAAGTAACTTACAGAAAGTAAGGTCTGCGGCTGTTGCTCACTTCCTATTGAGTAGTCTAGTGCCTGGAAGGTAGAGTGAAGGAAGCTGGTACTGATTGGGCATGGGGCTCACATGTCATAATATTGTCATGTGGGCCCTGGGAATGCGAGTTCTGGCATCACTGGAACCACACCGGCACCTGGGGTTAGTATAGTTTTTTTTTATTTTTATGCAGGTGCACATGGAGAATAAGAAGGGGTTGTCCATGGAGAATAAGGAGAGAAGCTGGCGTTGATTGAACATGGGACTCATATGATATCATGTCATGTGTTCCCCAGGTATATGAGTACTGACATCGCTGGAACGGCGCTGACATGGGAGGTGAGTATAAGCTTTTTTATTTTACCTGGGGAAATGTGAAATCAGACGGGGTAGTCCTAGTAATGGGCAACCCCTATAATGTTTGATCATTTTGAAAGAATAGAAATCCTAGATATTCGTGCTTAAATCCTGCATAGAATAAAGACCTGTTAAATCGTTTCATTTTTATCTTGTCAAAGTCTTGATATCTGAGTTGAAGGGGGCTGTAAGAATTAATTTTATTGTGCTCCACTCCGATGTTGAGAGAGTGCTGGAATTTGTTGGATAAAGTTATTTATTTTTCATGTATTTAGGGTAATGGACATTGGTATTTTTAAAGATAACATTTTGCCTACCTCCTCTGAAACCAGCAGAATGAGGGAAAAGAGACCCTGATTCAAAAGGTGTATCACATAAGGCCGGGTTACACGCAGCGACATCGGTAACAACATCGCTGCAACGTCACAGGGTTTGTGACGTTACAGCGACCTTGCCAGTGACGTCACTGCGTATGACATGCCACAACGACCAGCGATCAGACTGCTGATCGTTGTGGAATGGCCGGGACCATTTTCCAATCATTGGTCTGCCACTGTCACACATGCATCGGCATATGTGACAGGGGAAACAACCAGCGACACCTAGTGTGCGCCCGACACCCTGACCGATCCCAACGACCGTCGGGTATCGGCACATCGCTGAGTGATCGCTGGTGATATCTGCCTGTCTGGCATCTCACCAGCGATCACATACCGATGTTCCAGCGATCTCGGTCTGGTCGGATCATTGATCGGGTCGCTGGAACATCGGTATGTGTAACCCCAGCTTTAGTGTTTCTCATTTTGTGTTTTTAGTTTAGCATAGTAGCCACTGACTTACCCTACTTTTTACAATGTTAAGCAATACAATTTTTGGGATCTGCTGGTTATAACAGATGATGGGCTCTGTAAGCTTTGAATTATAGCGTCCTTATAAAAGGTTGCTCTTAAATATTTCTTGTATGGATATACTTAAACAATTAATTTATTCTAAATGTTGCCAGCAATTATCTATGAATTAATACACACAGCAGGTACATGGCTGAATTGCTCCATACTGTAGGCACGGCAGGGCTGCATAGTAAGTAGGCTTTATTTGCATGTGAAAAGTGTTGATTTGAATAGCAGTTGGTTTCACAAGAGCGGCTCAGCTGCCTTTGGTATCAATTATATTCTCTACTTCCACACACATGAAATACTATCTCCTTGTTTACTGGAACTTCTACCAAGAGGACTTGAGTTGTGGATATTAAGGCTTTAACTAATCGGAATCACACTGCTGATTTCTGCAATGGAAGAAAAAAGATTTTTTGTTTATAGGCTGAAAGGCAAAATGTTTCATTATTCTGATTATTGTGCTCACATGTAGCTAGAATATAACCACTTATTTAAGCTTTTGCTACAGGTATTAATAATATAGTACTTGTAAGACCTTGGTGAGATATAAATTGCTGCTACAAAATGTTAGTGTAGGTTTGCTACTTGACCTGATTCACAAAATGTTATTGCCCTACAATAGTTTAACCCCTTCCTGAATCATGATGTTGTACAAGTCATGGGCCAGTTACCGGGGTTTTGATGGGAGCTCCCATCATTTGTCCGACATCTCAGCTGACTCATCAGCTGAGATGTCAGGCTAACAGCACCAATGGATCCGATCAGTGCTGTTAACCCTTTGGATCCCATTGTCAATCACTCACAGCGGGATCCAAAGGTGCCGCGGGGGGAACACGCTGTTCCCCACCTGCACTGGAGATCCCGTGATAATATCACGGGAACGCTGACCAGCTATTACGATGACGAACTACCGGTGAGTGGTTGAACAAACCACTCAATGTCCGCAATTCCGACAGATACCGATGTACTGCAGCTCATCGGTATCTGTCAGAAGCGATCGGGCTGTGGAGCTCTTATGGGGCAGTGTAAAAATAAGAATCAATTAAAAAATTAAATTTTTATAAACATGTTACAAAAAAAAAAAAAAAACTTAAAAGTTGAAGTCATGTCCATTTTCCCCCATGCACAAAAGTATTAAAAAATACACGTTTGATATCTCCACGTTCGGAAATGCCCATCTATCAAGATATAAAATCTGTTAATGAGAGCCGTAAACTGTGTAACGGAAAAAAGTTCCAAAGGCAAAATTACACTTTTTTGATCGCCGCAACATTTATTATAAAATTCAATAATAGGCAATCAAGACAGTGCATCCACCCAGAAATGTATCATTAGAAACGTCACTCAAGATGCAAAAAATAAGCCATCGCACAGCCCCAGATCCTGAAAAATGAGGACGCTATGGGTCGCAAAATATGGCGCAAAAAGTGCAATTTTTGTTTCTCTCAAAAGTCTGAATTTTTTTTCACCACTTAGATACCAGTAAAGGTATACATGTTTGGTATCTACAACCGCGTACTGACCCAAGGCATCATACCATCATGTCGGTTTTACCATTGGGTGACTAAAAAAAACACAAAAAACAAACGTAGAATTGCACTTTTTTTGCAATTGCACTGCACTTGGATTTTTTTTTGCAGTTAACCCTGTACACTATATGGTAAAATAAATTATTGCATCTGAAAGTACAACTCGTCCTGCTAAAATCAAGCTGTCATAAGTCTATATTATCAGAAAAATAAAAAGTTATGGCTCTTGGAAGCAGGGGAGCAAAAAACAAAAATGAAAAAAACAAAAATTTCAGGGTCACGAAGGGGTTAAAAATGTTCCTATGTAGATATTGTTTTTCTGTTCTTTTTTTAACCAATACATTTTTATTGAGTAACAAATGTTACGCAAAAAACAAACAGGATCCGCTGAACCAAACCGCATATTTAACAGTGGGAGGGATAAAGAGGATAAGGGAGAGGGAAGCGTGAAGGAGAGGGGAAGGGGAGGCAAGATTATTGAAACCTTATGACATAATGCACTTTGTTGAAATGCTCAGCTATGAGATGGACATAAAAGTGAGTCAATAGGCAAGAATGACCATGAGTGATGTGTCCAATGCAATTATGGGGTGTAAGGAGGCAAGCAAAAACAGAGGATATCCAATGGTCCCAATGGTTAATGATGACCCGATTTCTATGTTTGAGATCATGTACCAGAATCAGTTCATATTAAAAGTGTAAATTCAATTGATTTTTTTCCTTCTAGAGAGGAATTAGTGTATTTCCAATGCTTAGTAAAACATTGTCTTGCTGTCAGTTAAAGTGTGTATAATTATGGGTAGGTGGTAAGTCATCCAAGCCTATCCCAGTACTGTCACAGGGCCAATCAGAGTGAAAGAGATCTTAATGAGCAAGAGTATGATGACCTCTACAATTTCCCAAAAAGATTGGATCTTGGGACAATGCAACCAGACGTGCCCCATATTACCTCCCTGGAGACAGCACTTCCAACATAATTGTGAGTATGATTTCAGGAACCTAGCAGGTGCTGCCTGGTCTCAAGCTCCATGCAAGATCTCACCTCATTAGGCAAGGATGATTTTGAGAAAGGTCAGGAATCGGCTCAGAACTAAACAGGAAGACCTGGTCAATGATCTGAGAAGAACTGGGACCCAGTCTCAAAGATTACCATTAGTAACACACTATGCCATCATGGATTATAATCCTGCAGGGCATGCAATGTCCCCCTGCTCACACTATCTCATATCCAGGGCAATTTGAATTATGCCGATGACATCAGAATGATCTAGAGGAGGCATGGGAGAAGGTCATGAGGTCAGATGAAAGAGGATAGTGTGATGTATTAGGGAGCGTTAAGGGAACAAGGAGGCTTAAGAATGTATACCAACCTATTTTATTAATAAAATTATAATTGCTCTCTGACGCCACTAGCGTTATGATATCCCTTGCTATCTCCATCTGGTGGTTCCACCTAATGAAGATGGAAGGGCTATCTTAACACGTAGTGGCATCAGAGAGCAATTGTAATTTTATTAACAAAATAGGTTGGTATACATTCTTAAGCCTCCTTTTGCCTTAGTGCTCCCTAAAACACTGCACTATCCTCTTTCATCCACTTGGCAATCTCCCTCCGGGAGAGTGGTGGGGTAGCAGCTGTGGGCAGTCAAAATCCTGATAGGACCTTACAGTGAATCGTTGCTGGTTCCCTGAACACGAACAGGACATAGGTGATGTCATACGGCGACGCCCCTTGATCACGTGGCTGGTCACCTGACCATCGTAGGAGGATCAAGTCCCGGATGGCAGTCCCACGGCATTTGATTGCCTCACCTACAGCCTACACTCGAGTTGTGCAGAGAAATAGCACAACTCTCCCAGGTGAGCGCAAATCTATCTACCTAATTCTGATCCCCATTACGATGCTTCACTATATGGCGCAATCCTTACTTTGTTTTACATGAGGTCAGATGAGACCAAAATAAAATGTTTTGGTATCAACTCCACACTGTGTTTGGAAGAAGAATGATGACTAAAACTCCAGCAACTCCATTCAAACCGTGAAGCATGGGGGTGGAATCCTCATACTTTGGGGGGTGCATTTAATTATTTAAAAATCATATAATGTGATTTTCTGGGTTTTTTTTTAGATTCTGTTTCCCACAGTTGAAGTGTACCGCTACGATAAAAATTATAGACCTCTCCATTCTTTGTAGGAGGGAAAAGTTCAAAAATTGGCAGTGTCAAATATTTATTTTCCCCCATTGTAAGTACATGTACAGAAAGTAAAACAGTGTCATATAATGCATGCCATAAAATAAGAGTGGCATGTATAGTTGTTAAATTGGACTAGTAAAACAGGTGTGCAAAAATAAAGATGCATTGTGAAATATCTAGATTTTTTTAATGTAATTTTTCATCTCAAAATTCAACCCCTTCCTAAAATATGACTAAAGAAGTAATGTAAGGTGTAGAGGAAGTATGTATTTCTAGGGGGAATTAAGACCACAGTTAATTGACATTTGACAGAGGTCATAACCTTTGTTATCTTGAGCAGGGCTTGGAATCTCCTTGAGCTCAGTATCTGATGCCTAAGGGTGCCTTCCTGAGAAGGCACTAAAGTGGATACTTGTGCACTTCTGATGCCTTCAATTGAAGAAACTAATGGCGCCTAGGGCAGTCTGACATTTTCTTCTTAGGCTGGTTTCACATAGCGATTTTTTTTTCCTGTCTGTGGGGATCCTGTTTTTTGCAGGACCCCATCGACAGGAAAGGCCAGCATCCGATGCGTGCCCACAGATTCCAATTCTGTGTCCGGGTCCGTGACTTTCACAGATCCGGACACAGAAGGGCACTTTCACTTTTGCAATGTATAATATACATTGCGAAGTGAAGCAAGGGTTAAAAATAAAAATAGATCCTCACCTCTAAGGCGTGTGTCCTTGCGATGTGCACCATCTACCATGGCTCAAGGACCTGGGAATCAGCTGACCGGCAGGGCAGGGCAACCCAATCAGCTGATTGGTCACATGAACAAATCAGCTGATCAGTTTAAATCGCACGCCCGCCTAAACCGATCGGCGCGCGGGAGATTTAAACCATGCTGATGCGGTCATGTGATGAATCAGCTGACCGGGTTGCTTTACCCCACCCGGTCAGCTGATTCCCAGGTGCTTGAGCTATGGTAGATGCCGCACATCGTGGCGACACATGCCGAAACCTTTTTATTTATTTTTAACCCTTTCTTCACTTTTGCAATGTATATTATACATTGCGGAAGTGAAATAACACGGGAACAGAGCAGTTTTAGTGTACTGAGCGTGGTCTGTACAATAAATTCGGGTGTTTTCTCGGACCCGTGCTCCATAGGCCCCCCATGTTAATTGCCACGGACCGTGTCGGATTCGATTGTGTCAGATTTGGTCCGCTGTGCCCAAAATAGGAGAAGTCTCCAATTTTGGGTAAAGCAAAAAAATCGGACAGAATCAGATCTGTTACAAATCGGATGCTATTAAGGACAAATCCGTGCAGATCCATTGCCCATAGGCATACATGGGGGCCAAATCTGATCCGTAACTCTCCTTTTACTACGGACAGCCACAGATTGCAAAAAATCGCAATGTGAAAGTAGCCTTAGTATGGGAGGGAAAGAAAATGTTTTAAGACGAAGAACATTTGAAAAATAACGTATTCATTGCTAAAGCAGCGACGGTCCAGTCACAGACCCAGAGTTAGAATATTAAAATGAAAGGGTTGTGCTAGAAATTTAGCCTCAGCTCAAACCTTTGAAAAGGATGACAAGTCATGAGGGCTTTGATTTCACAGATTGTGGCAGTTGAAATACTGCTGTGATCCATATTTCATTCCTCCTCCCCAGGAAGCAGAAGAATATTAGATTACAAAGTTAGGCATTTTCTGCATTTTCTCCTGTTTTATTTTATAACTGTTTTGCATATCTGTATGTCCATTTTAATTTTTATCTTTTTCATTGTAACCTTTTATATGAAAGCATAAAACTTTAATAACTTTGAGCCTTGTATGTCCTAAAAGAATTCAAAGCCCTAGGAAATGTGTGATCCTGTTGATTGG
This sequence comes from Allobates femoralis, assembly GCA_033576535.1. Lineage (NCBI taxonomy): Eukaryota > Metazoa > Chordata > Amphibia > Anura > Aromobatidae > Allobates > Allobates femoralis. The sequence goes on from JARQOC010000002.1 coordinate 444,631,424, forward strand.
CCGACAATAATAGTTCAGGCACTCATTGCCTTGTATGTTCAGTGAGTGGTGGCAGCATGTTGTGAAGCTGGGGGCTGTGTGGTCTGTGTCATAGTGTGATTTATGCTCACTTTTCAGTTTAGGACAGAGGTTGAATGCTGGATTGAGTGAAAGGAGATAGAAAAACCCTTAGAGGGGCAACCCCAAGTCACGTACTGAGAAGCGGGTATGCAACACTAGGTAAGTCTATGATCAAAAAGCACCTGCAACACAGCACTATTTTGGTGTGGAGTGTGTTTATGTAATATTTGACTAGTAAAACATGCAAAAAAAATTTTTTTGCAATATACACAAAATGTGAGGTAAACAATTGCAGATAGGCATCTGGACTTTATAAAAACATTTATCCTGTTCTTCACAAAAATGATTTAATAAGAAATGAAATGGCTTAGCACACTGACATTAATTTCACATTATTTTTTCCATAAAAAATATTCTGCGGTCTTACTTTTGCTTTCTAGTGTGCAAAAAAAAATATTTAATTGTAATTTAAAACGCAGTCTGACACTGCTGTTGGAACCTCTATCCCTTTTCCTATGTCAATTAAATCTCTGCAATGCAGTTTTACAACCTATTAGGGTCTGGTGTATTCAATTTTTTTAGGCTTTCTATCTATTCCAATATCTATTGCTGAACTGTGCGCTCCAGCATGGTTTCAGTATCATAACATCTCCCTAAAATAGCTGCTGCATTCTCTGCCTTGGCTTTTATACAGGCTATGATAGACCCTCCTTATTTGGCTGTGATTCACCATGTGATATGATGGCAGCAAGACATTATAGGTTAGCTCATTCAGTTGAACCTGAGGTCATGTCACTCTTCTGTTACAGATGCAAGCTTTTAGAATATGTGTCAGCTGACATTTTTGTTTTTTGTTGAGGGCGATTCAAACCAATTAAACTGTAAGTTATATGAATTTGTGGGACCTGCAAAGTTTCACATAATTTGACTCAAATTTGACTCACAACCAATTGATTCTGTCATCTCTACTCATTGACTTCCTGGTGGTTGTATCTAACAGTAGTAGACATTTTAATGAAGGGCTTATATTAAACTTTTATAAAGTATATAAAAGGCACAATGGTGAATGGCTGAAAAGTTACCAAGTATCAGCACAGAACATTTTGATCTATTTTGTGCTAAAATGTGTTCTAGATATATTCAGTATATCTTTATTGTCAATATAGAAAGTATACAAGGAATGAAAGGATGATAAGTGATCTCCATCCTGACCAAATCCGTCCTGCTGTTTCCTTCAACAAGGTTCCTTTGGGAACCAGTAAGAAAAATCACATGTCACAATGAGGCTAATGTAATGAATTTTTATTCCTATAGTTTGACATAAGCTTTAAATTTTAATATCCAGGGGGATTGTCATTCTTTCAGAATGTTTTTTTTCCTTTTCATAACTGATAATAATAAAATATTTCTTTCTTCTATACATGTAGGTGTTCCTCAAATAACAATCTACAATATAGTGCAGGACTTAAAACGTTGAGAATTACTTGGATCGCCATTTTAGTACAATTTCATCTGTTACTGGAGCCTGAAATGTCTTTTCATGGTAAAGCTCCTTCTGCTTAGCTGGCATCCATACTTGCTGAATTTGCTGGGCCAAATGCAGTTAATCCACAGGTCATCAGCGGTGCAAAATGAGTGACAAAGCCAGTATGTTGCTGTAGGAGCAAAGCCTCCAGGAAATGTTTAGGTGGATTATTTCAGTGTTTTATATAAAACTTTACGACTCTGTCACAAATAAGATCCGTATCATATATTTTATTTTTCTTTAAAAACGTCTTAGTTCATATAATATAGTATAGAGTGTAATATGGTATTTTTTAATTTGTCAATTATCCATGTAACCTAATTTGTGTGCAGTGTACAATTGTTTTGTACATTTAAAGGAATTGCCTGGTGAAACCAACTTATATCCACAGGATAGATGACAACTTGTTGATCGGTAAGGGTTTGACTGCTCTGAGCCTCACCAATCGACAGAACAGATAATTGTTATCACCTTACAGAATGGAGCAGCAGTGAACAGGCTCAACTACTGCTATGGTCATTCTCCATGGATCTCCTTGGATCTGCCGTGGATCTTTTCCTACCAGTTCCGTAGGGAATTAATGAAGCAGTGGATGGGCGTCCACCTGCTTGCATTATTGTGTAATAGTCAAGAGTTCTATATTGCGAATAAAAATTCTCTGATCTGCTGATTGGTGCGGTCTCGGCATTGACACCCATATTAATCAGTAAGTTATCATCCACCCCATGGATGGGTGATAATTTTTTTTCCGTGGACAACCCCTTTAACCTGGTACAATTGGAACAAAACAGCTTTCTCTATTGAGGCATTTCTTTAATTTATATTTCCCTCCTATCCTTTATAAACTTCAAATAACGAGATTCAGTTAATCTGTTAATCACAGTAAATGATCCACTTAGTTCTCTGCTGTCCACTCCCCATAGGATGAATATTCATGTCACATATTCACATCACTGCACAGGAGATCAATAGGGGGAACTGTATCCTCCTCTCTGCTCTGTGTTTGTAGCCAAGCAAGAGGTCAAATAAAATACAGAATCTCTCAGAGCACAACAGGATATCTGCTTACAGAAACAAATGGAGTAGACACCTTATCTAGATCAGGTAAGGCAGACCTGCAGTATCTCTCTCCCTCCATGTCCTCAACAGAACAGAAGCTCTTGATGGAAACTCAAATCTGACACTGCACTGAGAGCAAAGGGAGGAGAGAGAAAAGAGCTGCGGAGAAGGCATGCATAATAAATGAACAGTTTAGCACAGCTGGACTACTTGTCTGTTATAATGGAGAGACCTAATGCAGCATCTGCCGGCAGGGTCTGCAAATGCTTATAAGAAGGAAACTTCAAAGGGTAGAATAATGATTTTACATGTTTTTAAAAGGTCTGTCCAGGCAAGGGTAATATTAGTATCATACTGAAAAATGGCCTGACAGTGTCCCTTTAAAGATGATCAGATGTATGGCCAATGGTAAATAAAGGTCAGATAAAGGGTATAAAATATAATATTAGCAGTACCGGACTTAGTCTGCTTCAACCTTAAAAACTATGGAACTATGGAATATACTAGGCAGTAGATTAATTTTATGAGTTTTTGTATTTTAAATTCTCTCTGCATAAGATATGATTGAAGTCATATGTTTTGATCTCTCCCCCGTTGCATTTTCTTATAGCTTCAATGTTTTTCACTTTGCCTGCGAAAAAGAGTTCTAGTCCTGCTAGAAGGTTAACCTATGCCCCAACCTCAAGGTTTTTTGTGGCCTTTAACGGGTTTTCCTCCAAGATTGCCTTGTATTTAGCTCCATCCATCTTTCCATCAACTCTACCCAGCTTCCCTGTTCCTGATATGGAAAAGCATCCCCACACCATAATGCTGCCACCACATGTTTGACGATGGGGATGGTGTTTTCAGGTGATGTGAAGTGTTAGTATTCTTTGACACATAATGTTTTGTATTTGTCCAATAATCCTACTTGGCTGTTTCAGACTTGCGCTCTTGCCGCAATTGCACTCCACGCCGCAATACGGAAGCGCAAGCACCGCACATCCCTATGTTTAACATGGGGACGCAAGTGCCTGCGCTCAGGTGCAGATGGCCGTGCGTATCTATTCACTGCAATATGTGATTTTTGCACATGTGGATGCTCGTGCACAAATCACACAGTCTCGTCTGCACCAGGAACGTGACATGTCGCGTTCAGGGTGCAGCCGAGAGTGTGTGATTTGTGCGCCTGCGCCAGCGGTCACAGCTGTCACAGAGTGGAGGAGGAAGCAGGATTCTTCCTCCCCTCTGTGACATCACCTGCGCTTTGTGGGGTGAAGAAAGCGCAGTGTGTGAAAGCCCCTGCGTATTTTGTTGCGCTTTTTTGCGCATCTGAAAAACACAGCAAAAAGCACAACAAAATACGCAAATGTGTGAACGCAGCCTAAGTGATACATCGTTTGATTCAGGGCCTTTTTGCCTACATCATGCTGCCCTCAAATAAGGTACCAAAAACCTGCTGACAGATTCCATTTAACAATGGCATTTTATACTACCAAACATCATGCAAGAATAGGAAAGTACAAAATAAGCAATAGACAGGGGGGCAGTAGGTATATGTGAAACATTGTGATGATTTTAATCTTCTTTTGCAGGCTATGCCTCTCTACACTCCATTTTATTCACAACACTTGTAATAACTTGGGCAATAAATACATTTTTATCAAAATGTAACTATTCCAGCAGACCTCAGTTTCCTTCCTATATCTGAAATATGATATTAACGCCTTCAACTTCGATGAATTCCTGTATCAATTTTATTACACTTTTATTAGTGGGAATAAAATCTAAGTGCTCTAAATTTCAGACATAATCTTCTCCAGTAGAATGCATAGACTGTACTGGGTACGAATAGAAGTTTACTGAACTTCGTCCTAGCTCTTGGTGACAGCTTCTTAATTATTTCAATGTTAAGAACTTTTCCCGCAAAGTCTGCTCAATGAAAATGAGCGTATTTGAACACTGTTAAGTTTTGTTTGTATCAAAGATCCCAACATTTTGCAGTGGATTGTTTCATATGATGAAATTAATATTTAACTATAGAGATAGATGCATATCCAGAAATGTTTTTATTTAATATTGAGATTAATATGAACTTTTAGAAACCCTAGTAGTGACTGCGAGCAGCGAGAATATAATTCTCTAGTGGTGTAAAGAGAAGTCATGACTTCTGATGAATACCAGTATCTAATTCAGTGCACTATACTGTTCTCTGCTTTAGGAAATTCCATTTTGGGATATGTGCACACACTAAGCATTTGGTGCATGAAAAATGCAGTATAAAGCATGTGTATTATTTAAGTATTTTTGATGCATTGTTATCATGCGTTTTTGGTGCAGATTTTTCCCCACTCATTAGTATGGGTAGCAGAAACACTAAAAGAATTGAAATGCCACAATTGTAAGTGCTGTAAGTCAAAAATAAGCAACATGCATGAGACTTCAGGATTCTTTTTCACTTTGCGGCATCAGGAAATCCTTTAGGTTATATCACAAAACTGTAGAAAAAAAGTATCACAAAAAAAACATGTGTACACTAAATCTAATCAGATTTTTTTAAACCATTGTAAATACTGTTAAATTAAAGTAGAGGTCCCAAGTTCAAAGTATATTTCCTCTGAAATTCCTACCTATTTAGTGCAATAATTTAAACTATTTTCCAATATAGTTGACTTAAAAATTACATATCCTTCCCTACTACTACACATTAACGGATTTTCAATTGTTTTTTTCATTTCCTTTTTGATGATGTTTCATTAGATAATCCTAGTTGTGAGGTAGCAACCGGGGAACCCGCTTGCAAAACGACAAGAACACGTGTTTTTAAGTTAACCAATGTCTACCCGTTTATTTTCACATATTAATCCCATAACCCGGGTAGCATGTTTCACACATATCACATTGATTAACAACACTTTACATAAACACCTCATACATTACATAAAACATTGCACATATACATTCACAGTAACCCGGGACCTGTAACCATGACTCTCTGTCCCCATTGGAGCTCTACTAACAGCTCCCGTGGTGGCTACGGCCTCCGGCCTACTTACACATCTTACAGTACCTTTATAATAAATACATTTGATATACTTCGATGATGACCCTTCCGGGTTCATAACAGGGATTGGCAAACCCTAGTAACCCGTTGCTGCGGCCTCAGGCCTAACCCCGCGTTACCCAGTACGGGAGCCCTTCTAACCCCTGCTTCTGACCTTCGTTACATACGCCTCAACGGGCCCTGTGGGTCCCAATGGCGGTACCTGCCGCCTGGCTTTAGTCCCCCAGCATGATGATATACATTCACCCCTAGTCAGGAATCCTGCCTGACCGGGTCCTTACATACCGTATGTGATCCATCATTCAAACGTCCATGGATCACACACCTGCTCACAGCCCACATCCATGGACTGTGGCCCCTCCATGGCCCATTACAGGGATTGGCAAACCATAGGTCACGGGAACCTCTACATCCGTTACCTACTGGAGCCCTCTTACCCTGTCTCTGGCACCACAGGCACACTCACCCCATTAGAGGTCGTGGTTGAGGGACGGGTACCCTCTGCAAGCAGCAGGGCAAGCCTCCCTCTCGTCCCAAGGACGGAACGCCTCCAACATCATCCATACCAGCTGGGTCACTGTCTCTCCACATGATTATACATGGGTCTTACATCGGTCATCATCTCTCATTCAGGGCCATTACTTATGCCCTCATACACATAGTTCATCGGGTCCCTTAACTGAGTACTCTGACTCGGACCCAAAGGCGGTCTATGCCCGCCTGGCACACTACATACAATTGCCTCCACGGGCTACATACATTCCGGTTCATCAGGACCTTTAACGGACTCCACTGAGTCGGTCCCAAGGGCGGTCTATACTCGCCTAACATGATTTACGCACACCAGGTGCACAGTTCACACTATCGCTCGGGAACTGCTTTCTTACCGGGCACGGATCCGGGTCTCGCTACCTGGGTCACAGGTTCCACCAGGCATCCCCACAGGCTCCTTTCCCGGGCGTGTTTCACCCCACGCCCGGTCTAGCGTCCACGGGTCAACCATGGCTTCCCCCTCTAGGTGCGGACATGACCACGGACCTCGGCACCGGCATGGAGCTAGCATGCTCCCATCATGTCATGCACACAGAGCCTTGGACTGCTCTGCACTCAGGCTGGTCTCAGCTTCCATCTGACTCATTCTCAGCTTCCAGGATCACAGCCTCCAGAATGAATGAATCTCACAATCACTCAGGTGGCCAGCTCTTATTGTGCCAGCCACTCCCACATGGACACACCCCCTCAGCTGCTCGTAATCAGCCTGTCACACAGCTCAGGTTAACTCCCTGTGTTCCGGGATGTCAGCACTCACTCATTACATCCTATTCCTCATGGACTCCTCGATTTCATCTCACTCTCACTGCCGCTCATTAGGCTCTTGAAACCTCATTGTGTTCAGGTTGGTTTACACAGTATTATCATCACAGGAAAACCGGCCAGTGTGCACAGGATCATCCTCTGATCCTACATGTGATGTACCCCGGCCATGCGGATCATGCCGGCGGTGCCTCACATAGTGTATGCTAAAACAAAGTGTCACCAGGGGGCAGAGGCTGTGGTCATTCCCACAACCTCTGCCCCTTCTCAGAAGTGAAGCATCATCAGTGATGCTTGTATCAGTGGCTGAGCAAGTCACTGTGTACTGTATGATGTGTACAATTTCCATGTGGTCTGTGTTGCCGACTCAGATCAGCAGAAGCCAACCAGCAGTAAAGTGTGTTGCCAGTGAATACCCAGTATGCAGAAACCAGTCACATCGCTTGTGAGGCAGTGCTGGCCTCTGGGCTGCTGGTTATACTAACAATTTGCTCTGTTGCTAACTAATTACTACTGATATGAGACAGCAACAGAGAGAGCACTGTCATTGTGCACATCGTGCTGGGACCTGCCCAGCCCCTAAAACAAGCACTACTGATGACAGTGACTGCGGCCTCTGACCCTAGAAAACACTTTGTTTCTGTACCCCGGCATGCACTAGAATTCTCAAACAAGGCGTTATAAGAAAAGAAGTGGAAAAAATGAAAGAAAAGTAGTTACATTGTGTAGTTAGAAATAAGGAATTTAAGTTTCAAGTGTATTAAAAAATACAGGGTGGACCATTCAAATGGATACACCTAAATTTAAAATTGGAATGGTTATCCAAGAACCCTCCCCAGACAGTGGATAGGTACTTTGTGTCATGGACTCCCTGGATTATGTTCAGGGATTCTCCAGCCCTCAACATTTGGCTATCCTCCTAATGACATAATTGGGTATCAAATTTACTTCGGCTCTCCCTTCGGACACTTCCCTAATATTCCTCTTTGCCTTTATTTTTTTCTATTCTACTCTTTTTCCTACCCTCGCCTGCTTTACATCTACTCTTTTTCTGCACATCTTAGGGGCCTTTCACACTTGCGTTTTTTTCCTGATTTGGAAGATCAGGCAAAACCCGATTCTTACTGTATTTTGCCCATTCACTTTAATTTTGTCAGGTAGAATCTTGTTGCTTCATGTTTTCTCCTGAAATCATTAAAGAGAACGGGCAAAAAAAAAAGAATCCTGTAAGAAACAGGTGTTTTCCTGATCTTCGAAATCAGGAAAAAACCGCAAGTGTAAAAGGACCCTTACTTACACCTTTTAATTTTTTATGGACACCAGAGTGATGGCCCTCAATTTTTTTTTTCTTTTAGTATGCTATATGTTAATTTGCCAGAAGAGGTGCCTTGTTCTCCTAGTTGTTCCTAATTTTATACAATATAGACTCAATGAACGTAATTGACGGAACTATGATTATAATTTTTAGACTAGGAGACTCTCGGAGAGTAAGCTTATTATATCTCTGAAAATGCTTAGTGAGATTGTTTCTTTTCCTTGTTTACTTGTCAATTTGTTCAAGTATATACATGTATAATATGTAAGTTGAAATTTGATTCAATAAAAAATATGATTTACCAAAATTGGAATGGTTGGTGATATTAACTTCCTGTTTGTGGCACATTAGTATATGGTATGGAGAAAACTTTTCAAGACCATGGTGGTCAATTTGAAGTCGGCCATTTTTGATCCAACTTTATTTTTTTCAATGGAAAGAGGGGTCATGTGACATCAAACTTATTGAGAATTTCGTAAGTAAAACAATGATGTGCTTGGTTTTAACGTAACTTTATTCTTTCATGAGTTATTTACAAGTTACTCATTGTTAACACATGAGGAGCAGATAGAAATTGTGTTGATGTCTGATGAACGAAGTACCCAAGTCATTGCAGCAGATTTCAATGCAAGACACCCTACGAGACCACCCATCTTCCATGCTACAGTAATCAAATTGCTTGCCAAATTTGTGAAACAGGTTCAGTGTTGGATTTGCCAAAATATGGATGCAAGAAAACCATCACTAATGAAGAAACATCAGTAGCTGTCCTAGCTTCATTCCGAAAGAGCCCACAGTGTAGCACTCTCCGCATCTCACTGGAGAGTGGCATCGTTGAACATCCCTTCATCGGAGATTAGTTACTCACAAATGGCACCCTTACAAAATCCAGCTGCTGCAGCATCTCAGTGAGGATGACCCAGATTGGCCCACTGAATTTGCAGAATGGGCAAAACAAAAATTGGAACAGGACCCTCAGTTTACACAGAACATTATGTTTTAGTGAAGTTAACAAACAAAACTACCGCTATTGGTCTGACACTAACCCAAAGTGGATAGATCCCTCCAAGACTGTTGAAACACAAAAATTGATGGTATCGTGTGGTATATGGGGTACAAAGATAGTGGAGCCATTCTTCATCAATGGAGACCTCAATGCAACTGGATATCTGAAATTGCTACATGATAATGTGTTGCCCTCTTTATGCACTGAAGATGGCATGTTCCCTGAGTTTTACCAATAAGATGTTGCACCACCATATTATGGGTGTCAGATCCGAGCATTCCTACATGTACAATTTCCTGGAAAGTGGATTGGTTGTCGTGGGCCAGTTGAATGGCCACCAAGCTCTCCTGATCTGGCCCCCTGACACTGTTATCTTTAGGGTCATCTGAAGGCAATTGTCTATGCTGTGAAGATACGAGATGTGAGGAATCTGAAACAACGGATACTGGAAGTCTGTACTAGCGATTCTTCTGGGATGTTGCTATCAGTGTGTAAAGAGTGTGAGAAGAGGGTTGCATTGACAGTCCATCACAATGGGCAGCACTTTGAACACATTTTATTATTGGTCATAAACTTGTAAATAACTAATGAAAGAATAAAGTTACATTAAAACCAAGCACACCATTGTTTTTCTTATAAAATTCTCAATAAATTTGATGTGCCACATGACCCTCTTCCCATTGAATAAAATAAAGTTGGATCCAAAATGGCCGACTTAAAAATGTCCGCCATGGTCACCACTTATCTGGAAAAAAAGTTTTCCCCCTCCCATATACTAATGTGCCACAAACAGCAAGTTGATATCACCAACTATTCCCAATTTATTTAGGTGTATCCATATAAATGGCCCACCCTGTAGTTTAGATCATGGCACGAGACAGATGGGGATTTAGGAGGAAAATTACTTTGGACTTGGGGCCACCTCTTTAACAAGTTTTTTTTTAAACCAAAAGTCTTTTCATTTGATTTCTAAGAAGCTGTCATGGTGAACATGCTGTTTGATCTGCAGGCCGTGTGTTAGAGAGCTCGAGGAACTGAGCAGAAATATAGTTTTGTGGCAAAACATTCAGTATAACTTGTAAATTATTATTTGTAACTCCCTGCTCTTCATTTTCTTAGTAGTCCATTGGCGGTCCACACATGCATCACTAATAGCCACTAATTAGGTCCACCCACCAGACTCCTAAGGATATAATGAGGAGTGATTTAAAAGAATGTATTGTAAATTATATGGACTCATTTCCAACAAATATAAATCTGCTCATCTTCTGCTCTATACCATTCTGTCTTATTTCCCTGCAACGCTTTAGCAAAGAAAATTAAGCATCAAATAGGTTTTCCAGGTCTATGGAATTGATTCCTTCTCCTTTTTATAGTCCATTATTGTTTGATTGGTGGGGGCTCAATGTTTGGCACACCAATCAGTTATTTTAAGGCTGATAGGAGAGAGACCCCCACCAATCTGCTATTGATGGCCTGTCACATCAATTTTATAGAACTAGAAAATCCTTTTAATGTCTCTGGGGCTTAAATAGATAAATAGTTCTGTTCGACCATTGATTTTATGTCAGTCTATTTTATCTCTCTATTTGTTCCAAATTTTCCATTGTTAGGTGGTACTAGAAATAACCACTCATTCAATGAATATTCTTATGTTTTATATACTTCTGTTTTATTTCAGAGTATAAGAAAACATGTAAATGGCTGTTTACTACAAGGTATCTATGTGACCCAACACAGTAGGATTTATCCTGACACTGCGGCTGCCACGCTTGATCTAGTGCTGTTCTCTTGGTCATGCAATCGGACCCAGCCAAGTACTTTTCTGGGGCATTTTCATGAATACTGCTGAAAGAAAGCAGCGTCTTTCACCAAGGTTCATGACAATTTAATAATGTGGAGCCACCCGGAGATGAAAACATATCACCGAGTTATTCAGGCCATTTAGCCATCAGGATGCATATTAGACTGGCTTGCTGAGCAGAGTTTTTACAATGTAGTTTATGAGATCCTGTAAAAAGTTCATTTTTTTTCTCATCATTACAAATGCTGAGTAGCAGCTTCTCATTTCTTCCATGTTCTGAATATTTAAAGAATGCTTCTTAAGTTAAAATTTACATTTATTGACCCAATATCCAATACCTAAAATTAAACAGTGAATTTTGTAGTAGCATGAATCTGTTGTGACTGTCACGCTGGGTGATGAGGAGACACAGAGTGTTGGACGACGACAGGGGGGAAAAAGTAGACCCTGATGCTAAGGGCAAAAGGGGAGATGGTGATCCCTAGATAAACTAGCGCTGGCACCTGGCTCCCCTAACGTCCCTATACAGTTTCCTCAATAGTCGCCACCAGGATACCTATTTCCAGACTGACCCTGAGCTACTACTAAATAAGCATCAGAGTGGGTGAACACTAGTTAGCCCGGCTACAAACTAAAGATAAACACAAGGGAAACAAACAAAGAGGGAAGGGAAGAAACACTTAGCTTGAGAAAATCCACATAGCAATTCAACAGAAACTCCAGGAAACAGTGCAGAGCTGAGTAGCTTCCTCCAAAAACCTAACAAGTTATCACCAGCAGTGCACCCTGGGAGTCAAGGGGAATATATAGACAGCTAAAGTTAAGGGATCAGCTGGGTCCTAGTGACCTCCAGCTTTAACTAAAAGGGAAATGCCTCTTTAAAGCGACAGAGACTTTTTTAGGATTTGTACTGTTTGGCCAAACGCTCGGACCCTCTGCGAGTGGCCTCTACTGTCTCATCAGTGCCTCCTGACACACCCATGACAGTGACCATGTGAATTATGTAGAAATTGCATTAAAGGGGGTTTCCACACACCAGACTTCAATAATCTGGTGGGGGTGCAATACCCGACACCCCCGCTAATCAGCTGTTATCGGTGGTGGTGTCTGGAACTACTTAATTACAGAGGTGCACAACACTTGTCAACTGTACAGTGTCCAGGGCCAGGTATCCACATTTGTCTTCTATTCAAATCCACAGAGGACGGATGTGCAGTACTTGGCCACGGCCACTATTCCGTCGACTGATCTGTGCCTGATCAGTTCTGGCTGACCCAAAAACAGCTAATCATTGGTAGTGTCGGATGTCGCACCCCCACCAATCAGACATTGATCTATCCTAAGAATAGGCCATCAGTGTTGAAGTTGTGGAAACCACTTTAACTAAAAAGGTGGAACTTGCAGTTTGCTTACATTGAATGGACATCTGCTATTGTCACTTAAAATATTAGGATTTGTGTAGTGATGAGTCAGGAATAACATCAGAAAACACTAGAGGCTCTACACGCTGACTCTAGTATTGTAAGTTTCGGCTAGGTTTACATCTGCATCGGAGGTATGGGTAGGAATTGGGCATCTGCTCAGTGACATACAACACATTTTCTGCCTTAAAAAAACCTATGATTGTTAGAAGATTGAAAATACAACCATAGGTGAGAAGCTCTTTATCATGGTTTTCCTGTTTTGGTGAGAACATGGAGTTAGGACTGTTTGGTTAAGGCCCTAAATGTAAGCCTGCACTTCAATGCAGGATGGCCAACATTATGCGAGGGTGTAGATAATAATTTTGATTAAGGTCTAACACTATCATGCCTGTAGTGTTGTTAATATGGTCTACAGACTGTTTTCAGTGGGATAAATTGTGCTGATATAAATATTATCTTTTCCAATGCATTACTGAGATGCCTGAATATATATTTGCAGACTCTATTAATATCTATTTTGTATAGGCCAAGTGTTATTTTCGTGTTAGAGGCCTGTCATCTAAGAAAAGCATGTTCCCATTGCTATATATAACCATCTTCCTCTCACCTTGGAATCTGCTTGTGTTTGGCAATGTTGTTACAGCTTGAAGAATAAATTGGCTAGGATAGGCTGCTGCTTAAAGGGAATGTGTCAGTAGTTTTGGGTATGTAATTCGAGAGCAGCATGATATAGGGAGAGAGGCTGATTTCAGTGATGTGTCAATTATTGGACTGCTTGGTACAAGTTTGATAGAATCCACAATTTTCTAAGTTGTAGATGTAGCAGTGGTCAGAGCAGTGGAGTAACTTGAAGCTCATGGGCCCAGATGCGAAAGCTCCAACAGGACCCCAATTATTGCAAATCTTTCATGACCATAGTCTTTTTCTGTTGGCCAAATGGACTTTTGGGGACTTCTAGGCTTCAGGGCTCGGGTGCGATTCCAACCCCTGCACCTGTTGTAGTTAACGCCCCTGGGTTAGAATGCTGGGCTGTGCATAACCCTGCCCACACCCCTGATTGATAGCTCTCTGCGTACATTGTGATTTGTCAGTAAGATGCCAATTCATGATGGGGGTGGGTTTACACATTTTAGCTGCACTGGATTGCACATGAGATCTAGTCAAGCAATGATAATCTCCATCTGATAAAACAGATTGCATTGAAATTACTGCACACATCCTAATAAATTACACAACCTTGGAATGAGGCATATTTACATTACATTATGATGCTCTTAGATTAAATGGCAAATGCCTGCTAACAGATTCCCTTTAAATTAATTGTTGAAAATATAGATTATTTTATTGAGAGGTGCAGTGAAGTGACAAACATTATTCCCTTTTTGATTAGCGAGATGATGGCATTCATGTGTTAGATGTGGGAATTGGAGGGGGCTAGTGGATGAGCCGCTCTGATGTAATTGTACCATGCGTTGAGCTTTTCTTCACTATGAGGTTTGGCTGATCTAATAATACATCTACATTCTGTGAGATGCCAAGATATAAAAAAGACATATGTTTTCCAACATTTATAGGCCACAAGCCTACCAGGAAAATATGCCTGAAGATGAAATACTAGATGAAAACCATGATATTCCTAAGCACTACTGAATGTTGAATTTTTGCACAATATTTTATCTGACCACGTTGCATTATGTAATTCATGATTACATCACTGCTTAGTTGGAAATAATGCTGTTATATGGCTTCTCTATGGGTCCCTAGGGACATTATTGTTATGACTTGTATGACTTTTTTTCCACAAAAACTATTCCAGGTAAACCAATTTTAAAAGAATTTTTATTATACGGTAATCTAAAGGTGCAGGCCTTTTTATTATCAGTTTTCTAAGGGTGCTTTCACATCTGCGTTTTTCGTAATTCGCGGCAGATGCGGTGAAAAAACCGCATCTGCCGCGTTTGCCGCATAACGGTTCCACTTGCGGCACGGTTGCGGTTTTTTCCATAGGAAGTATAGGGGGACTTGCGGCAGATGCGGCAAGTGCGGTATTGCACTTGCGGCAGGTGCGGCAGAGAAAAAAACCGCAGTAAGCCGCGGTTTTTTTCTCTGCCGCACCTGCCGCAAGTGCAATACCGCACTTGCCGCATCTGCCGCAAGTCCCCCTATACTTCCTATGGAAAAAACCGCAACCGTGCCGCAAGTGGAACCGTTATGCGGCAAACGCGGCAGATGCGGTTTTTTCACCGCATCTGCCGCGAATTACGAAAAACGCTGATGTGAAAGGGCCCTAAGAAATGTACTGTGCATGTGTTACCAGTGCTGCTGAGAGTTCTGCCGCATCTGTCGCAGCTGTATAAATCTATATTGTCATCTTATTGATTTACTAGCATATAGATAAAATATTTATTTGTTTTCTAACATATTCTGGTAATGTATTGAAATTTGAATGTTTTTCTACATGAGTTAGATTCCCAACAAATGGTTAAGTTTTCTCCTATTGTATGTCATAAGTAAGTTCCCTATTTTGGATACTTTTCACTCCAATTCTGCATCTTTTCCTGCAGATGATGGCCGAATGAAGGCCTGTTATCACCCGCGGGTGGAGCGGCAGTCTACCCACAACTGTTAGCCCGTTAAATGTCGCTGTCAATCTCTGACGACAGAATTTAACATTCAAGGGGGCAATATTCTGACCCCTCATTGGAGTGATCACAGGACTGTAGTGTGTTGTCATGATAGCCAGGGATCTACTGAAGACCCCATTGTTTGTCCTAAGTACTCCTGGGTAAACCAGCCTGTGTCTGGCATTTATAAGATACTGTTATTTTTCTCTTTATCATGGTCTGATCAGTTCTATGTGTATATGTGTACAAAAGCTAATCAGACCATTACAGATTCAGGTTCACTAAATGGATTTTTAAATGCTGTAAAAAGTAGAAAAAAATATGTTTTTAAAAAATATAAACATTAAAATCACCCCCCTTTTACCATATTACAAATAAGAAGTAAAGTAATAAAAATACACATTTTGTATCTCTACATTCGTAAAAGTTTGATGTAGCAAAATAATAAATTATTCCCATCAGTAAGCAGCGTAATTGAAAAAAATCAAAAGGCTAGAATTGCTGTTTTTAGTTGCTGCAACAACAAAAAAAAAAGTAATACCAGGCGATCAAAACCTCATCTATCAATAAAAGCATCAGCTCAAGACACAAAGAAAATCAAACTTTAACATTGCTCCATATGCCAAAAAATGTAAAACTTTATGACTCTCGGAAGGTAGTAACACAAGCAGATATCTTTTTTTTTTTTTTTTTTTAAACTTTCTGAATTTTTTTTACCATTTAAAAAAAAAAACAAAAGCTATACATGTTTGATTGATATCTACATAATTGTACTTTCCTGGATCATACTGCCAGGTAAATATTCTAGTTAAAAGGAATGCTGGAAGTACCATATATACTCGTGTATAAGCCGACCCGTGTATAAGCCGACCCCCCTACTTTTGCCCCCAAAACCTGGGAAAACCTATTGACTCGTGTGTATAAGCCGAGCGTGGACCCCAGCACAGGTATACAGCCCCCAGCAGTGTGGTATACAGCAGCCTCCCCAGTGGTAGTATACAGCAGCAGCCCCAGTGGTATATACAGCAGCAGCCCCAGTGGTAGTATACAGCAGCCCCAGAGATATATACAGCAGCCCCAGTTGTATATACAGCAGCAGCCCCAGTGGTAGTATACAGCAGCCCCAGAGGTATATACAGCAGCCCCAGAGGTAGTATACAGCAGCCCCAGTGGTAGTATACCGCAGCCCCAGAGGTAGTATACAGCAGCCCCAGAGGTAGTATACAGCAGCCCCAGAGGTAGTATACAGCAGCCCCAGTGGTAGTATACAGCAGCCCCAGTGGTAGTATACAGCAGCCCCAGAGGTAGTATACAGCAACCCCCCCCCCCATATCAGTATACAGGGCCCCCCCCTTGTGCAGCAATCCTGTAAAGGAATACATTATTATACTTATCCCTGCCGCTGTCCCGCTGACGCCATCGCGCTCCTCCGGCTTCATCCAGCGTCTTCCGGCTTCCTTCTCTGGCGCACAGACAATGACGTCATTGCCTGCGCCCACCGGAGGAAGCCGGATGAAGCCGGAGGAGCGCGATGGCGGCGGCGGGACAGCGGCAGGGATAAGTATAATAATGTATTCCTTTACAGGATTGCTGTACAAGGGGGGGGCCCTGTATACTGATGGGGGCGGGCGGCCTGTATACTGTATACAGTGTATACAGTATACAGTGACTCACGTATAAGCCGAGGGGGGGACTTTTCAGCCCAATTTTTGGGCTGAAAAACTCAGCTTATACGCGAGTATATACGGTAAAACTAAAACAAATTGCAGAATTTAACTTTTTTTTTTTTTTAGCTATGTCGCCACACTTGGAATTGTTATCCTGTTTACCATTACATCACATGATAAAATGGATGGTGTCAATCAAAAGTACAACTAGTCCCATAAAAAAAAAAAACAAGCCCTCACATGGCTATATCAATGGAAAAATAACAAAACATATGGCTCTTGGAATAAGGGGAGGAAAAAACAGACAGGGCAAAAATGAAAAATTGTCCAATCCTTAAGAGGTTAAACAACAATGAGTATGGAGGAAGGGTCAGGGCTGACAGCACTATGAAATGAGATCTGAAAGTGTGTTTGATGATACATAACTCAGCTCTGGTCTAAATCTACACAGTAAATGCAGAGATCAGTGAGAAGTAGAGGGCCTGTTCTTTTCTTCCCTGCATGACTCTGTTTGCTTATAATTAGTCAACCTGCTGTTGAGTAAAGGGTATGTCACACGCGTCAATATCGCCTGCACGATCACGGTTGCACGTGACGTTGCAGCGATATTGACGCGTGTGACATACTGAATCAACCAGCGATAAATCGCTGGTTGATGATCGCCAGGTTTTAGAATCTGTCCTAAAACCTGGCGATGGTCGCCCAGTGGACACGCAGCATCGCTGCGTGTGACACCGGGAGTAGCGATATTCCAGCTCCCAGGGCCTCTCACAAGCGCTGGGAGCTGGTATCCAAGGTAAACTGCGGGTATCTAGGCAGCGCGCGCTGCCTAGATACCCGATGTGTACCTTAGTTACCAGCCTCCTCCGCTCACCGGCTGGTATCTAAGGTACACAGCGGGTAACTAGGGTCCCTAGTTACCCGCTGTGTACCTTAGATACCAGCCGGTGAGCGGAGGAGGCTGGTAACTAAGGTACACATCGGGTATCTAGGCAGCGCGCGCTGCTAGATACCCGCAGTTACCTTGGAGACCAGCTGCTCCCGCTTCCAGCAGGCTGGCAGCGGGAGCAAGACATCGTGGAAACGATATTTAAATCGTTTCCACGATGTCTCTGTCCATTGATCGCTGGTGAGTCTGCCTGTGTGACAGCTCACCAGCGATCAGCCGTCAATGTCGTCAGCGATCATCTCCACTGACGACATTGCGCGGTTGGTTGACAACCCCCTTAGAAAGAAACCGTACCCTACGCTCAATACAAGTGTATTGATCAAGGCGGCATCCTCTAGACGGCACCCCCTAGACAGCCTACTAGTCAGACACACCTGCTCCACTTCTCCACACACTTGTATTGAGTGAAGCCATGCCCACTAGTTGTGGTGTTTCCAGGAACATGCATACCGCATAATTGTGGTCCGTTTCCGGCACTGGCGAATTCTCGCAGCGAACAGTGTAGGTGCTGGGAGGATTGAAAAGTCTGCCATCACACTGAGTGACTGCAGAATTATGATTTTAGACCAGACAACCCCTTTAAGGAAAACATGTGGTCATGGCGCACTGTTATGTGGGGAATCTGCTGCTGACACTTTTATGAAGGTAATGTCACCCAATTGTGTACTAATTTCCCCCATCCTGGGCCTCTTTCAGGTATACATGTCTCCCACCCTGGTATATCCAACCCACATCCTTGTCCCATCCTGGTATAAATGTTCTCCCACCTGGTAATTACTGCCCTTATCCTGGGCCCATCCTGGTATATATGACCTTTGTCCTAGGCTTTTCCTGGTATATATGGCCCCATCCTGATGTATAGGGCTCTCATCACGCCGCAGACATATAAAAAAATAAATGATTATACTCCCTCTGCTCCCTTAGTGTGTGGTGTCCTTACTGACTTCAGCGTGTAAGTGAGGCAATGCATGATGTTATTGCCATGCTTGTCCACTAACACCAACATCAGCTGTTTGGATATTGGCTGTTCTCTGCCCAGTCTTTAATTAAATGGCACCAGGGGTGGCACATGCGCAGACTGCCATCTTTGGAGCAGACATCTTAAAGTCTAAGACTAGACTAGACTTTAAGTTGCTGCTGGTGCCATTTTGATACAGACCTGACTGTTCTACAGACCCTCAAACCGCAGAAGTACAATGCATTATCACTCCTCCCCCCACCTATAATCCCAACCACCTCTCAGCATCAGCTCCAGTAACGGATGGTGGGCAGGCGATTATAGGTGTGAGGAGCAGTTCCTCCTTTAACCCCGCCTCATCCAGGTTCATCTGGATTATTAAAACACATACCCACTCTCCTCCAAAAAGGGGGGGGGGTGTCTTAGTCTGAAAAATATGGTACATTATAAGCTAAACTTTACAAGCTAATATCTCCACAACAGAGAGGGGAGAGGAAAAAATAAAAACATTGTATTACACAGCTCTGCACCCAGGATTCCATGATGTGTGCAGTTTAACATGTTTAAACTGTAGAATGGTCCTTTTTGGGAAACCATATCGATTTTGAATGCAACATTGAGTGTTACTGTAAAAAAGGTTGAAGTCTCTAATAGAAATTCATTGGAAAATACATATGCCCTGATGAAGTAGCCTGCAGGCTACGAAACACGTAGGCAAACTGTGTGCGTTGTGTGGTGTATGAATGAAAGGACTCTTCATTATCCGGTGTCCTGTGGTCAGCGTGGAAAAACTCCCTATCATCCATTTTTTTTCCATAGAAATTCATTAGTATACTGTAATTTGTTTGCAAAAGACATATGATTTTCACAATCCTCACAAACGTTTAATTTGTTTTGTTAATCTAGATTTAAATGTTAAGTGACTGTTTTTTTGTTTTTTATTATAGGTGCAAGTTTTTCAGTCTGACTGAAACTCCAGAAGACTATACTATTATCGTGGATGAAGAAGGGTTTCTAGGTAGGGATTGGAATTTTTTTGTAGGGGTTTTCCTCTTTAAAGCAAGGAGTTTTGACTCTATGGTTTTCATTTAATGGACAGTATATGTATGGAATGTGAACCATTTGAAAATTTTAATTCCAATAGTTTCAACTTAAAATCTTACATATTTCCTTTTCTTTCAAGAGAGTGACTTGGAGTTCATTCCTTTGATGACTATTTGTCTGGTATTTTCGAGGAATTAGAATCTGCGCTTGAATCTGGAACATATAAAATAAATATAATACAATACTGTGCAAAACATTTAGGCAGGTGTAGAAAAAATGCTAGAACATAAGAAAGCTTTAAATAAAAAGCATAAATGATGTTTTAAGAATTAACAAAATACAAATAAATGAACAAGCAAGAAATCTAAATCAAAGCGATAGTTGAATTTTTGTTACTATGTATTGTCTCATTTTGCCTGGATATGTCCCCTCTGAATTGTAAAATGCTGCGGAATATGTTGGCGCTGTATAAATAAAATGATTATTATATTTGAGGTGACCACCTTTCGCCTTCAAAATAGCATTATTTAGTCTAGGTCTAATTGCATTAATTGAAGGGTTTTATAAGATTGTCAGCTGTGTGAGTAATCAATTATAGCAAACAGGTGGCAATTATCAATTTCATATGTTGGTTTGGAACATTAGCTAAAACAGAAACATTTATGTGGGAGACTTAAACTGGGTGAGAAACAGCCAAACCCTACAAAATTTAGGTTGTGGAAAACAGTTTCATGGTGCAGCTCGTTCATCATGGGAAGACTCAGCACAGCAACAATACACAAGGTAGTTATACTGAACCAGCATGGTCGCTCCCAGGCAAAGTTTTTCAAAGCAGCCTGAGATTTTAATGTTTTTTTTCAGCTCCCTTGAAGGGCAGCATGAAGAAATGGGTAACGTTGAGGACTCATAGATTCATTGGATGGTGAAGTAGATGAAAGCCTCATCTTGTTGACTTACCTTTGAAATTAGAAGATGTCCCTCGGTGCCATTGGCTAAGAGCTTGGACCCATGTTCACCCATCTCTTGATCGTAGTTTGGACAGAAGTGGTCATAATGAACAAATTGCTGCTAAATATCATACCTTCTCCATGGAAGCAAGACCAAGTGATACAACTATGAATGAAAACATAAATCTGACGTGCAGTAAAATAATATCCAGTGCTCTGGACCAATGAGTCAAAATGTGAAAGATTTGGCTGTAACAGAAGACAGTTTTTTTTTGCCGAAGGTTTCCATTATGAGTGTGTGCACAGAACAGTGAAGCATGGTTGAGTTTCCTTGCATGTATGGGTCTGCATTTCGGCAAATGAAGTTGGTAATTTAGTCAGGATTAATGGTACTCTCAATGCTGAAGATTACTGACAGATATTTATCCATTATATAATACTATTACAGTGTCTGGCTCCAAATTTATTCTGAGGAGGACATCAACCCCAAACATATAGTTGTCATTATCAACAATCTTCATCATTAAGAAGGACAAGGAAGTGATGATATGGCTCCACGGAGCCCTGATTAATTAACTATATATGATTTGTACAAGCCTACATCCACAGAATAACTGTGCTTAGTTCTCCAAGTTGTTTGGCATAACCTCCCTAAAAACTGTGGCAAGTGTACCTAGAATAATTTATGATTTGATGATGTTTTGAGGCAAAGGGCGATCACACCATTGATTTTTATTTTTCTTTATTCATTTTGTTAATTGCTAAAAATGTAGTATTAACACTGTACTTTTACTTTACAGTATGTTTTTACACATAATGTACAATTTACTGGTATATAAGATAAGATGTATCTCTATGTATCAGTACCGCTAAAAAGAGTACTATTAAGATTTTTACATAGAGAAAACATTCCCTGTTGCTCACTGCTTATGTTTCTGACTTCCATGTTACAGGTCCTGAGTTTGAGTCACTAGTAACCTCAGAATAAATAGAGACAGAAAAAAGAAATTAACCCCTTAACTCAAACTTACATACATATGTTTTACTGTTATTACTTTCACCAAAATGACAGATGTTAATGTACAGTGAAAGCAACACTATATTAACTAGCGATGCGTTTAAGACGCCGACCATGACGCGAGGGGAGAGGGCCCTTCCCTTGCAGTAGGGGTGTAACTAGAATAGGTACATTAGTTGCAGTTGCACCTGAGCTCTGAAACCTAGGGGACACCAAAAGTCCCTTTTGACCTATAGAAAAAGACTAAAGTTATTAAAATTTGGGGCCCAGTTGAAGTTTTTGTATCGGGGCCCATGAGCTTCAGGTTACACCACCATCACTTGTGTCCAACAGCAAGAGGAGTGTTTCACTAATATATGGAATAAGCGATTGAACAATGTGTGACGAAAAAAAGTTTTTTAAAATTATAAAAAATATTCATTCTAATCATTCCCCTTTTCTTACATTTAAAATAAAGACATTTAAAAAATAATCATATTTTCTATTGTCATCTTCGTACAAGATGTTTGTACAAACATTAATATGCCACTTAGAAGAAGGTAAGGAAAATTTGAAAGCACAACTATAAAAAATTGCCCAATTCTTCTGGGGCTAAACATTTTGAGGCATTAACTAAGAATAGTCAGGTGCTGAAAGTAAACCCCTCTTCCAATGTTGTGTGTCATACGTGGAGTGATGATGGAGCACAGACATCAGAGAGAACAGATTTGTTATTAATTTGAGTATATAGTAAAAAACAACTATTGGCACAAAAAATTTGGCCCCCCGTAGGTTCCTGTGTGCTGCATCAGCTACACATGTGCTATGTCCAGGCCAACCTCTGCTTCTATTAATTCAGTATATAATGTTATGGGTATAAAACAAAGGAATAAGTGAACAAATTTGGAATTATATGTAACCTAATGGAACATTAAAAAAAATAAGATCTCAGTCGAATGACTTGGCGAAATTGAAATTCTCTTGGTAAATTGGTGTTCAGTGCATATTGATAAGTAAACTTACTACATAGGACATCATGGCTGCGCAACAGTGAAATGTCTCATATTTTATACCCAGCAGATACTTGGATAGGAGTCTAGTCTCGTAAAGTAAACAGGGTAGTCAAAGCATCAGATGTTAAAAGGTCACGAATTGTTCTACAGTGAAACTGTCTCCCATGTTTGGATATCTTAGCTAGTTAATCTTTCCTTGATTAAAAGAAAAATAACTATCAAGAGGAATTGTATCCGGTCTTTAGCTTGTGTTCTTTAGATGTTTGCAGAATAATATGTCAAGAATAATACATAAAACATTTGGTTAATACATAATTTTCTTTACAGACATAGGGTAGTCATTTCATGAAGATTCCTTACTTGTCACCTGATTATGATACAAGTTTCTAGCCAATCAAGGCTATACCGGCAAACCATTATTTGCACTGTGGCCACGTTTCTCCAAAAAACACAACTTAAATACCATGTTACAAAACAAGCTTTTTATCTGTGTTTCCCAACAGTGCAGTGTAAGGTTGGTGATCCCGTAATTGGGTTAAGTGTTCATCTGAATACAGCAACAGGAAGACCGGTCGCATTTACAGAAGACATAGACTAAATGTTGGGGTTCTTACATGATAAAGAGATTGTAAATTACTGCTATTGAAAGTATTGCCTTAATATATTATTATTACCGTATATACTCGTGTATAAGCCGAGTTTTTCAGCCCAAAAATTGGGCTGAAAAGTCCCCCCCTCGGCTTATACACGAGTCACTATACGGGGTGAGTGGGGTGGGGGCTCTGTCCGGGTGCTGGGGAGGCAGGAGGAGGCGGGGGGAGGCTGCTGTATGAGCGGCCCCGTCACGTGGGGCCGCTCATTACATATGCACTGCATCCCCCTGTCAATCAGCGGCAGGGGGAGCAGTGCATATATGTGTATAATGCCCCCCAATCTGCTGGCACACGTCCCCCCTGTTGTAAGGCCCCCCCTGCTGAATACTTACCATCCCTGGTCTTCAGCAGCACCCCGGCGCCGGTCCTCTGTGCTCCGGTCCTCCGCGATCCCGTCCTCTGTGCTCCGCTCCACGGCTGCATCCGGGTTCCCCGCGCGTCGCCGACGCGATGACGTCATTGCTTCTGCGACGCGCGGGGAACCCGGATGCAGCCGTGGAGCGGAGCACAGAGGACGGGATCGCGGAGGACCGGAGCACAGAGGACCGGCGCCGGGGTGCTGCTGAAGACCAGGGATGGTAAGTAATCAGCAGGGGGGGCCTTACAACAGGGGGGACGTGTGCCAGCATTTGTGTGGGGCTGCAATACCACTGGGGCTGCTGTATACTGGGGCTGCAATACCACTGGGGCTGCTGTATATAGGGGCTGTATACTGGGGCTGCAATACCACTGGGGCTGCTGTATATAGGGGCTGTATACACCACTGGGGCTGCAATACCACTGGGGCTGCTGTATATAGGGGCTGTATACACCACTGGGGCTGCAATACCACTGGGGCTGCTGTATATAGGGGCTGTATACACCACTGGGGCTGCAATACCACTGGGGCTGCTGTATATAGGGGCTGTATACTGGGGCTGCAATACCACTGGGGCTGCTGTATATAGGGGCTGTATACACCACTGGGGCTGCAATACCACTGGGGCTGCTGTATATAGGGGCTGTATACACCACTGGGGCTGCAATACCACTGGGGCTGCTGTATATAGGGGCTGTATACACCACTGGGGCTGCAATACCACTGGGGCTGCTGTATATAGGGGCTGTATACACCACTGGGGCTGCAATACCACTGGGGCTGCTGTATATAGGGGCTGCTGTATACACCACTGGGGCTGCAATACCACTGGGGCTGCTGTATATAGGGGCTGTACACACCACTGGGGCTGCAATACCACTGGGGCTGCTGTATATAGGGGCTGTATACACCACTGGGGCTGCAATACCACTGGGGCTGCTGTATATAGGGGCTGCTGTATACACCACTGGGGCTGCAATACCACTGGGGCTGCTGTATATAGGGGCTGCTGTATACACCACTGGGGCTGCAATACCACTGGGGCTGCTGTATATAGGGGCTGCAATACCACTGAGGCTGCAATACCACTGGGGCTGCTGTATATAGGGGCTGCTGTATACACCACTGGGGCTGCAATACCACTGGGGCTGCTGTATATAGGGAGTGCAATACCACTAGGGCTGCTGTATATACCACTGGGGGCTGCTGTATATACCACTGGGGGCTGCTGTATATCATACTGCTGGGGCCTGTATACCACTGCTGGGGGCTGCATACCTGTGCTGGGGTCCACCCTCGGCTTATACGCGAGTCAATAGATTTTCCCAGGTTTTGGGGGCAAAAGTAGGGGGGTCGGCTTATACACGGGTCGGCTTATACACGAGTATATACGGTATTATTATTATTATTATTATTAACAACAATAATACCTTCTGTAAATTGTTATGAACGTGTAAATATTCTCACACACGGATAACGTAATTTTATGACTTACTACAGAGAGATGACGTGCCACACCAAACTGGTCTGTGTACAGATTAGAAAGACTCTAGCTGCACAATTTAAGACACCACCTTGGGCCTGACTTAATAATAGGCGGTTGAGGGGTTTCTTGTACCTCCTATAGCACCAATTGGTAGGACGCAACACACTGTCAACAAGGGGAGAGGAAGGTGTGTAGGATGATACAAAATACTGGAGTGAGAGAACTAAAACTCATTCATATAAGTTGGAGAGGGAGAGCTAAAGAGAGTTACAAATAAGAGGAACAAGTTAAACCTCCCAGAAACCTAAAAGAAATAAAAGGAAAAGGTGCTGGGAAGGAAAGCAAACTGACCAACTGCAGATATTTAACAGGTATTTAACCCAATAAGGTAAACCCCCTAGCTAAAGGTCTGGAACGCCAAAGCACAAATCTACCTGGAGGAATAGCCAGCAACGAAGTGCAGTCAAAGGTAAACATATAAATCTCAACCTAGAATGTGATAGGGCAGACCAAAATGAGAAATTAAAAGCACCTGGAGAGGAGCAAACTGAGAAGGAAAAACAAATGCATTTGGAGACATTAGCAATTGGACAGGAAGAAAAAAAAAGACAATAGTTTAGCAAACGGAGGAAGTGACCATGAAGCAACAGGGCACTGAATCGAATCCACAAACAAAGCCATGACAGTAAATAAATATATACACAGTGTGGACCATTTATATGGATACATTTACATAAAATGGGAATGGTTGGTGATATCAACTTCCTATTTGTGACACATTAGTATATGGGAGGGGGAAAACTTTTCCAGATGGGTGGTGACCATGGTGGCCATTTTAAAGTCGGCCATTTTGGATCCAACTTTATTTTTTTCATCTCGTTAAGATGCTACAGCAGCTGGATTTTGTAAGGTTGCCAATTGTGAGTAGCTAATGTCCGCCAAAGGGATGTTCGACTGATGTCACTCTCCAGTGCCAAGCGGCGAGTGCTATGCTGTGGGCTCTTGCTGAAAGAAGCTAGGACAGCCACTGATGTTTCTTCATTAGTGCCAGTTTTCTTGCGTCCACATTTTGGCAAATCCAAGACTGAGCCTGTTTTACGAAATTTGGCAGGCAGTTTACTAACTGTAGCATGGGAGATGTGTGGTCTCGTAAGTAATCTTGCATTGAAATCTGCTGCAATGACCCAAGTACTGTGCTCACCAGACATCAACACAATTTCCATCCGCTCTTCACATGTAAAGCTCTGTGACATGTCAATGGCTGCAAACAAAGAGAAACTTGAAAATAACTAATGCAAGAATAAAGTTACCTTAAAATCAAGCACACCATTGTTTTTCTTATGAAATTCTCAATAAATTTGATGTGCCACATAACCCTCTTCCCATTGAAAAAAATAAAGTTGAATCCAAAATGACCAACTTCAAAATGGCCACCATGGTCACCACCCATCTAGAAAAGTTTACCCCTCCCATATACTGTCAAGGCAATTACCTGACATTGCTGAGTAATTGTTAAATAATAAGTAATTGTTTGATTTATTGAAGTATATACATATATACATATATGTTGAACTTCTAAGATGGCGTCTAAAGCTCTTATGTAAGTTGTTTTTAAGTAAGAACATGTAAAGACATGTCTCTGATGGCCCCATCTGGTCAAGATAAGATAAGGGGGTAGAGCTACACACCCTGCCAAGGGTTATTGAGGGACATGGAAAGTCCCCCATATACTCTGCCAACTCTTTACATCATAAGGAGCCAATCACCATGAAGCAGAGATTGGTGGGGAACCAATCATTGTGAAGAATTGAGAATGTAACCAATGAATTTGAAGTTTGAATAACTCATGTATTAGCATCTGTCTATATAAATAACCTGTTAGGGCGCCTCTCCTTCAGGAATATTTTGATACAGCAAACTAAGACTTGGTTGTCTGTTATTCCTCCGTGCATTAACAAGATAAGAATCAGGCGTTTTGCCATGGCAATACTAATGTGCCTTAAACAGGAAGTTGATATCGCCAACCATTCCCAAATTTATTTAGGGCTTTCCATATAAATAGCCTACCCTGTATATCTATATATATATAGTTTTATATTCAATGTGACCCAAAAGATCATCTTTTCAGGGTATTCTTAATATTACACAGGTGGGAGAACCTGTGGCAGTTTTTCTTGCCTAGATAATGATTTCATCATGTGAGCAAATCCTACAAACCTTGTGAAATCTGGAGTTGAGGAACATTGTGTTAAAGGGTATTTCCATCTTGTACTTTTGCCCTTTCATGGCTAATTGAGATGGGAATAATTTGTGCAGCCCTTGACTGCTGGAATAGACCAAAATGGGAGCTAATATGCCATAATTAGAAAATTACCTATTATTTAAAGCAAATCATTTTTTTGAAGAAAAAATATTCACTCCATAAAGACTACCCATTCATTCTTGACACTGGCCATTTTCTCTGTATTACACTGTTCAACAAGGTTTTTGTTTCCTGCATGAAATTGGGTGAATATTATTGGAATTTTCATGCTGAGTTAAGAAATAACTTCAGAATTGCTCTATCAAGTAAGAGTTTTGAGAAAAATACAATTAAATGTATGCATTGAATACTAGCAAATTTGTAGTGGCATGTGATATTCCAAATACAAAAGTCATCAACAGTGATCAAATGTAGAAATGTTTTGCCATTGATTTTCATTTATAATCACTGTCCGATACAAACAAGATTCCAATAAGTCAGCCAACATCGAGGGATTCCACCTTCCCTGGTACTGTTTCTCCATCTGAGAAATGTCTTGATGAAACCTTTCACCATGTTTATCACTTACAGCGCCGAGGTTTGGTGGGAAAAAATCCAGGTGAATGAATGAAAGATATTTTAAGTGACATGTTGCACTTCATTGACTTGTAAGCCTGAAGAAGACTTTCAACCTGCTCAGCATGGTGTGGCACCTTGTAGTTGCCTAGAAAGTTGAAAACAACATTCTTGAACGCCAACCATGTGACATGTTCTGCACCATGCAGAAGATCATCAAAGTTACTATAATTTACTAGCTCTCGGATTTGTGAACCAATGAAAACACCCTCTTTTATCTTGGCATCACTGATGTGTGGAAGCTTCTGTCGCAAGTAAGCAAAGGCTTTAGTTTGCTTGTTCATTGCTTTGACAAAGTTCTTCATTAATCCAAGTTTGAGGTGCAAAGGCGGAAGGAATATCATGTTTTCATCTACCAGTGCTAATGCACTGCTCTGTACACCCCAAAGCAATCGGATTATCACACCTTTTAAAGGGAACCTGTCACCCGATTTTAAGCTCCTAAACTATCTCTAGCTGTCCCTACACCTTCCTAGCAGCTCCCTATCTATCCCTTTCTTATCTAAAGTGTCCCTATGAAAGAAGTGTAAAATAAGATAAAACTTACTGCCGTCCCCGTAGTTAGGGGACTGGGTAGGCGTGGCCTCTGTTCCTTCCTCACACCTCCATCTTGTAATGCACGCCCCGCTGGGCGGCATTATTCAGGGTCCACTCAGCCCCATTAATTGTAATTTCCCGCCCTCTACACCTCTTTGCACAGGCCGGGTGTCATAGCCGGCGCAGTGCATTATGGGCCGTCACGTGATCTGCCCTAGTGCATTCTGGGTCCGATCACGTGATCGGCCCCAGTGCATTATGGCCTTGATCACGTGAGCGGCCCCGGCTCTGCGCATGCGCAATGCGCTTATTGAAGCCGGGGCCGATCACGTGATCAAGGCCATAATGCACTGGGGCCAATCACGTGATCGGACCCAGAATGCACTAGGGCAGATCACGTGACGGCCCATAATGCACTGCGCCGGCTGTGACGCCCGGCCAGTGCAAAAAGGTGTAGAGGGCGGGAGATTACAATTAATGGGGCTGAGTGGACCCTGAATAATGCCGCCCAGCGGGGCGTGCATTACAAGATGGAGGTGTGAGGAAGGAACAGAGGCCACGCCTACCCAGTCCCCTAACTACGGGGACTGCAGTAAGTTTTATCTTATTTTACACTTCTTTCATAGGGACACTTTAGATAAGAAAGGGAGAGATAGGGAGCTGCTAGGAAGGTGTAGGGACAGCTAGAGATAGTGTAGGGGCTTAAAATCGGGTGACAGGTTCCCTTTAAGTCCCCTAAATTGACTAGTAAATACAATAAAAAGTGAAAAAAAGTTTTTGCAAACATGAAAAAAAAACTAAAAGTTAAAATCCCCCCTCTTTTGCAAAATTGAAAATAAAACCAAACGAAAGCGTAACGGTAAAAAAATAAAACCGCCATGATTGTTTTTTTTTGTCACCGCAACTTTGCAGTAAAATGCAATAAGATGCAATCCATAAATCGCATCTACCCAAGAATGCTATCAGTAAAAACTAAGTCCTCACTTAGCGCCAGATCCAAAAAAATAAAAACATTACTGCTCTCAAAAAAATGGGGCCAAAAGCAAACATTTTTGTGACAAATTTCTGAATTTTTTTCACTACATAAATTGAAAGAAAAATAAACATGTTTGGAATCTATGAACTTGTACTGACCTGGAGAATCATAAGGGGTACATCACACACAACAATATTGCTAGCGATATCGCTGAAATCAGTGACCTCACCAGTGATATCGCTGTGTGTGAAAAGCAGCAGCGACGGGGCCCCTGTTGTGAGGTCGCTGATCGCTGCACCTCCTTCAGGACCATTTTTTGGTTTTTGGTCTCCCACGGGTCAGCACACATCGCTGCATGTGACAGTGAGAGATCAGCGACCTCCCAGGCTGGTAACCATGATAAACTCTGGGTAACTAAGCAGCGCGCGCTGCCTAGATACCCGGTGTTTATCATGGTTACAGGCTGCGCTAAACGGGAGGACGCTGGTAACCATGGTTACCAGCGTCCTCCCGCTTACCAAGCGATGTGGAGGTGGCTCCCTGGTCGCTGAGGAGATCTGCCTGTTTGACAGCTCCGCAGCGACCACACAGCGATGTTCAGAGATCCTGGTCGTTGTCGGGATCGCTGGAACATCACTGTGTGTGACGGCAGCCTAATGTTCGGTTAGTGTTACCACATAGTGAGCATTATAAATAAAAAAAAGTCCAAAAAAAATTGTGGGAGTGCACCTATTTTTTTGCATTTTTCAGCACACTGTATGATAAAATGAATGATGGCATCCAAAAGTGCAACTAATCCTGCAAATAACAAGCTCTATATATCTATATTGACTGAAAAATTAAGTCTCTTGGCTCTTGGAAGAGGGGAGGGAAAAACGAAAATGAAAAATCGTAAAATTGCCGGATGGTGAAGGGGTTAATGTTCCCAAAGTTTCTCTAACTACATATAGTGTATGGTGTAGTCTAGTCGTATGTTGTACTTACTTTACACTATGATAAATGTGAAATACACATGTAATTGCCTTACTATCGCTCTACTGATGCAGAAGCCACATCTGTTTTCACCATAACAGAACTCCTTTGGTTATTTGGAATTTTTGGAAAGAATGTGAAGCATTTGACTAGAGTTTAAATGAGATCCTAATAAATAAGCTTACCTATGATTTAAGATGGAAAACAGTAAGTCACTGAACTGCTTCATGTTTGTGGTCTGTATGATGCTGAAGTCCCAAGTGTTCCTCTTACTTGAACACTTGGGACCTGTGTATCATACAGAGATTTTATGTTTTTCTGCTTAAAAAGAGCTATTATTATTATTATTATTTTTCAGAACAGTTGTGTTGGGGGTTAATTCTCAGAGGTCTATGGAGAAAAGAGTTATATATACTTCAAAAACAAAATCCTTCTCAAGTGTCATGGCTGCTTGTTTACCACCTTACATTGCCATAAATCATAAATCCTATAATAAAATATACATACATACATGAAGAAGGTGTGAGGCGGTCGACAGGGGATGGGGTACTCTGGTACCGGGGCTGATGGCGGCTTTGATGGGGGGGATCACGCTGGTCGAACCCCAGTCCCGTGCCCTGGACCCTCAATGGGGGGAACGGTGGGGAATAAGGGGATTTTACAATTGAACGTGATGCCACCTGTAGTTCCTGGTAATATGGTACCGGCGCTGCAAGCCGGCCCTGAGGTGATGGTGAGTGCAGGAGAGTGTGGTACAGCTCCCCACAGGTGGAGCTTTACCTCAGGGCAGCGGGGATGGATGAGGGGAGTAGTAGTTGAGTCTTCGCTGACACAGACGGTGAATTGCGGCGGTTAGACAGGCACACAGACACACAGGGATTGTTGTTTCGGTACCTTTTACTGGTGACAGAGTAACAGGTACAGTCCGGAGTATTAACCAGGTCTCCGGTGCAACTTTCCACCTTAGAAAGTTATGAGGCCTCCTCTGTCTTAGTGCTCTGTGGTTGGGATGAGTCCTGCCTGAGCCTGAACCCACCCTTCTTCTCCCTCTCTGGGCTTTGTCCTAAACTGGCAAGAAGGTCCTTCTGCGGAGTCCCTGTTTCTCCTATGGCCCTGGTCTTATGCTTGGTCAGTTTAGCATCTCTTTCTGTTCTCTCCTCACGGCTGAACTCCTCCTGAGTCTTCTGGGCTTTTTGCTGTAGCTCTGAATGCTGACAGCATCGGACTCCAGTGTCCGGGTGTACTAAAGGGCTGTAGAACAAGATTCCCTTTCTTAGTTCCCTGATTTTCCACTTGCCTTCGACCTTTCCCTAGGGTGCGCACAGCAGTCAGTGGTCCCTAGTCCTGGGCCTGAATCTCTCCCAGTGACCAGTTCCTCCATCTTCTCTCCCTTCCCTCTCCTCACCTCACAGGAACTCAACTACCGGGACTGACTAACTCCTCCCCTCAGGCCTGGATGTTTTTAAAGGGAAACTGACTTAAAGCAGCCAGTAAAGCTCCCCCTTCAGTTCTGGGGTGGAAGGTGGTGTGTGCTGTGTTGACCAAGGTGTAATTCCCTCCTTGCATTGGTGGAACCTGTGGCAATCCCCCGCAGGGGTGCCACAGGTGTAGTTCACACCGAAACGTCATGCCACTTTTGGGCTCATTAAAGTCCATTTTTGTTCCCAAAACGTTTTTTGAGTGCTGCCTGATTTTTCCTTTATTATTGATCTACATTTCACACTGTATTTTCAGGAAATTTAGCACGACTGTTAAGAAGAAGTATGAGCTGCACCTTGATATTAAAAATATTGGTGCCTAGACTGTCAGGTTCCATTGATATTGACGGCCTTGGCTGGCTTTGCAGGAATCATCTCTCCCTAAACGTTTGTGTATGTGTATGTACTGTAGTGTCAGTGTGTTCATATACACCTCTACCGCCCTCTCCAGTATCCAACAAGGTTCCGCTCATCTTCTGAGTCCAGTAGCAGCAAGTCAGATTATTCGGATCACACTATGCGATATGCCTGAGCCCAAAGTTTCTTTTCACATTTTTCAGCACTCCATAGGCTTTCATTGTAATCCTTCTTCAGGGTCACAGTCAGCGTGACCTGGAGTTTCTCAAAAACAATGGCATCACTCAGTCAAGGAGCAGAAAAGCATGGCTGCCGGAGAAGACAGTGGTAGGTGAACGTATTAACACACACACACACACACACACACTACATTACATACGCATATAGGGAATGTGCACACATTGTTTTTCTCGCTGTTTTTCACCCAGTTTTGTCATTAAACCTGAGGGACTACCTTGTGTCATTAGAATAAATAAGATTTCTGAAGTCTCACCACAGGCTGCTTCTTTTTTCCTTGCAGAATCTGATTTAGATTGCAGCATGTCATTCCTTGCAGCATTTCTGCTATAGTTTTCATCCATACTAATGATTGAGGAAAAATCTACACCAGAAAAACATGTAGGGAAAAAAGTACAAAAAGCCTGTATCTTCGCTATGTTTTTTTCTGACAACACCTCACACAGATACACATACCCATACACAGGTTAGAGAAAAAAAATGTTTTGGGGTAGGATATTTGCAATGCTTTGAGGGTTTTAAAGGGAACTTATCATGTAATTTTGCAATATTACATGACCACAATATGAGGTAATTTTGCAATATACATCAGTAACATGATTTTCTAAAAAAAAAAAAAAAAAAATTTAAAACCCTGAACTAAGTGGGTCAGAGAAGAGCGACCAAGGTTATTAGAGGACTGAGGGGTCTGCAATACCAAGACAGGTTATTAAACTTGGGGTTATTTAGCTTGGAAAAAACGAAGGCTTAGGGGTGATCTTATAATAATGTATAAATATATGAGGGGACAGTACAGAGAACTTTCTAATGATCTCTTTACTCTTAGGCCTGAGACTGGGACAAGGGGGCATCCTCTACGTCTGGAGGAAGAAGGTTTAATCATAATCACAGACTGGGATTCTTTACTGTAAGAGCAGTGAGACTATGGAACTCTCTGCCACATGATGTTGTAATGAGTGAGTCACTACTAACATTTAAGAAGGGCCTGGATGCCTTTCTTGAAAATTATAATATTACCAGTTATACATACTAGATTCTTTGATAGGGCGTTGATCCAGGGAATTAGTCTATTGCCATATGTGGTGTCAGGAAGGATTTTTTTCCCAATGTGGAGCTTAGTGTTGCCACATGTTTTTTTTGCCTTCCTCTGGATCAACATGTTAGGCTATGGGTTGAACTAGATGGACTTAAAGTCTTCCTTCAACCTTAAATACTGTATGTATCTTAAAAAAAAAAAAAAACAATGTGCTTTGGTGAGTGAAGTACATACCTTTTGTTTCAGACAGGGGTGGCTCTTTTGGTTGGTACACTCATGGTCACTCAGATTCAGTCATGCTACTTTTTTTAACTTACCGTATTTTTCGCATTATGAGATGCACTTTTGTTCCCCATAAATTTTGGGGGAAAGTGGGGGGTGCGTCTTATAATGCGAATATGCTGATTATGTACTGCAGGGCCCAGGGGAGGTGGGGGCAGCTCTGGAGCCTGTCTGGGGCGGACTGGTGGAGGCTGCAGGAGGCACCGGAAGATCTCCTGCCCCCGCTCATATAATATGCATAGCCGCTCTCCATCACCGTGGGCTGAAACCACACCGCGGTGATGGGCTGGGGGAGCGGCGTATATTATATGGTCCTGTGCCCCCCCTGTGATGGCACATGTCCCCTATGTTAGATATGGCCCCCATGCTGCTGCCATAGTAAAATAATAAACTGTATACTTACCTCCTCCTCCAGCGCTGATCTCATGGTGTCTCTCCGGTCTCCCTGCTGCTGCTGTGATCGCACGCAGAGATGATGTTACTCTCTGCTGTGTCGATCACATGACAGCACAGAACCAGGAAGTGGAAGAGCTCTGCAGCATCATCTCTGCCTGATCACAACAGCAGCAGCAGTGAGACTGGGAGATCAGCGCTGGAGGAGGTGAGAAGAGTTTTTTTTATTTACTATGCAGCAGCATGGGGGCAATATCTGACACAAGGGGGCATGTGCCACACATAGGGGGCGTGTGCCATGCATAGGGGCGTGTGCCATGCATAGGGGGCGTATGCCATGCATAGGGGACGTGTGCCATGCATAGGGGACGTGTGCTATGCATAAGGGACGTGTGCCACGCATAGGGTACGTGTGCCACGCATAGGGTACGTATGCCACGGATAGGGGACGTGTGCCACGCATAGGGGACATGTGCCATGCATAGGTGACGTGTGCCATGCATAGGGGACATATACTCTATATGATTTGTTAGATGGACACTGACATTATAAGATGGACCCTTAAAAATTATTTTTTTCTCTTTTTCCTTCACCAGATTTGGGGGTGCGTCTTATAATCAGGTGCGTCTTATAAAGCAAAAAATAAGGTAATCATGCCCCACATTAAGATTGATTGTTGTGACTGCCCGCTGTCATGGCAATCTTGCATTATGGGTATTTGCACACAGTGTGTTTTTGCTGCGTTTTTTACCTACATTTTTACCATGGTTTTATGCAAATGTTTGCTGATGTATTCCTGCGTTTGGACTTTCCAGCAGAATCTGTGTTTTAGGGAACAGCTGTCTACACACATCAGTTTTGTTCTCTGCAGAAAGTGTACACACCCCAGGTTTTGCTGCATTTTGAAAATAATGAGCATGTCAGTTCTTTGTGTTTTTGCTGCAGTCTATGGCAAAAATGTAACAAATCTACTGCCATGCAATGTTGAGATCCTAGAAACTTGGACAGGTGTTGCTGCATTTTTGACCGCAGCAAAAATGCCCTGTGTGCACTTATCCTAAATCCTCCATTTACACAGTCCTTTCAGCTGCCCAGGCATGCACACTGAACCTGGGTATATGTCCATAGTTTAATTTTATATGTATGGTGGCTCTGGGGTCTTTCATTGGTGTGCAATCTTGGGCATCTGAGAGGGACATCGCAAATGCAGAATTTAATGTAAGATTGCAGTGACATTGGGCAGTCACCGCAATCAATCACAATGCGAGATGGTGACTAAGAATACAAGCTTAGATGTCATGTTCCACTCTGGAACATGCACACATATGAAATGAATTGGGAAGGTACACCCAGATTGAGTGCGCATGCCTGGGCAGCTGGGAAGAACTGCACAAGCGCTGGATTTAATGTGATTGCCATGAATATCGGGCAGTCACAGCAAACGATCAGTGCTTGAGTTAAAGAAAGGAGCGTGACTGAACTTGAGTGATCGTGATTGAAATAAAGAAAAGCACCTCCCCTGTGACTGAGACAAAAGGTAGGTACTACATTCACCTAAGCATATAAAGTCTTTTTTTTTTTTTTAGATAAATACGTGGAATTTTTTTTTTAGTTAGAAGTTAATGCTTCACATTGCATCATTTAAAACATATTGGGAGTGATTTAATATTGAAAAACTACATAACAGGTTCCCTTTAAACCTTGGAAGAAACAAACAAGTTTACCTAGAGATAATTTCCGCTTTTTAGAAATGAAATGGAAGAAATGTAAAACAGAAAATGCGTAGTAGAATCTCCACTATTAAGCAGCAGGACTATTGTCTATTTAGTTAGGGGCTTAATGTATAGAAGATACAAATTGAAATCAAATATGTGTGTATATATTTATATGTAATCCTCCATACTTTAAGGTGCTTTATATGAAGACACAGTGCAGCAGTTGCAGTAGTTACCAGCCACCCCCATATATCATTGGTGTTATTTATCATGACAGAAATTGTTGTTACTAAGTTGTGATCATGAGACTGCAGATATAGTGAAGTAATCAGATCAAATTAATAAAAAGCAACAGACCTTTTACAGAGTTTGGAATTTGTCAGTTATGTTGACACTTCGAGCACTGATATTGATTCTTCATATAATTATCTAGACATTGGAAGATACAGTACTGGACAAACGTTTGGGGTCACCCAGACAATTTTCCATGAAAACTCATACTTTTATTTACCAAATGAGTTGCAAAATGAATAGAAAATATAGTCCAGACATCAACAAGGTTAGAAATAATTATTTTTTTTCTTTGAAATAATAATTTTCTCCTTCAAATTTTGCTTTTATCAAAGAATGATCCCTTTACAGCAATTACAGCATTGCAGACCTTTGGCATTATAGCTGTTAATTTGCTGAGGTAATCTTGGGAAATTTCACCCCATACTTCCTGAAGCCCTTCCCACAAGTTGGATTGTCTTGATGGGCACTTTTTGCGTACCATACGGTCAAGCTGCTCCCACAACAGCTCAATGGGGTTGAGATCTGGTGACTGCGCTGGCCACTCCATTACAGATAGAATACCAGCTGCCTGCTTCTTCTCTAAATGGTTCATGCATAATTTGGAGGTGTGCTTTGGGCCATTGTCCTGCTGTAGGATGAAATTGGCACCAATCAAGTGCTGTCCACAGGGTATGGCATGGCAAAATGGAGTAATAGCCTTCCTTGTTCAAAATCCCTTTTACTTTGTACAAATCTCCCACTTTACCAGCACCAAAGCAACCTTAGACCATCACATTACCTCCACCATGCTTGACAGATGTCATCAGGCACTCTTCCAGCATCTGTTCAGTTCTGCGTCTCACAAATGTTCTTCTGTGTGATCCAAACACCTCAAACTTTGATTCATCTGTCCATAAAACGTTTTTACAATCTTCCTCTGTCCAATGTCTGTGTTCTTTTGCCCAAATTAATATTTTCCTTTTATTATCCAGTCTCAGATATTACTTTTTTTCTTTGCCATTCTGCCCTGAAGGCCAGCATCCCAGAGTCGCCTCTTCACTGTAGACGTTGACACTGACATTTTGGAAGAACTGCCAGATGAGGAGCTGTGAGGTGTCGATTTCTCAAACTACAGACTCTAATGTACTTGTCTTGTTGCTCAGTTGTGCAGCAGGGCCTCCCACTTCTCTTTCTACTCTGTTTAGAACCTGTTTGTGTTCTCTGAAGGGAGTAGTTCACACCGTTGTAGGAAATCTTCAGTTTCTTGGCAATTTCTCGCATGGAATAGCCTTCATTTTTAAAAACAAGAATATACTGTTGAGTTTCACATGACAGTTCTCTTTTTCTCGCCATTTTGAGAGTTTCATAGAACAAACAAATGTAATGCTCTAGATTCTCAAGTAGCTCAGAGGAAGGTCGATTTTATATCTTCTCTAATCAGCCAAACTGTTTTCAGCTGTGCTAACATACTTGTACAAGGGTTTTCTCGGGTTTCCTACACATCCATTAGCCTTATTACACAGTTAGCAAACAGAATGTACCATTAAAACACTGGAGTGGTGGTTATTGGAAATGGGCCTCTATACATCTATGTAGATATTGCATTAAAAAACAGACATTTGCAGCTAGAATGGTCAATAACCACATGAACAATGTACAGAGTGTATTTCTAATTAATTTAATGTTGGCTAATGCACAACAACAAATTCAAATAAATGCACCAACAGGACGAAGAGGGAAAGAAAAGAATAAACAATCATCCTAAAATGAAATTTTGGTGCAGATTCAATAGAAATTGTTAGTCGCGAAAGGACAAACTCTCACTGATCTGCTTGCAAAAGGCACAAGGCTGGTCCAGTCCAAAGGGTGTGCTATTCGCATCATAACAACTGATTTTAAAATTGATGTAGATGTCACCTTTTGCCTTTTCATTTGGTAATTCCATAAACTTCATCAATTGTGTACCAAATAAATAATTAGAAGTATTAACATATACAAAATAGATCTGTTCAAAAATAAATAAGAGATCAAATGGATTCAAACCTATGAATTAAAACCCCAATCAGTGAGGGCCACTTTACATACACCAACTTATCTGTCCAACTTCTGAACAACTTACTGGTTGCAGTGAAATCATGGACACATTGCTCCATTTTGTGGCTGTGTACAAATGTAACAATGTGTCCATGATTTCACTGCAACCAGTAAGTTGTTCAGAAGTTGGACAGATAAGTTGGTGTATGTAAAGTGGCCCTCACTGATTGGGGTTTTAATTCATAGGTTTGAATCCATTTGATCTCTTATTTATTTTTGAACAGATCTATTTTGTATATGTTAATACTTCTAATTATTTATTTGGTACACAATTGATGAAATTTATGGAATTACCAAATGAAAAGGCAAAAGGTGACATCTACATCAATTTTAAAATCGGTTGTTATGATGCGAATAGCACACCCTTTGGACTGGACCAGCCTTGTGCCTTTTGCAAGCAGATCAGTGAGAGTTTGTCCTTTCGCGACTAACAATCTCTATTGAATCTGCACCATAATCTAATGTCTGTTCTGTCCAACAGGCTGAGTGGGTTGAACTGGCTTGGGAAGGTATGTCAAGCAATGGGTCTTTGGTCTCGAACCTCATGAATCTCTTAGCAATTAAAAAACACTCACATAGACATGTGATAAACGGT
Organism: Allobates femoralis; assembly: GCA_033576535.1. Classification (NCBI taxonomy): domain Eukaryota; kingdom Metazoa; phylum Chordata; class Amphibia; order Anura; family Aromobatidae; genus Allobates; species Allobates femoralis. Next base: position 444,670,493 of record JARQOC010000002.1, read on the forward strand.
CAGTTACACTTTACATAAAGAACACAGAGGAGAAAAACATTACCATTACTTCTATGGGCAAGAGAGAGGCAAGACAATTCTCAGTTCACTTATGATTTTAAAGCGAACCGATCAGCAGGATTTAGCCCTATAAAGTAAAGCCATGGCCATAATGGTGCTGTGATGGTGAAATAAATAGACATGTGTAGTGAAAAAATCTGATCTTTGGTTGCTGAATAATCTTCCTCTAAAGTATTCATGATGACATCATCCATGCATCGCCTGTAGATCGAGGTGGGACTTGTGAGTAGGGTGTCTGCCCCACTGCATGCCACTTCTGTTTCTTCTACAGGGCAATGATAATTCAGTGACCTGCCTCATTTTTCAAATTCCTTGCTGCCGCCTCCATGATTTTTCTGCGCACTGCTATTTTCACTCCAGTGATCAGACGCCTGCGCACAAGAAATATTAAGCAAATGTCTTTAGGTGGGTGAAACAAACAAGTGGAAGGTTGGTGATTGTGATGCTCAGGCCCGGGATTTTAGAACCCCATCTAGACGTCACAGTGAGGTGATAGCTACACTAATGAATTATAATGAATTAATGAATTAAAATAGCAGCGCTATCTTCCAGGCAGCATCCACCACATAGCATGGAAGACCTTATTTATATAGAAGGATAAAAGATGATTTCTCCACAAGAAGGCATCTGATTTGAGACATGCAGGTATGATTATTTTCAGCATTCTACAGTGCTGTGCAAATTAATTGGGACAGCATTTTTTAAGTAAAATCGTAAGTTGGGGTTACCAGTCAGTGATTCAAACCAGTTTTAACAGCTTTGAATAGGTGTGAGTGTACAACCTAGAGTAACAAAATGTGGTTTGACTGGTTTTAGTTAGAAAATAGCAGCTAGCTGCCCCCTCAGCTTCAGTTGAGAGCTTGTTTCTGTGAGGAGTGGTATGGTGTACTTTTTCTCAGTGTGATTCGTGCCTGTAAAAATGGATGTTACTCCACGGAAGAGGTCTAGAATTATTACTCTTAATGAACATACAAGTCTGACTGTAAGAGAAATCGCTTCCACCGTTGGTATTGGAAAATCTACCGTTACAAGAATAATTCACACACACAATGAAACTGGATAGTTTTCTCCAAAACGAAAAGGGAAATGTGGAAGAAAAAGGAAAACGACACCAAGAACTGATAAAACATTTATCAGCAATAGTAAAACTAATGCAAGAAAAACTAGTAAAGACTTGCTTTGTCCCAATTAAGTTGCACAGCACTGTATAAGGCTACTTTCACATTAGCGTTCCCCTCCGCAGTGTCCTGCGGAGGGGAGCCCCAATGTAAGCGCAGCACCGTAAGTCCCTATCTTTATAATGGGAGCGCACGGTGCTGCGCTTGACTGCGCATGACCGTGCGCACCCATTCACTCCCATATTTGATCTGTGCGCAGGCAGATGCCTGCACACAAATCACCCAGTCTCGTCCCACCAGATAGGGATTGCGGTGCTGCGCTTACATTGCGGCTCCCCTCCGCAGAACACTGCGGAGGGGAACGCTAATGTGAAAGCACCCTAACCTGTATGTCCATATTAATAGGTTAGCTATGTCAAATGGGGTGACACATTCCTTTTAACAAAATCATGAAATTGAAAGGGCACATGATGTTGGAGAGCGATGTAAAACTTTTAGGGTGTGTTTATTATTAAACTTAAATTATTAGTTCTATAAATCAGTTATATACAAAAATACGGAAAAATAACTATAAATAGCAAACAGTAGTACGGTGAATGCAATAGAGGGACTGGTAAGTGGATAGCTCAACGCCTAGTGTCAGGCGTTTGTGTCTGCATATGGAGTGCATGCAGATGCAAACACAGTGCAAACGCTGCATACTGATGTGAACGCAGCAGAGAATCTCCGTATGCGTTCACATCAGCAATCTCGGCCGTGGCTGGGAGGCGGAGATCAGCGGTGGAGATCCTCCTCCTCCCGGCCGCTGCTGACTGTGTCGGTGCAGGAGATTTGAAGAAACAGCTGATCTGACAGCTGTTTAAATCTCTCACACCAACACCAAAGAGGTGATGTCGGCACGGGAGATTTAAACAGCTGTCGGCGCAGGAAGTTTAAAGAAACAGCTGATCTGACGCCGGGAGGAGGAGCTCTCCAACTGATCTCGAGGGGGCCGCCGCTGATCTCCCAGGAGATCAGTGGTGGCCAGCAGGAGAGATTTCAATGTAATCCACAGCGTTCTCCTACGCTGTCATGCGGAGGACACAGCGGATCCATTGAGATCCATGCATTGTTTGTGTGCTTTTTGGGGGCGCTAGCTGATAAAACAAGCTCCCTCCGAACGCATGAAAAATGCAACAGGCTGCGTTCGGAGGGCGCACAAATTATGTGCATCTGAACGCAGTCAAACGCATGTACCATGCATTCCCATGTTAAACATAGGAACTCAGTGCGGATGCGTTTGGCTGCGTTCAGTATGCTGCGGTTTCATATGCAAATGTGAAACCGGCCTACATGGAGAAATTTAGAGTACAATAAGTATTTACACTCCTATATAGTTTCCTTTGTATGACAGCAATTCTTGTTTTGCTACTTCAGTTCAGCTTGTTACTTGTTATACTAATTTATATTTTTGTTTCTCTTTTCTCTGATTTTATGAGAACATAATGTATGAAATGTGGAATGGCATAAGCAAGATTTACAAATGGTATAATAGTGAGTCATTAAAAGCTCTAAAGATTTACCATTTGTTGCTGTAGTTGAAATCATACTGTGTACTTCTCTGAATTCAATATGATGAAAGACGGAATCTGCTGTAGCATAGTTACTTGTGCTAATCTTTCTCTGGTGAAGGATTACATCATCATTAATCATCTTTCAAGAAAAAAAGTTAAAGTAAAATCCTTTCAATTGTAAGTAATAGGATTTTGCAGGTTATTCCATGCTATATCTCTTTACATGTGCCAGTGAAATCCAGGGCGTTCATATTCACCCTGGTGAAGTTTGTGAGCTCTTTGTTGCTCTAGATTGTTAGATTCATCAGAAATATTGTCAAGAGTAAATGCCACGTCACACGCTTCAATATCGTTCACGACATCGTTCAGTCGTCACGTGTTTGGTGACGCACGACATCATAGTGTGTTACACTGCGATGTCACTAGCCAAATTGAACGATCTTTTAATGGATCGTTCAACCCAGATTTGTGAACATGCTCTCAAATCTGGCGATGAACGATCCTTCAACCTGCAGGATCATGTTGTGTGACACCGCGATGAACGATCTCCCAGTGGCACAGCCTATGCTGGGAGATGGTAACCATGGTACACATCAAGTTACTAAGCGCCGCGCTGCGCTTAGTAACCTGATGTGTACCTTGGTTACCAGCATTCTCGTTGGTCCTAATCGCTGGTGAGTCTGCTTGTGTGACAGCTCATCAGCGATCTGAACGATGTTGTTAGCGATTGCGCGTGCATGAGATCGTTAACGACATCGTTAACCATATTGAAGCGTGTGACGTGGCCTTAAGAGGCCAGTGGTAAACCTCAGTGGAATCAGAATTCTAAATGGTTGTTTGGAGCTCAAGAGGACAATGGAAAATGCTTTTCATTTCCCTCTTTAGTAGAATGAGCATTTCTAAGGCTGAAGTATAAGTTTCCACAATGAGTTTTTGGTGAATTTTTAATGCTGAATATTTTACAATTTACAGTTTTTGCATGGGATTTATACTTCTTTACTCTTTTTCTCAGTGTAAACTGACCTGCAGTGCTTGTTTCCAATCTACAGGTCAATTCTCTTGCAGGTATTCTGCATTTTATGGACAAACTTTCCCCATAGACTTGCATTAGATGTAAAAAATGCACATGCGCGTTTTAGTGTGTTTCCGCAGCGGAAACCCAAAATATGAAGGTAATCTGCACCTAAATATAAAGTTTTGTCAAAGCCAAACACCAGGAATTTTCAAAAACCAAGCAGCTTTATTAAAAGCATGACACACCAATAAGATGCAAAAACTACAGAGTTAAAAATGCAAGGAAAATACACGAGCAATCTAATTTGAATAATAGGTGCAGAAATTCTGCAACACCAAAAAATCACCAAAAGCTCATTGTGGAAATGTAGCCTAAAACTATATTGCATTTTTGCATTGGTTTTTCTGCAACCAAAACCTTGACTCTTGCCTGCAAAAAGTCTGTGTATATAAAACACAGCCAATAACAGGCTGATAGCAAGTATAGTTTGTCTCCATTGTCGTGTTAATAAAGTTAGTTTTCTTCACTATAAACATTGCAAAAATGTATCACAAAATGTTATGCTGCTGGTATTTTTGCAGCATTTTTGAAATCTCATTGCTTTTGCTTATACTGTAAGAGGCAGCTTCTTTTCTGCAATGCAAAATAACCTGCAAAAACACCACGTATAAACTGAGCCTTAGGGTTTGCTCATCACATGCAAGACTTCCTGCACAATAAAGCTCCTGGCTTTCATTAAAAATCTAATGAAAGTGCTCACAGTGACAGACACATAAAAGGGGTTGTCCACTTCTGTCGAAATTTTCAGCAGTGTGTAATATACTCACAGTTAGGATTCAGCCCCACTTGCTGGTTCCAGCGTTATGGTACCTCCTTTTTTTCTTCCTTGCTATATCCACTTGGTGGTTCCAGCTGTAATCACGTGATCACAAGTATGCAGTTTGCATAGTTCTAGTCACAAGTCATTTAGAGTCTTATCTGCTTCTCTCAGTGTTGTATTGGATTCCATAGGGGGAGAGATTAAAAAAAATAGAAATATAGTCAAGACATTTAACCTCTCGTATTCTAAAAACTACACCTTAAATAGAATCTACCACCTGGTTTTACCCATATAAAGTGCAGCCTCCACCAGTAATCCTTTATATACAGCATTTTACAATGCTGAGCGCAAAGCAAAGTACTGTAATTCGTAGGCGAGGAGAAAGGCTCACACATGCACACTTCAATACTTTGCACTGCCTCCAGAAGGGCAAAGAGAAGTGTGCATGTGCAGGAAGGCAGTGGAGGACACTGTGTGGATGATGTAGGATGTGTCATCCACACAAAGCAAGAAGAGAAGAGGCGCCAGCTCAAGATCAGCAATGCCATCGGACTGGATTGCCCTGCAGGTAAGTATAATAAAAGGTCTTGTTTATGTTATACAGATTGTCCTGGGGACTTATATACAGCATTCTAGAATACTGAATATAAAGGCTTACTGGTGGTGGCCGCAGTTTATAGGGGAAAATCCTGGTGACAGGTTCACTTTAAACTATTTCTAGATTACCCTAATAACCTGTAAACAAAAATGTAATACATGTGGATTAAAGGTACCGTATATACTCGCGTATAAGCCAAGTTTTTCAGACCAAAAAATGGGCTGAAAAGTCCCCCCCTCGGCTTATACGCGAGTCATATACAGGCGCCCCCCCCATCGGTATACAGGGGTTCCCCCTTGCTGCCGCAAACCTGTAAAGGAATACATCATTATACTTATCCCTGTCGCTGTCCCGCTGCCATCGCGCTCCTTCGGCTTCATCCGGCTTCTTCCGGCTTTCTCCTCCAGTGGGCGCAGGCAATGACGTCATTGTCTGTGCGCCAGAGGAGGAAGCCGGAAGAAGCCGGATGAAGCCGAAGGAGCGCGATGGCAGCGGGACAGCGACAGGGATAAGTATAATGATGTATTCCTTTACAGGTTTGCGGCAGCAAGGGGGAACCCCTGTATACCAATGGGGCGGCTGTATACTACCACTGGGGCTGCTGTATATACCTCTGGGGCTGCTGTATACTACCGCTGGGGCTGCTGTATACTACCGCTGGGGCTGCTGTATACTACCGCTGGGGCTGCTGTATACTACCACTGGGGCTGCTGTATACTACCACTGGGGCTGCTGTATACTACCACTGGGGCTGTTGCTGTATATACTACTGGGCTGCTGCTGTATACTACCACTGGGGCTGCTGCTGTATATACCACTGGGGAGGCTGCTGTATACCACACTGCTGGGGGCTGTATACCTGTGCTGGGGTCCACCCTCGGCTTATACACAAGTCAATAGATTTTCCCAGGTTTTGGGGGCAAAAGTAGGGGGGTCGGCTTATACACGGGTCGGTTTATACACGAGTATATACGGTAGTTAGTCAATTGTAATATTCTGCTCACCTATTGTATTAAGAGCAATAGAAGTTCAAGAGATTGATATATATATATATATAGGTTTGTGGGAAACATGGGTATAACTTGTGTTAAGTTCATGAAAACTTAATCTTTTTGGCAGTATTGGAAAAGTACATTGGCATCCAATAGGAAAATGTTTACTACAACATACTTTTTACTTTAAAGGAAATTTGTCTACATGAAAATGCAGTCCAATCAGTAGGCATCATACTCTAGAACAGGGTAAGTTGATATATAGTTTGTGAGAAAAAGATTCAGTATAACCTGTGATTTCATCATTTAAACCTCTCCTCTATCTGGGATTTTCAGTTCATTGGGCGGTCCTATCAGGGACTGATAGCTACCTCTATGCACAATTACACAGAGACAGCTATCAGTCACTCATAGGACCACCCACTGGACCAAAGGTTCCATAAAGAACAGATGTTTTAATAAGTAATATCCAGGAGATACTGAAACCTTTCTCACAAAACTACTGTATATATCAATCTGTTCAGCTTCCCCTCCTCTATAACATTGTGCCTGTAATGTGTACTACCTTTTCATGATGATAGGTTTCTTTTAATTTTAAACAATGGAGTCCTATGAGTGAGTGGATGAGACTATATGGCATCCATTAAAGGATTACTTAAAGCACATATACCTGGCAGTTTTCTATGTATATGCATTTCACAGAAGGATAAATGCAGTATGGAGAGTCTAAAGGCTTCAAAAACACAAAAAGACTAATGTTGAATTGAGCTGTTGATATTGACAGGTTCAGCCAATGGTTTAATGCATATGGGGGCACTGGCCAACCTATTGTTGGAAGAGCGATATCAATCGCACATGTATAATATTGTGCGATTGTATTGTTCTCCCAGAGATAAGCCGCTGATTGTTGTGTTGGCTGGTGCCTTTCTTAAGGCCCCGTCACACGTGTCAACCAAGGCTGCGATGTGCGGGTGCGCGGTCGCTTCCAACATCGCAGCCTTGGTGTCACACGGCAGGATGTTGCTGGTGACGCTGCAGCGATGTGGGCGCAGCCGTCGCTCGCTGAGCTGGGACCAACCCAGCGAGCGATCCGCAGCAATGCTGCGGTATAGTCTGGATCGCCGCCAACATCGCTATTGCGGTGTCAGGTGGCGCGATCCAGTCTTATCGCTGGTTGCAGATTGACAGGTTTACGTTCATCCTCGTAAACCTGTCAACCTGCGACCAGCGATAAATCGCAGTTGCGTCGCACTGTCACACAGCATGACGCTGATGCGTCACTTTTCGGCGATGTCGCTAGCGACATTGACACGTGTGACACGGCCTTTATAGAGAGCACATGAATACTTGGCTTAGCGAGCAATCTTGTGCATGGGAGAGTTGGCTGAGATGGCTATCAGCTGAACAATTGGGCAATGTACATACAACAGCTATCTAATGTGCATAATCAACTTTAGACTGTCAACAGTTATGCTTACCTTTGTGATAGAAGGCTGCTGCAAAAGGTGGAAAAAAATATACCTTAAAGCCACGTTCCCATGTTGAGTATTTGTTCAGTATTTTACATCAGAATTTGTAGACAAAACCAGGAGTGGAGTAATCAGATGAAAAGTCTAATAGAAACACCAGCACCACTTCTGGATTTACCACCCTCTTCTCGTTTTGGCTACAAATACTGAGGTAAAAACTGCCCAAATAGTCAATGTGTGAACGTAACCTTACAATCCCCTTCTGTTCTGTTATTCTCTCTTTTTGTTTTTCTTTACTTACTGCATAGGTGTGATATGATGGTAAGTTTCTTAATTTCTAGATGAAGTATGAACAAATGCTAAATGCATTCTTGTAGATCAGGTTCTGTTCCCAGTAGGGCTTAAATTCCAATTTCCATTCACAGGATAGGACGAATACCAGAATACGGTATATCTTCACGTTCTTTACAGCAGTGCATAAAGGTATAGCCTGGAACTGGAATCTCTTTACCAGGCCTACCTTTCCATGCCTCTTAGCCAAGCCATTACTCATATATGGCTTACAGACAGAATTTTCATTTCAGGTGTTGCTAAAGTGATTGTGGTCATCTTTGCTGTTTTTGTACTCTAAAGCAAATACAGCTATTTCTAAACCACTTTAATTAACTGCTGTCTGCAGTGTGAGATATTGGCAAAGACAATGTTCATCAATTAAACATGAGCATAATCAATCACGGGAAGAATTTGTGGCATTTCTGAGGCTCACCCACTGCAAATATGTAGGTTAAAGAATTTAATGTAGTGATGCTCAGCAGAATTGGGATGCATCAGACTTTAGGCACTACTAATAAATGCTGAGGGAGGCAAATGCAGACAATGGACAACCAGATAATGATGTCGGTGGAAGTAAACATTTTTAAACTTCCTAGGAACATTCTTTCTCAAGTGTTGGAAAAGGGATTTTTTTTGTCTTGTTTGGGCAAATGTATCACACAAATCCTGCTGCTGACAAAGACCCAGTCTAAAACCAAGGTATTTGAACATTTTACAGAAGTTACAATGGGCACAATATATAGCAGAGATACAAAATCTTTCAGTGGGTAAGCTATATACCATATTTTTCGCTTTATTAGACGCACTAGATTTTAAGATGCACCCCCAAATTGGTGAAGGAAAAGAGTAAAAAAATAATTTTTTATCTTAAATGGGGTCCGTCTTTTAATGCCAGTGTCCATCTTAAAATCAGTTTATATGTCCCCCATCCTGGTATGTTTGTTTCCATCCTGCTATATGTGTCCCCTACTGATATATATGCCCCCCATCCTGGTGTCCATGTCCCCATCCTGGTATATGTGCCCCCTCCTGATATATATATGGTCCCTTTTCTGGTATCCATGCCTCCATCCTGGTTTATGTGCCCCCTCCTGATATATGTCCCAGAATGGGGGATATGTATATCTCACATACTGGTACATAGCCCCCCAAGTATTACCGTTGGGAGGTTGCGGGGATGCATGATGCAGTTTTCACAGGGCCACAGAGGGTGGGAGCCAAGCCCGGAGCTGCGGGAAGGTCACATCACTCTCCGGTGGGCGCCAGCATTATTGCTTCCCAAAATGCATTGCCAAGCTGGCAATACATGCTCCAGTGTCTAGAATTACAGCAGATGGCGGATCGTGGTCTGCACATGCACCATGACCACTTTCTTGAAGTCTGGACACTAGAGCATGTATATAAAAAAAACGTCCGTGGCGCATGCGCAGACAATGAACCGTGGCCATTTTCTGTAATTGTATACACTAGAGCATGTTTTGCCGGACGGGCAATGCATGATGGGAAATAATAATGGCCACACCGACTAGAGACTGGTACGACTTTCCCCGTAGCTCCTAGCTTTGCCCCCAACCCCCCTGGCCCCATGAAAACCAATCCAGGCACCCCCGCTCCACCCCCTCCCTGCATTACCCCCTGGTAAAGTTTTTCTTTTTTAAGATTTGGATTTTAAGACACCTTCCTGTTGTTTCCCCCCCCAGTTTGGGGGAAGCAAAAGTGTGTTTTATAATCGGAAAAATATGGTATGTTCATAGCTGAGCCTTAACATTTAGGACCAATAATTTAAAGGAGTTTTCTGAGACTAACAAATAGGTAATCAATGTGAAAGATCATTAATATCTGATTGGTGACGTTGTAACACCCAGCACTCCTCTGACCAGCTGTTCCTAGTGTTGGACAAAAGTGCTCAGTTACGAAGCTTTAGGCTACGTTCACACAGTGCGTATTTTGTCACGTATTTTTACGCATGCAGTTTTCTGAAGAAATACGCACGTTTTTTTTGCGCGTAAAAAAAACGCATGTGTGTTCACACACATGCGTTTTTTGATGAGTTTTTTACGGACGCGTATTTTTCTGCATGTGTACTGCAAACACATAGAAATAAAGTTTGTTGAAAAAAAAAAGCCTTGTGATGTAATTTCCTTTCTTTTCAATTTGAATGGAAAATGAGCTCAATTTGTTAGCGGAAACCATGTCGCGTATGGAGGGTCCCTGTGTGTCTCCACATTGGAGCTCCCCCACAAGTGACCCCATTTTGGAAACTAGACCCCCGAAGGAACGTATCTAGATGCATAGTGAGCACTTTGAACCCCCAGATGCTTCAGAAATTCATCTGTAAAAATAAAAAAGCACTTTTTTTTCCACAAATAACTTCTTTTTTCATTATTACGGATCAATTTGTGAAGCATCTGGGGGTTCAAAGTGCTCACTATGCATCTAGATATAATCCTTTGGGGGTCTAGTTTCCAAACTGGGGTCACTTGTGGGGTAGCTCCAATGTGGAGACACACATGGGCTCTCCATACGCAAAATGGTGTCCACTAACAATTGGAATTGTTAGCGGACACCTTGTAGGATATGAAGAGCCCCTATGTGCCTAAACATTGGAGCTCCCCCACAAGTGACCCCATTTTGGAAACTAGACCACCCAAGGAACGTATCTAGATGCATAGTGAGCACTTTGAACCCCCAGGTGCTTCACAAATTGATCCGTAAAAATGAAAAAAGAAACTTTTTGTGGAAAAAAAAGTGCTTTTTCATTTTTATGGATGAATTTGTGAAGCATCTAGGGGTTCAAAGTGATCACTATGCATCTAGATACGTTCCTTCGGGGGTCTAGTTTCCAAAATGGGGTCACTTGTGGGGAGCTCCAATGTTCAGGCACACAGGGAGGGGCTCTCCATACCCGACATGGTTTCCGCTAACAATTGGAGCTAATTTTCCATTGAAATTGTTAGCGGACACCATGTCGCATATGGAGAACCCGTGTGCCACCAGCACAAGGGCAACTGGAAGAGTTGGGGTACAGCTCAGAAAATGCCGCCTCTAACGAATGCGCTATTTTCTTGGGTGGCTGTGGGTTGAAATTTGCAGCGTGGGGGACCCACAACATTTGTGTCTCTCCACGCTGAGGATTCCAGTCAGCCAGCTACCAAGTTGTACATGGCTGGCTACAAAAAATACAGCAAAGGCCTTTTTTTACTTCTAAAACTAATTCTAGAAAAAAAAATGACGTGGGGCTCCACCATATTTTTGGTCCAGCCAGGTACAACTAGGCAGCTGAGGGCTGGAATCCTCAGCATGGAAAGGTCCAAGCATTCTGGGCCCCCCATGCTGCGAATTGCAGCCCGCAGCCGCCCCAGAAAATGGCGCATTCATTGAAGCGCTATTTTCTGGCGCTGTACCCATGCTCTTCCAGTTGCCCTGGTGCCGGTGGCAAACTGGGTAATAAAGGGGTTAATGCCAGCTTTTTATTGGCAGCTGGCACTAAGCCCGAGATTCATAATATAGGACCAATGTTAGACCCGCCATTAGGAATCTCTGGTAAATAGTCAGAATATACACACATAGAAAAAATTTTTTATTTGAAAAAAAACACAAACAAAATTCGGACTCCATCTTTATTATAAAGATCCGACGTAGTCCACAACGAAGGTCCCACGACGCTCGATCGCCTCCAACGTAGTCCACAACGAAGGTCCCACGATGCTCGATCGCCTCTGCTCAATCCAGAGACTACAGCAAGGGATCAAGTGTCCTCTTCCTACAGTCTCGGGGTCAGAGTTACGGTGCACTGTATGACAATGATCTGTTATACAGTGCACCATGACTATGATCCCAGAGACTATAACAAGAGGACACTTGATCCCTTGTTGCACCCATCCATCCACCTATGCACCCATCATCCACGCACGCACACAACCACGCACGCATATCCAAGCACGCACATCCAAGCACGCACACATTCACGCACGCACGCTGACATCCACGCACGCACATCCAAGCACGCTGACATCCACGCATGCACACATCCATGCATGCACACATCCACGCACACATCCACGCACACATGCTGACATCCACGCACATCCACGCATGCACGCTGACATTCACGCACGCTGACATTCACGCACTCTGACATCCACACACGCACATCCACACACACATCCACGCATGCACACATCCAAGCACGCACATCCACGCACACATACATCCATCCATCCATTTACCCATCCATCCATCCACCCATTCATCCATACTTACCCACCGATGAGGAGGAGGAGCCCATGAGAAGAGGAGGGGCCACACCGGAGACTGCAGAGGAGGCCGACGGTGCGGGCCGGTGCATCGGCGCGTGCAGCCCGCCGGACCGGAATAGGTGAGCGGGGCTGGGGGGTGGGTATGAGCAGGGGGTGGGTACGAGCAGGGGGGTCTGCAGCTTGACCGGTGGGCGCATGAGCCCGCTGGCAGAAAAACTATAGAAGGAGGAGGGCGAGTGGATGGCGGGGACCGGTATGGGGGGTGCAAGCCGGACACGGGGGGGGGATGGACACAGGGGGGCTGGACAGAATACAGGGGGGCTGGACGGAGCGGGGACAGGACACAGGGGAAGCTGGAGCATTAGATAATGGCCGGCGGGTGCGGTGGGACCCAAGGACAGTCACGGGAAAGCAGGAATCCCAAATTGGTGGGGTTTCCTGTTCCTGTTTTCCCTGGGGCTGTTCCCGTGTGACATCATTTCCTCCACATACCCCTTGCCCCGCGCTGGAATGCGCATCGTCTGAATGGCGATGCGTAATTCCAGGGGTTAAAATGGGGCCTATGGGAGAAGGCGCACGTAAAAAGGCGGAAAGAATGAACATGTTCATTCTTTTTACGTGCGCGCTTTCTCCCATAAAAGCGCGGCCGAAAATTGCGAAAATTGCCGAATATTGCGAAAATTGCGCTGCGTGTGAACAGCAAAAGTGAAAGTGCATTCACTTTGCTGTCCACTTGGAGAAAATAGAACCAGATGGATAGAAGCCGCGCTGACCACAATAAGAGTAACAGAGTAACACACACACTCTGTTTATTCTGTCTATGCGTTTCGTGGCAAACAGGCCACTTCATCAGGACATCCTTTGCTGTGACACGCAGACGCAGGTGCGCTTTGGGGGAAATACGTGCGCAAAAAAGTGCCGCAAATACGCCCAGTGTGAATGCAGCCTTACAGCACTTCTCAGTCTATTGTACAGTGGCCTTGGATGTGCTGGATATCTGCCCCTTTTCAAATCAATACCATTCTGTTGACTGAGGTGTTCTTTGCATCTCTTTGTCTGAACACTTCCAACAAAGCAGCCCTGTGTTTGCAGCGCATACACTGGCTGGCACCTCACTGCAACAGTCCAGTATCGCCCTCGGTGAGGGCCAAAGCAGAAACTGAAACAAGGATGATTGACTACAGTTCTTTAGTCAAATAGACTTGTACAACATGGTCTTCACATTTCAGTGTTACTTTTTTAGGGGTATCCTTTTCATTGCAATTTATTGCAGACTGCTTTTGTTACCCTGGTACATTTGGGCTGTCTCCCTCTCCCCTCAGCACCACGGTAAACTGCTGAAAACTCATTCAGTCTCTTGGCTCCAGCCCTATCCCACCAGCAGGGATCAATCCAGAGTAACAATCAGGGTCACCGTTAAACAAAAGTTCCTTCACTGCTAGCAGCATAACGACTCATTCTCCCAAGTCTTGCCTACTGTGAACAGTACCATAAGAGTCAGCTGCCTCCTGGGAAGCCATCCTTAAAGCTGGGGTAGAGTATCAACAAAGGTAGGGTTGCATCTGCACACACCACACTCTTATACGCCGTTCCTTCGGTGACCCAGAAGGTTTGACCGAATTGTCAATGGGTTCCACTCCAAACTGCCCCTTCTTTATCTTGTTTCACAATGGGAAACTCTCCTAGTAAGCTGCACTTCATGCCCTTTTTATTGACTAAATCAAATGGATAAATACGTTGAGATTTATACAAGTGGATCTTCCACGTATTTATCCATTTGATTTTTTCTGTGACCATGTTATACATGTGGTTGTTAGGATTCTGTGGCATTTATCCATTTAATTTCTTATGTGACCACGTTATACATGTGGTTGTGAGGATTCTGTGGCAACTGTCTCATGTGATACAAACTGGTTGTGGGTCTCTCAACCTACCCAAGTGAACCACAAGTTATTTTGTTATACAGTTTCTTAGGAGGATAAGACCCTATTGCGCTTCTATATCTTCCAAAACTTTGTTCTGCTTTTTATTGACTAGGCCCCACCCCAAAGGATTATAAATAATTATTATTAACTTGCGTAACTCACTGGCATCAGGGGGCAGTCTTCATATTAACCACTAGATGGCCACAAACATATCATTACACTTATCAACTTTACACAAGAATACATACGTTTACTACACATACAGGTATACACTGTACTTTACAGAGCAGTGGGGAGGGAAAGAACCCTAGACAGCTTCTCATGGCTCCATAGTTATATGAAGTATAAAAAATGATATGCATAAAATTTTAGCTACTTTTCACAGCGAAAATAATTTTATTGCTGAGAGTCTTAAAGGGAACCTGTCAAGTTGTACATGCTGTCCAATTTTTAGACAGACAGGTGTAGAGGAGATAAAATATATACGTTTACTGTAAAAGATTCAGCACAACTTGTATTTTATTGAATGAACTCCTTGATTTTGTAGCATATGAGTCCAGTGGACAGTCCTAGTGAGTGATTGACAGCTGTATTGTGAAGACAGCCAGTCACTGAGTGGACCTGACCACTGGACTCATGTACATACAAACAGCAGAAATTTCAATGCATTTAAAGCAAGTTTTACTGAAACATTATTATATGTTGGTCTTCAGCTCGATCTCGAGCCATGGTAACTTGATGGATGAACACTATGTAGGAAGCTCGATCTTGTGCGAGCTTAGATAGGTCCACTAGGGTTTTCCTAACATTATCTTGGCAATATCAAGCCACTGGGTTGCTAGTCTTCCTCTTCTCCTTGTTCCTTCTGTTCTTTCTACCATAATGTATTCCGCACGGCACTTAGTTACCCGTTTGTTTACATGGTATGGTTAACTGCGTTCTCGCTGGTACTGATCGCTGGTGAGTCTGCCTGTGTGACAGCTCACCAGCGATCTGCCTTCAATGTCGCCAGCGATCAGATTGCTGGCGACATTGATGTGTGTGATGTCCCCATTAGGGTCATGCTCTGATTGATTGTATGATTATGATTGTATGTAATTTTAAACACGTGTTTCACTGTATTAATGTCACTTTTTACACTAACTATATAATCATTGTTGTAACTGAACTGCCCAGTGGTGGACTTTATATACCTGTGCACTTTATAGCTCAGACTGTACTGCTTGAAAAAGGCTTTGACAAGCCGAAACGTTGCAGTCCTGGGATGTATAAGTTAGTCAGAATTGTTTCCATTTTGTTGTACGTCATTTTTTATTCCGTTTTTTTTTATGAATAAAAAGCCGCAATTCTGTTGTCTTACTTGAAATAGCCTGATATTTTTAGTTGGGTTTGCTATGGAGGTGGCCACAATAATTATGTGTGGTAGGCTTTAGATTATTTTTAGTTTCATATAATTAAAGAAATGGGTTGAAAAGAGAAATATTTTTTTAATTTTGGGTTTTAATTTCTTCTGTTTTTTTATCACTTCAGTGCTTCCCTTTTTTTCTGCTGTTTATGTATGTGTTGCCGTAGGTTGATACCAATTTCTGACTTCTTGCACATGGCAAACGGTATGTTTATTGGCTAGAGTCAAGCAATGGTTATTATTGTGGTGTTTGTCTTCCTCACTTACTGGTGGTCACTTTGATTTCCTTGTGCATTCTTTCATTAGTTGATGATGCATCAATTAATGTCTGTTTCTATTTCTGTATTAGCTACCAAAACAATCGTTTGTATTGTTGAGACTGTGTCATATTTAATTAGCCAGGTAATCAGTTTCTCATCTCTGTGGAAAATTGACAACAGCCTGCTTGGCATAATGAGAAATCTCATTAGCTTTTCTAAGAAGGTCTCCTCTCGCCACCTCTGGCTTTGACCTACTCTAACAGGTACAACTGAACATTTTAATTTCTCGGTAAAAACTCTGAGGGCTCTACAATAATTGAAATACATTATCAGATGATGATTGCTCAGTTTTTAACCTTTAAATGTGTCTTTGTTTAATTACTGTGCAATCAAACAATACACATTAAGACAGTACAACGGATAACAAGTCCCCGCCCTGATGCTTTGTGTGTTGTTTTTAAAGCTCATTTAAGGTTAAGTGCAGGTAACGTTGATATACTTTCTGATCTGCAGACATATTAGGAGCTGGGCAGACTAGCATATATGTTTGTTAGGTCTTAGGGGGCCAGCAGTATTTAATGCTTAACAATCGTGATGGGCAATCCCCAGTGGCGTAACTAGAGTCTGAAGGGCCCCGGTGCGAAATTTGGACCGGGCCCCCCCCCCGCCCCCTTTCCTCGCGCGCCCACATTAGTCAGATGTATGGGCCCTATATAACGTTCTAAATCCTATAAAGACTCACGAATTGACCCCTTTCCCCTTCATTAAGTATTAATGTCCCTCATCCTGCTATATATGGTCCTCCTCCTGGAATATGCCCTTATCCTGGTATATATGGTCTTCCATTATAGTAGAACGCAGCCTCATAGCCCTCCATATAGTAAGATGCAGCCTCATATCCTTCCACATAGAATAATGCAGCCTCATAGCCCTCCATATAATATAATGCTGCCTCATAGCCCTCCATATAATATAAAGCAGCGTCATAGCCCTTCAGCTAATATAATGCAGTGTCATACCTCTCTAGATAATATAATGCAGCGTCATAGCTCTCCAGATAATATAATGCAGCATCATAGTTCTCCAGATAATATAATGCAGCCCCATAGCCCTCCTGATATTATAATGTAGCCTCATAGCCCTCCAGATAATATAATACAGCGACATAGCTCTCCAGATAATACATTCCTGCGTCATAGGCCTTCAGATAATATAATGCAGCGTCATAGCTCTCCAGATAATATAATGCAGCATCATAGTTCTCCAGATAATATAATGCAGCCTCATAGCCCTCCTGATTTTATAATGTAGCCTCATAGCCCTACAAATAATATAATGCAGCCTCATAGCCCTACAAATAATATAATGCAGTGTCATAGCTCTCCAGATAATATAATGCAGCGTGATAACTCTCCAGATAATATAGTGCAGCCTCATAGTCCTACAAATATAACCCAGCCTCATAGCCCTATCAAAACTTCTCTGAAGAAAAACACTTTAAGGCCCCTTTCACATCACCGTTTTGCTGATGTTTGCGGCCGATCCGGCAGGTGGCGCCGCACTTGCGTTTTGGATCTGGCAAGCCCCATGTATTCTCTATGAGGCTTGTGGTCCAGTGCGGCAAGTGTGGTTCTGCCGGATGCATCAGATCCGGCACTTGCGGCCGCAAAAAAAAAAAACGCTGCTTGCAGCTTTTTTTTTTCGTGGCCGCAAGTGCCGGATCCGGCGTAACCCCACTTTACACACCAGACCGCAAGCCTCATAGAGAATACATGGGGCTTGCCAGATCCGAAACGTAAGTGCGGCAGTTAGGTGGCAGATCCAGCAGATGCGGCGCCACCTGACGGATTGGCCGCAGACATCAGCAAATTGCTGATGTGAAAGGGGCCTTAAATGTTTTTTTTTTCAGAGACGTTTGTGTCACACACTCCCACACACACACACTCCCACACACACACACACACTCCCACACACACACACTCCCACACACACACACTCTCTCCCACACACACTCCCACACACACTCCCACCACACTCCCACACACACTCCCACACACACACACACTACCACACACTCCCACACACACACACACAATACCACACACACCACTACCACACACCACTCCCACACACACACTCCCACACACACACACTCTCCCACACACTCTCCCACACACACACACACTCCCACACACACTCCCACACACACACACACACACTTCCACACACACTCCCACACACACTCCCACACACACACACACACACACACACACACACAACACTACAGAGCTGTAGATCACAGTCCATAGTGGCCATCCATCCCCCAGCTCTGGCCAGTGCCCTGCAGACACAAGCTGGGGGATAGCCATAAGGAATGGGGCACTGTGCCCAGCACTGCCCTGCCATGGATCACATTGCCCCAGGTAACAGGCTGGTAACAGAGCCCTCCACCAGATCAGCAGGTACAGTGCAGCCATTCGGGAGTTAACTACAGCATGTAATCCGACCCAGAGCCCAGGGGAGCAAAGAGAAAAGTTCCTTCAGGAACTCACCGTCACCGCTCCTGCCGGCAGCTGCCTGCGTCCAGTGTCTGTGAGGAGGTCACATGACCTCCTCACAGTGCAGCACCAGCAGCAGCCGTGGGGATTTTAAAACTGCCGCGCCTGCCAGTCTTTTGGCGTCCGTAATCGGCCGCCTGCGGACCCGCCATGCAGTGACATGGATGTGCTTCCTGAGGGACGCACATCCATTTAAAGCAGGCGCAGCAGTCGCAGGGTTTGGCGCCCTGCACCTCCGGGGGCCCCTTGGGTGGGATGGAGGGGGTTCTAGCGCGAGTACCTGTCTGCCGCCTGCCGGCTTCTTCACAGACTAGAGGAGGGGCGGGCACAACTGCGGGAAGTGAGGCTTCTCTCACTTCCCGTCCTCCCTCCACTCCTCGTCCAGCGCTATCGCGGTCGAGGCGGGCGGCTGGAAGCACGGGGCACGGGCCCCCCCAGGGGGCGGGCCCGGTCTCAGCCGCGACCGCTGCGACCGCGGTAGTTACGCCACTGGCAATCCCCCCCAAAGATCGGGATCGGCTGGTTCGCTTGGACCTTTTTGTAAAGTCCGTGTTCGGGGCTGGACGTAACTCGAACTTGCGTCTAAACCCCGAGCTTGCACTTTACAGTTATGAGATAGGGCAAGTGGGTGGGTGGGGTTGTAAAATAAAGCCTATAGTTAATAAACATAATCATTATACTTACTGAGTCCCGCAGCATGCATCCTGCAGTCTCGCTGTCCTGGCCGCTTCTATTTCTGGGGCCACTCATTAACTTCCAGGGATATTCACTGAACTGCAGAGAACTCGGCAGTTTTTGGCTGTGTTTGCAGTGACATCAGAGTTCACCCGAGTTTAAGGCTAAGCTATGAACTTGATTGACCTCTGTCACTGTCAGTCTCAGCCTGCTTGTCTCTCTGAATAGATGCTTGTCTGTTCAGAACGATGAAGCAGTGCTGACATTGCTCTGTCTATGGACTATGTCAGACTGAGTATTTGTTTTCTAATAAACATGGAGTCTCTAAATCTGTTTTTTTGTTTTATTTCCAATAAAAAAAGGGATTTTCTCAGTGTTTTTTTTATTCTTTACTAGAAATTCTGGGTGGCCATGTCTAATTTGACGTGATGCGTGAATTTTGGGCTTAGTACCAGCTAAAAATACAAACCCTGGTATTAAGCCCTTATTACCCAGTATGCCACCCCCCACCAGGGAAGCTGGAAGAGCCAGGCAAAGCACCTGGAAATGGCGCTACGATGAATGCACCATTTTCAGTGGCGGCTGCGAGCTATGGTTTTCAGCGTAGGGGGTCCAGAATGTTTGAGCCCTACCACTCTGAGAATCCTAGCCCCAGCTGTCTGGTTTTACCTGGCTGACAATCAAAATATGGCGGTAGCCCATGCGTTTTGTTTTAAATTATTTCTTTAAATAATAAAAAAAATATTGGGCTTCCCTGAATTTTGATTGGCAGCCAAGGTAAAGTCAGGCAGCTGGGGGTGGCAGCCCATAGCTGTTCACTTTACCTGTGCTGAGAATCCAAAAATACCGTGGAGGACAACGTAATTTTTTAAAATGATTTCTTTTCAAAACTCCTATATGTGTGACGGACCCAAGAGTCAATCACACACGCTGTAAAAGAGAATGGGCGCCTGTGATTGGCTGCTGGAGTAAGCTGAAACCAGCCCATACATTCTACCATATTAGAATGCATGGGCTTATTGCCCAGGGCCTCTGTGATTGGCTGTTGAAGCCAGTGAAGTGAATATCCCAGAAGATAACGAGCGGCCCGGAAGTAGTTGCGTCCGTGACAGCGGGACAGGAGGACACATGCCACAGGACCCGTAAAGTAAAATGATTGTTTATTAAGCTTTATTTTATAGCCCCCAGACCTAAACTGTGACATGGGTTTCCCAGGAAAACACATGGTCGGGATATGTGCATGGACACTAGGTATCCGGGATAGACCCCGACTTTTACAGTTAGGATTTGCCCATCACTACTTGACAACATTCCCAGTGTGAATCTACATATAGAAATAGCTGTCAGTTATTCAATAGGATCACCCACTGGACTCCCAAACATAGAAAAATCAGGAATTGTAAGTAATAAAATACTAATTATAATAAGCTTGTTCCGTCAAAGCGATATATCATTTTGTGTAGCTCCTGTGTAATATGTTGTCCATGGATAGGACTACATACATAATGTGACAGGTTCCTTTTATTGTAGTGTTGAAGGGTAATAGTGTTCATATTAGAAAATAATACAAAACACTGTACATATGCTGTTTATAAAGAACATTAAAGGGGTTGTCCACTCCATGTTTGCAGCAGAAGTGTTTTTTATGTTAATTGGAGCAAACAGCATGAGAATCACTTGTCTGAGTGGACAGTCTCTTTAAGGTAGTTTTGCTAAAATTAGCAAATTTTTAGGCAGTGCAAATATTGCATATTTAAAAATGGCTTTTTCTAAGTAGGTCACACTATTTCATAAGTTTGGACTAGTTTTTAGACTAGCCTATATATTTACACCACCGATTAGTCAGTTGGTGCCAATGTATTGTTTCAAGCTCCCCCCCTTTAAAAACAAAACAAAACACCCTTTCTTTTACATAGCTCATTGCCTCAGCGAAAAAATTAGAATTTGAGTGTCTAAAACCCATAATAGCAAATACATGTAATAGTAGTGATGAATGAGGTGTAGGCCATGTAAGGGTGTGTGCACATGTTAAGTATTAAAGGGAACCAACCACCCCAAATGACCCCCCCGGACTGTTAATATGTGTCCCTACACCCAGCACACACATTTGAGGCAATCGTTTTTACTAAAAAAACTGTTTAGTAGAAGCTAAGATATAGCTTTATGAAGTTTAATAAATTCAGACGAATGGGTGTTACCTCGCTTGTCCTCGTGCAGTGTTCCTGTGCCTGTCAGCCTCCTCTTCCCCCCTCCCTTCAGTGAAGCCCTTCTGTGCAAGCCGAAAATGCCCCGCCTGTCTGCTGCTGCCTGGTAAATTATGCACGCCCCTCTGCTTCTAAGAGCCTGGCCGCGTCATGAAAGGGGCGGGGCTAGATCGCGCCATGAAAGGAGCGGGGCTAGATCGCGTCATGATGACGCCCCGCCCCTTTCATGACGCGATTTAGCCCCGCCCCTTTCATGACGCGGCCAGGCTCTTAGAAGGTGAGAGGGGCGTGCATAATTTACCAGGCAGCAGCAGACAGGCGGGGCATTTTCGGCTTGCACAGAAGGGCTTCACTGAAGGGAGGGGGGAGAGGAGGCTGACAGGCATGAACAAATGCACGAGAACAAAGCTAGGTAACACCCATTCGTCAGAATTTATTAAACTTCATAAAGCTATATCTTAGCTTCTACTAAACAGTTTTTTTAGTAAAAACCATTGCCCCAAATGTGTGTGCTGGGTGTAGGGACACATATTAACAGTCCGGGGGGGTAATTTGGGGTGGTTGGTTCCCTTGTAAGTTTATTTCTGCGCCATTTTTGTATCTCTTTTCATGAAAAACACAGCATAAAAGACATTTACATTTACGGTATGTTTGTGCAGATTTTTCCCCACTTATATCACCACTCCAGCGGTTTTTTGTTTTGGCACCGCTCGAGTTGTGCTTTAAGTGCAAGTCTAAAGGTACCGTCACACGCGGCAATATTGCAAAGGGGAGGGGGAGAGGGGAGGTTGAAGACCAATAAAACAAAATTCCTCTCCCCATCCCCTATTTTTTGTTTTCTTCTCTTTGTCTGTGTTTCTTTCTCTGTTTTCGTCTTTTTCTTTCCTTTTTTCTTTGGTTTTCAACCTCCCCCTCCCCTTGTTTACATTTTTTTCATCTCTGTCGTCCCTCTAATACTAATTTGACATTTTTCATCTTCTAGAACTTAGTTTGCCGAGTACTCTCTTTACCGTGGTTGTCTTCTTGCCTTTTATAGCTCTATTTTGGTAAGGACCACATGGTACATATGGATATCATTTTGAGTGACACATCTATTATATAATCACGAATGGGATTTTTGCCCCTTTTGAGTCCGCTCACGCTGCGAGTCAATGTCGTCATGTGGATACGTCCGAAGCATTGGCCGCGCAGCGGCCATTGCGAGCAGTTCTAAGGCGACTCGCTATGCCCGCGCAGCGGGCATGGCGAGTCGCCTTAGCAGCGCGAAGCATTGGCCGCGAAGCGGCCATTGCGAGTCAGAGACTCGCTCTGCTAGAATCCCGATGCATCTGCATCGGGCACCCAGCTAGTACATGATATAGGCATAAAATAATTTCTATTCCCCCCTTTTTTTTAGTATTCTGCACCCTATTTTTGAATATCTGGTTAATCTCGGGTATGATTCTTGATGGTCTACGTATTTCACACCTGGGGATCATTTTGGACTTTAAAAAGGGTAAATCCATCGATGTCTGGTATGCCTGTGTCACCTCGTGCTCACTGAATTGTATTTTTTTTTCGATGATAGACTACCGTATATGGAATATTTTCTTAGATTTATCGAAATGGGACTATATAGCCAACGTCGACTTGAATAGGGTGATTAATGTGTAAACATAAAAGCCAGTGATTCATTTGCTCTTTGTTTGTTTGTATCTTTTCAGGCACCAAACACTTATGGTGCCTTCACACCTGGCGACGTCGCTACAGACATCGCCGAAAAAGTGACGTATCAGCGATGTCGCTAGCGACGTCGCGCTGTGTAAATGAGCGGCGCGACCGCGTTTTATCGCTGGTCGCAGGTTGACAGGTTTACGGGAAGAACCATAAACCTGGCAACCGGCGACCCGCGATAAGGCTGGATCGCGCCGTGTGACATCGCCAGAGCGATGTCGGCGGCGATCCAGCCTATACCGCAGCGTTGCTGCGGATTGCTCGCTGGGCTGAGCCCAGCCCAGCGAGCGATGTCACCGCCCGCGTCGCTGCGACATCTCCGGCCGCAGCGATGCTGTGTGACAGCTGGCCAGCGATGTCGGAAGCGAGCGGGCACCCGCGCATCGCTTCCGACATCGCTGGCCAGATCATGCTGTGTGACAGCACCATTAGGGCCGCTTTACACACACCAACTTCTGTGTCCAACTTCTGAACACATCTCTGGTTGCAGTGAAATCATGAATACATTGTATCATTTGTACACAGCCACAAAATGGAACAATGTGTCCATATTTCACTGCAACCAGAGATCTGTTCAGAAGTTGGACACAGAAGTTGGTGTGTGTAAAGCGGCCCTTAGGGTGAAAATCCTCCATTGTTAGGTAGGTGTAAACAAATGCGGGAAATTTAGTCTCCCCTAATCACATGCTCCTTTGGATTAAAAAATTTGTCGTTTTTTGATGTGAAAGCAGGCATATTCTTAAAGAGATTCATTGAGCTCTTGTGACATAACTTGTGACCTGCAGGCAGTCAGAGGCTATGGGCGAAAGATGGCATAAAGGACCAGAGTGGCATCCATAAAAGGTGAACTCAAAAGGTGAACTGGGGGGCAGGTGATTTAGAGTTAAAGCGCCACGCCAGCGCTAAAAAGGTAAAAAAAAAATTACAAAACTGAAGTGGTGCTTTAAGGGTGAAATCTGGAGCCAAAGTGCTGAAATAATTGACATGGTACAGGTTTAAATTTGTACAAAATCTGCAAGTCATAAACAAGCAATGTGTGCAAGAGATTTAAAGTGCACCTGTCACCTGTTTTGGGGGTTCTAAACCCTGCCCACCACCTTTAACATTGAACATTGAAATTTGGGTTCCTGAAACCCCTTTATATCCCCAGATGTGCCCCTGCGTACCTCATAAACAACTTTTAATCTGACTCCCACTGTATGCTAATTACTTTTTAAGGGTCATATTGGGGTCTGCACACTGTGGTCATGGCCGCTCTGCTCCACTTCAACACCTCCCCGCTGCATTGAAAACATGCCTCTCTTGAGTGTATGCAAGTGAATGACATAGTGATGTCATTGACAAGTCTTGCACCTACGCAGTGGCGCGCCTCACTGTGCCCTATTGAAGAGCCAGTTATTCCATTGCGCAGGTGCAAGACATCGGGCACTGTGCGGCTGATGTGAGACCGAAGTCTCGTGCCTGTAGGGTAAGGGGTACTTCACACACAGCGATATCGCTAGCAATATTGCTGCAACATCACAGGTTTTGTGATGTAGCCGCAACCTCACTAGCGATATCGCTGTGTGTGACAAACACCAGTGAGTGGCCCTCCGCTGGGAGATTGCTGATCGGTAACATATGACCTGGACCATTTTTAGATCAGCGATCTCCTGCTGGCCAGCCTGCATCACTGTGTGTCACAAGCAAACTTACCAGCGATCCCCGAGTCTGCCTGTCTAGCATTTCACCAGCGACCACGTAGTGACGCACCAGCGATCCCGGCCAGGTCGGATCGTTGTCTGTGTCGCTGGTTCATCGCTACGTGTAACCGGGCCCTTAGTATAAAACCAGGCAGGGACCTTGGGTTAAAAACACCACTCCAGCAGTGAAAAAAAACCTGTTGGAGTGGTGTTTTAAGCATAAACTTTAATGCATACAATACCATCTACTCTATGCAAACAAAGAATTAGACATCACCAAGATTTTTCATGGCCAAAGAAAACAAAAACAACAACTCTGTATACAGACCATGGAGGTACATTGATTTATACTTGAATACTATATTCTGAATACTGTAAATGTATTATTTTCAAGAAATAATTTACTTATACTCACCCTACATTATTTGCTCATGTGTAAATCATTATGCTGAGACACAAGAGAACAGAATTGACTACTGAACTAAGCCAGAAAGCCAGCCCCATTATACTCGTCCTTGATAGACCTTGGCTTGTTTTAAATTGTCACAGCTTACTACAGATATTCTGCTAATATACTCTAGTGTTAGATAATGCCTAAAA
Organism: Allobates femoralis; assembly: GCA_033576535.1. Classification (NCBI taxonomy): domain Eukaryota; kingdom Metazoa; phylum Chordata; class Amphibia; order Anura; family Aromobatidae; genus Allobates; species Allobates femoralis. Next base: position 444,695,732 of record JARQOC010000002.1, read on the forward strand.
TGAACATGTTAGAAACAACAACTATATTTTATATATCTTGTGTTATCCTATATCTCAATTCATGAGTGTGAAGAATATGGGAGATATCTGGACATATCAATCATAAATCCCTAGATATCTCTCATACATTCTCCAATTCTCCAAACCTCTGGAAACATGGGATCATTCACAGTAGAAACAGATAGTGAGGTGGCAAAGTTAAACAACTTGGAAAATTGGTCTCTTGACAAGATATAACCCCTGCTGGTGCCTGAGATTCAAAGAGACCTGTCAGTCAGGGCAGCACCCTAATATCGTACAGGATTGTGGAACTATTACATATCGGAGCCCTACACAAAAAATATTCTTGGAACCACAGGGACAAGCTGTACACACACCTGGGTCCCAAGTCTTCCTAGCACCCTGAGGTGGGGAGATATATAGAATGGCTAGTAGATGGCAGGTAGGGAAGCTGTGTTTGGTCTCCAAATATAACAGGGACCTGGCTGGATCTGATGGCTTTAGGACCACCTTCCTCGGACCCACCTGTGAAAAGTTATGAACCATCATATACTCTTGTAATTTTCAGCACCAGCACCAATGAAGGGAAATTAGGGCCATTTTAAGGGGTTATCTGTGGGTGCCAGCAAAGCAGCCATGTTTTCCTTCTGTGGGGAGGTCACATCGTTGTATACTGTGCTGAAAGTAACCAAAGGAAACCCTGGCCCCACAGCGCTCCCATGTACTCAGCCAGCAGCCAAAGCAGCAACAAAGAACTGGTAATTGACTTCTCTGCATGCATATACCTTTTGTAACTCCTACATTCATTTGCATATCTATATGTGATATCTGAATATCCACTATGTAAATATTGTTTTTACTTAGTGTGCTCTTTAGGCGATTAAATATGTAGTTTAATCCCGGGTTGCTCTTTTATCTCCATCCACAAATTCTCACATCCGTGTCCTCGGTTTAATATTACACGTTACTTGGGCTGGTTTCTGGCCTGATATAATCCTGTTAATGGACCATGTCATGCCGGAGGTTGTGTTAATCATGCTCTCTCAATCCTCATGCCTCCCTGTGCCCATGTGGAAAGCGAGTGTCAGTGTAGAACTGTACCGAGCTTACTTTACCTACTGGGGGTGCGGGATGTCACATGTTGGTAGAAGAACGGCACTGTATCATGTGTTTCTGACGTATTAGAGATGTCAGGGTGGGCCTGCTAGGTGCGGTTACATCAAATTACCTTTTGGAATCTGTGAAAATAAAAATTCTTGCCACTAAACATGGACATGTGAAGGAGGTCTTAATGCATAAAATCATGTTGTTTCACTTTCCATTGCATACTCAGATAGCTGCCCCTACTAAGTCTGAGACTCATCTATGTTCCACAGTATAAAATGCTAGTGAAATCTTGGCATCATGAATGCCATAGTAACCCTTTAAGGGTATGTGCCCACAGGGAGGTTTAGTGGCGTTCAAACCGTCAGTATACTGCTGGAAATTATCAGTTCTGAGCTCTGAAGTCTCCAGCTGTTTTCCGGCGGTTTTCCGGCGTTTTTTTTCAGCGTGTGCACAGCGTTTTTCAGTCGGTTTTTCCAGCAGTTTTTCCGGCGGTTTTCTATGGAGGATTTTGTTCATGGGACCGATCAAAAACCGCTGAGAAGAATTGACATGCTGTATGCTGCTAAACCGCTGGGAAACCGCTCAACCGCTGGCGGATCCGCTCACAGAAACCGACTATGTGTGCACAGCGGTTTCTAAATTACATAGGGTTACTTGTAAGTCCTAATGCTGCTTAGGATTTACATAAATTTAAATAAAACCTATGCTAAACCGCCGGCGGTTTTCGCTGCTAAAACCGACGTTAAACCTTCCTGTGGGCACATACCCTTAGGATCTAATTTTTCTTTCTATAGCGTATGTGCTTTGTAGTTATCCTTTAATGCCTATGGGTATCCACTTTAGGCTGTGTATGATGTTATTAAAAATGTGTAATTTATTGTTACTTTTTATGTAAGGCTTCATAAGAGAGTTTCTGTCCTATTGTGTGTATTTAGATTTTTATTAATTTATTAAAGATCAACATTGACGCTTCTATTGATTAAAGCAGGACTTATCTAAGCACTAGTTGATATTAATTGTGCTGACATGAGTAATGATAGCAGGAGTCGCTTAGTTCATGGTGATGAAACGAGAGCAGTAGATGGGACACATGTCTTTTATAATCCCTGATGCAGCCATCTGATTAATCCGTTTGCTTGCAGTAGTGCACAGTGTGTTAAGCTTCTCTCACCTTAACACCAAACATTTAATGACATTGCAATGTGAAACCCTATGCATCTACTTTCCTTCACAGAGCTGGTGATTGTTCATTGTCGGGTTTTGATGAAGTCTACGATCCACTATTTTGGGCCGCCTAGGGTGACACAGGTTTATAAATTACAGCATGTAGCCACCAAGCTGGATAAAGATTTATGAAGCTTGACTTCCTTTGGTTTTAAAGGAGCATTTAAAGGACATTTATTCTTGAACACACTATAAAAATATGTTCTATAAACAGTAATTTAGTAACACATATAGTAATTATTAATTTAAATAATCTAATATATAAAATCCTTAGTGTGTCCTGTATGACTTTTTAAGTGAAATATTCTCGCCATGTGGTTAGATCACGCCTAAGGCATATATGTGGGCAAACTTAACACCAATTACACTGGGGAACAATTTGAAAAAAAATTTCTGTTGAGTTAAGTTTTTGAGCTGATTTACACTAAAATTGGCATGCTGATTCCAAAAATGTAGTCAGTTTTTTTCTAGCACGTCAAGTTTTTCCTCCACAACTTACCTGCCAGAGAAGCACAATTGCACTGATATCTGTAGTAAGACTTGTTATCTGATTACAATTCGACTCATATAGAGCTACGTGGCAACTTGTAAGAGTAGTCACAACTGAGACAGTGTGGTAAGAGGTGTGTGCAGCTCCCAATACATCATAATTATCAATATCTTTACACAAAAAATGTATCATAGTAGGAATAAATAGGATTTGTGATAGCTTTTCTCTTTACATTGGGCGCTTAGTTGTAATTTATATATCTTTTATGATTTTTTTCTTTGTTAGTTTTCAAAGCTTGTAACTTTCCATCTCAGTGTTTTATTTACATATGTACATATTTCCTTTGTTTCAGATCATGTCTGCTCCTTCTTCCTCTCGTCGTAAATGCCTAAACAACCCTGACTACTCCTGCTGTATTTGTGGTGTTTTCAGCATTCCAGTTCAAAGGGCAAACATCAGTGCATTTGTCAAACAAGCATATTTTGCATATCTTAAAGTAAAACTCGGTGATCAAGATAAGCCATGGGCCCTCACATAGTGTGCAAGCAGTGTGTCGAGAGTTTACGGATGTGGACCAAAGGAACACGTGAAAAGTTGGCATTTGGTATCCCCATGGTGTGGAGAGAGCAAAAAAGTCATTCCACAGACTGTTACTTCTGTTTAGTGAAAACATCAGGATTTAACAGGAAAAATAAAAGTAAAATAGAATATCCAAATCTACCGTCAGCTATCAGACCAATGCCTCATTCAGCTGAAATTCCAGTGCCAGTTTTCGAACAACTACCATCTCTACAAGTTCTGAGTGATGTTGACGAACACAGTGACAGCAATGGTGCAGAATTTGAAATTCACAAGGATTCAGTTCGTAAGGGATTTGATCAGCACAAGTTAAATGATTTAGCACGTGAATTGGGCTTATCATAAAAAGCTTCAGAATTATTAGCATCAAGGCTGAATGAGAAACAGTTACTTGAACAAGGAGCGAAGGCATCATACTTTCGTACTAGAGAAAGTACATTTTTGCAGTACTTTCGGTGTGACAGCGGTTTTGTGTTTTGCCATAATATTCCTGGTTTACTACAAGAATTAGGGCTTTCAATGTACAATCCAAATGAATGGCGACTGTTTATTGATAGCTCAAAGCGGAGTCTTAAGTGTGTCCTTCTACACAATGGCAATTTATTTGGTGCAGTCCCTATTGGGCATTCTGTCTCTCTTCGTGAAGAACATGGAGATGTAAAGAGAGTTATTGAGTTATTGAAATATGACACACACAATTGGATCATCTGTGTTGACCTTAAAATGGTTTGCTTCCTTCTTCGTCAGCAACATGGGTACACAAAGTATCCCTGCTTTCTCTGTGTGTGGGATAGCAGAGCTCGAGAAAAGGATTGGGTTGAGTCGAATTGGCCTCCAAGATCTGGTCTTAAACCTGGAGATCCTAACATTCTACATCAGCCACTTGTTGACAGGAAGAATATACTATTCCCACCTCTGCACATAAAACTACGTCTCATGAAGCAATTTGTAAAAGCATTGCCAACTGACGGCGACTGTTTTAAGTATATCATGTTGGCACTTCCTGGACTGTCCATTGAAAAAATCAAGGCTGGTGTGTTTGATGGTCCACAAATTCGACAGCTCATCAAAGATGAACATTTCACCGGGACTATGTCAGATCTTGAGAAGAATGCTTGGTTATCATTCAAAGACGTCGTCAAGAACTTTCTTGGAAATACACGTGCAAGTAATTACAAAGAAATTGTTCAGAAACTATTGGAGAGCTACAAAGCGCTTGGTTGCAACATGAGTATTAAACTACATTTTCTGCATTGCCATCTTGCCAACTTTCCGGAAAATCTTGGTGCTGTTAGCGATGAGCAAGGTGAACGATTTCACCAAGATTTGAAGGTTATGGAAGACCGTTACCAGGGTAGATGGGATGTACATATATTGGCTGACTATTGCTGGAGCATCAAACGTGATTGTCCTCAAGTTAAACACTCCAGAAAAAGCTATAAATGTACATTTTTACCAGAAATACTTGCATATATATATATATATATATACAGTTAGGGCCAGAAATATTTGGACAGTGACACAATTTTCGCGAGTTGGGCTCTGCATGCCACCACATTGGATTTGAAATGAAACCTCTACAACAGAATTCAAGTGCAGATTGTAACGTTTAATTTGAAGGGTTGAACAAAAATATCTGATAGAAAATGTAGGAATTGTACACATTTCTTTACAAACACTCCACATTTTAGGAGGTCAAAAGTAATTGGACAAATAAACATAACCCAAACAAAATATTTTTATTTTCAATATTTTGTTGCGAATCCTTTGGAGGCAATCACTGCCTTAAGTCTGGAACCCATGGACATCACCAAACGCTGGTTTCCTCCTTCTTAATGCTTTGCCAGGCCTTTACAGCCGCAGCCTTCAGGTCTTGCTTGTTTGTGGGTCTTTCCGTCTTAAGTCTGGATTTGAGCAAGTGAAATGCATGCTCAATTGGGTTAAGATCTAGTGATTGACTTGGCCATTGCAGAATGTTCCACCTTTTTGCACTCATGAACTCCTGGGTAGCTTTGGCTGTATGCTTGGGGTCATTGTCCATCTGTACTATGAAGCGCTGTCCAATCAACTTTGCAGCATTTGGCTGAATCTGGGCTGAAAGTATATCCCGGTACACTTCAGAATTCATCTGGCTACTCTTGTCTGCTGTTATGTCATCAATAAACACAAGTGACCCAGTGCCATTGAAAGCCATGCATGCCCATGCCATCACGTTGCCTCCACCATGTTTTACAGAGGATGTGGTGTGCCTTGGATCATGTGCCGTTCCCTTTCTTCTCCAAACTTTTTTCTTCCCATCATTCTGGTACAGGTTGATCTTTTGTCTCATCTGTCCATAGAATACTTTTCCAGAACTGAGCTGGCTTCTTGAGGTGTTTTTCAGCAAATTTAACTCTGGCCTGTCTATTTTTGGAATTGATGAATGGTTTGCATCTAGATGTGAACCCTTTGTATTTACTGTCATGGAGTCTTCTCTTTACTGTTGACTTAGAGACAGATACACCTACTTCACTGAGAGTGTTCTGGACTTCAGTTGATGTTGTGAACGGGTTCTTCTTCACCAAATAAAGTATGCGGCGATCATCCACCACTGTTGTCATCCGTGGACGCCCAGGCCTTTTACAGTTCCCAAGCTCACCAGTCAATTCCTTTTTTCTCAAAATGTACCTAACTGTTGATTTTGCTACTCCAAGCATGTCTGCTATCTCTCTGATGGATTTTTTCTTTTTTTTCAGCCTCAGGATGTTCTGCTTCACCTCAATTGAGAGTTCCTTTGACCGCATGTTGTCTGGTCACAGCAACAGCTTCCAAATGCAAAACCACACACCTGGAATCCACCCCTGACCTTTTAACTACTTCATTGATTACAGGTTAACGATGGAGACGCCTTCAGAGTTAATTGCAGCCCTTAGAGTCCATTGTCCAATTACTTTTGGTCCCTTGAAAAAGAGGAGGCTATGCATTACAGAGCTATGATTCCTAAACCCTTTCTCCGATTTGGATGTGGAAACTCTCATATTGCAGCTGGGAGTGTGCACTTTCAGCCCATATTATATATATAATTGTATTTCTGAACATGTTTTTGTAAACAGCTAAAATAACAAAACTTGTGTCACTGTCCAAATATTTCTGGCCCTAACTGTATATCCTTTGTAAAAAACATGATAGTGTTAAAAACATATTTGTCATGCCTATTTCTTTATATATTTCATTTTTTGTTCATATTTATACTATTTAAAAAAAACAAAACACTTTTTAGGTACAGTAGTTTACATATTTTTGAGAAGACAAAAATCCTATAGTTCAAAAACTTGACGTGATAGAGAAAAACTGAGGTCATTTCTGGATTCAGCATCCAAAAATTAATTAAGAACAGTTGTCTGACCTAATGCCTAAAAAATTGTGTTCCCCAGTGTTATTTATACTGTAAAGGACACTTTCGCCCACATTCACCAGCTGAGGGTTAAGGGAGACCGATGGCAATGCCACCAATGCACCAGTGTAGCAGAGACCCAATTTCTTCTTTACTCACAATCGGAATCCACATGGATCTCCAACAGTTGGTATTAGTAGACATACTTTTTTCAACTCTATGGAAAACCAAAGCATAGACAAAAAATGTTTATATAAATTTGTCATAGAATGTGTTTGGGTACAATTTAAATACTGCGTATATAAGTCACTATGAATATCACTGGGTGGACTTTATTTGACAGTATGCAATGTGGCCCTGATACATAATTTCCAAGTTTTTTTAGTCACTTTTCTTTGTTTTGTGTTTTTTGTGCTGTGTTTTGATCTAATTACTTGAAAATAAAATGCTGTTCACTGATCTTGTTCTGTTGATTAATATTTTTGCAGTCCCATATAGCAAAAATATATACATATATACATATATTGTATGGATAATGTTGAAGTAAAATTGATAAAATAAGGAGAAAGTAAACACTAAAGGCGCTATTGATATTAATTTCTCACCAGATGTCAGTAATAACCATTCCAATCTATACAAGCAAAGAAAAATCAAGCCATAGGTGTACATAAATTTAGTGATGTGTAATAATGAGAAATGACACCGGATAAAAAGTATTGTACACATGAAGAAAGAAAAGTGCAAAAAGCCATGGAAAGTCATGACATCATCTGAAATCTATCAATAATTAGAGAGCAATTCTGCCATTTAGTGAAAAACTATATCAGCAGGTTCAACTGATGGCCTATAAAAAGGCATCTTATTAAGGCTGGGTTCACATTTGCGAACCCCTCCGCAGCGTTCTGCAGAGGGGATCCGCAATGTGACCGCAACGGCCGCCAGCTCCTATCTTTATAATGGGAGAGCACGGTGCTGCGCTTGACAACGCATGACCGTGCGCACCCATTCACTCCCATATGTGATCTGTGCGCAGGCGGATGCCTGCGCACAAATCACACAGTCTCGTCCGCACCAGTAATGCAACATGTCGCGTCCCTGGTGCGGAAGAGACTGTGTGATTTGTGCGCAGGTATCCGCCTGCGCACAGATCACATATGGGAGTGAATGGGTGCGCACGGTCATGCGCTGTCAACATATAAAGATAGGAGCTGGCGGCTGCTGCGGTCACATTGCGGATCCCCTCTGCAGAACGCTGTGGAGGGGTCCGCAAATGTGAACCCAGCCTACCAACATGCCTCACAAGAAACATCTCATGATGTTACCAACTATTGACTGTCTGAAGACGTTTGCAATTTTATTGTTGTCAAACATAGGCTGCCTTCACACTTGCGCTCCCCGCCGCTGCGTTTTGCGGCGGGGAAGTGCAAGCCGAGCGCAGACACCGCGCATCCCTATGTTTAACATGGGGACGCACGGTGATGCGCTCGCCTGCCAATGGGCGTGCGCACTGATAGACTTCCGTGTGTGATTTCTATGCATGCGGATGCGGATGCATGTCGCATTCATGGTGCGTACAAATCACACACGGAAGTCTATCAGTGCGCACTGCCATCCGCAGCCGAGCGCATCACCGTGCATCCCCATGTTAAACATGGGGATGGGCGGTGCTTGCGCTCGACTTGCGTTCGCCATCTGCAAGACGCTGCGGCTGCGGGGGCGAACGCAAGTCTGAAGGCAGCCATGCTGATGGCATCGGGTACAGAAGAAATTCTAAACTATCAAATGTTCCAGTGAGCACTGTTGGGGCCATAACTCAGAAGTGGAAAGAACATAATTACACCATAAACTAGCCACGACCAGCAAGATTGCCAACAAAGGAGTGAAAGGAATTATTAGAAGAGTTCATCAATAGCCAAGAACCACCTGTGGAGAGCTGCAGCAAGACCTGGAATCAGCAGGTACAATTGTTTCAAAGAAAACAATAAGTAATGTACTCAACCTCTATGGCCGGTATGCATGCTCTTCATGCAAGACTTTGTTACTGAAGAAAAAGCATGTTCAAGCTTATTTAAAGTTTGCTCAACAAAATTTAGATAAACCTGTGAAATAGTAGAATAATCTGGTTAGATTAGACTAATTTTCAATTATTTGGATGCCATAAAAACACCCAAATTGGGAAGCCAAAAGGCAGTGCATATCACTCCAAAAACACCATACCAACAGTGAAGTTTGCAGGTGGGAACTTCATGGTGTGTGGTGATTCTCCACATTTGGCACTTGCAAACCTCAAAAAATTTAAGGAAGTATTAATGTACTGACATTCTTGATAAAAAATCTGTTGCCATCTACCAGGATGATGAAGGTGAAACAAGTGAGGAAATTTCAGCAATACAAAGTCTAGCATGAGACTACCGTATATACTCGTGTATAAGCCGACCCGTGTATAAGCCGACCCCCCTACTTTTGCCCCCAAAAACTGGGAAAACGTATTGACTCGCGTATAAGCCGAGGGTGGACTCCAGCACAGGTATACAACCCCCAGCAGTAAGGTATACAGGCCCCCCCAGTGGTATACAGCAGGCCCCCAGGGGTATTCAGCAGGCCCCCGGGGGTATCAGCAGGCCCCCGGGGGTATCAGCAGGCCCCCGGGGGTTTATACAGCAGGCCCCCGGGGGTTTATACAGCAGGCCCCCGGGGGTTTATACAGCAGGCCCCCGGGGTTTATACAGCAGGCCCCCAGGGGTTTATACAGCAGGCCCCCGGGGGTTTATACAGCAGGCCCCCGGCAGTGGTATACAGCCCCCCCGCCTAGTACCGGGCCCCCATGCTGCGGCACAGCATACAGTAGTTCATACATCACCATCTCCTGCAGCGCGCGCTTCCTCCATCTCCCGCCCGGCTTGTTGCTGTAGTGTCATGTGACGCGCCAGTCACATGACACTACAGGAAGATGCCGGCTGGGACATGGAGGAGCCGCGCGCTGCAGGGAGAGATGGTAATGTATGAACTACTGTATGCTGTGCCGCAGCATGGGGGCCCGGTACTAGGCGGGGGGCTGTATACCACTGCCGGGGGCCGCCAGGGGCTGTGTCCGGCAATATGCACTGCATCCCCTTGCCGGGGATGGACAGGGGGATGCGTGCATATCAATGAGCCGGGCCCACGTGACCGCGCGGTGTCACTGTAGCCCCCTCCTGCCTCCTCCTGCCCCCAGTCAGAGCCCCCATCCCCGTCACACTCAGCACACACATGTATATACTCGCGTATAAGCCGAGGGGGGACTTTTCAGCCCAATTTTTGGGCTGAAAAAGTCGGCTTATACACGAGTATATACGGTAGTTTCTTCAAACAGGTGGCGCCATGAAAGTGTCATCACCAAAGGCTTTAGTACAAAGTATTAAATAAATTTCAGTAAATGTGTTCAATACTTTTTCCCTGTGTAATTTCTCATTATTACTGATCACTAAATTTATGGACATCTATTATTTGATTTCTTTTCTTGTGTAGATTAAATGAGTTGTTACAGACATCTGGTGAGTAATTCATGTGAATAGCAATTTTAGAAATATATTTGTTTAGAAAATTGGTGACAAATGATGAGACCAGGGCTGTGGGGGGTACTCGGTCACCGGGTCTGCTGATTAGGGAGTCACAGGTGGACGGTATCCCGGTGCCGTGCCCTGGGGATCATTTGAAGGCGGATGAAGGAATTATTTACAGGGGAACGTGACACCACCTGTAGTGTCCGGTAAGGTGATACCGGCGCTGCCAGCCGGCCGCTGAGGTGATGGAGGGGGCAGCAAAGTGTGGTACAGCTCCCTACGGGTGGAGCTTTACCTCAGGGCAGCAATAAAGGAAAATGGTGAGGGAGGGCAGTGAAGGAGGAAGATGGTGAATTATAGCTGATGAACAGTCACACATACACACAGGGATAGTTGTTCCGGTACCTTTTTACTGGTGGTCACATAACAGGTACAGTCCAGAGTAATAACCAGGTCCCTGGTGCAATTTAGGATTAACTCCTTGGAAGGATATAAGGCCTCCTTTATCTCTGTGCTTTGCCTTGAGGGATGAGTCCTCCCTGAGTCTGAACCCTCCTCTTCTTTATTATCTTAAACTAACAATGAGGTCCTTCTGCGGGGTCCCAGTTCTTCCTGTGGCCCCTGGTCCTATGTTTGGTTAGTTTTAAAGTCTTTTTGTTACTATCCTCAGGGCTAAACTCCTCCTTAGGGTGCTTTCACATAACGATTTTTCTAAATCCGATGCTGTCCGATGAAAATCGGACAGCATCGGATCCGAATTTGGCCCCATGCAGTGATTTTTGCACCGAAAATAAAATCTGACAGATTCGGATCGGACCAAATCGGATGGCATTTAGTGCACATCCGATTAGGTCCGATCCCTATAACATGGGGCCCTATGGAGAAGGGTCCGAGGAAACATCTGATGTCTCCTCGGACCCCGTTTTACTGTACTGAGCATGCTCAGTACAGTAAAACTGCTCCTAACTAGGAGCATAAGGGTTAAAAAAAAAAAAAAAAGTTTATTCTCACCTCTCCCCGAGCCCCCGCCGTCAACCGCCATCTTCCTCTAGGTTCCCGGTGGCTCCCGCAGGCTGCCGGTGTCAGCAGAGGTGTACCTCTGCTGTTCAGGACCTGCGGTGATGTCACAGTCATGTGACCGCGGGTTCACCATGGTGAACCCGCGGTCACGTGACTGTGACATCATCGCAGGTCCTGTGTACAGCAGAGGTACACCTCTGCTGACACCGGCAGCCTGCGGGAGCCACCGGGAACCTAGAGGAAGATGGCGGTTGACGGCTGGGGCTCGGGGAGAGGTGAGAATAAACTTTTTTTTTTTTTCTTTTTTTGCAGCCCGGCGCCGATCTTATGCCGGAATCGGGTGCCTATTTGGCACCCGATTCCAGCCATCAGAAGGGAGCCGATGCTGTCCGATTTATATCGGACAGCATCGGCTCCCTCAAAATCGGTATGTGAAAGTAGCCTAAGACTGCTGGGCTTTTCACTGTGGCTCTGCAAGCCCACAGCATCGGACTCCAGTGTCCGGTTGTGCTAAAGGGGAATATATTTTAATCCCTTTTCTTGTTCCCTACCTCCTCTCCTTGCCTCCGGCCCCTTCCCTGGGGTATGAACAGCTGACAATTGTCCCTTTTGGTCCTGGCCTATGTCTTTTCCAGAGACCAGCAGCTCAGCCTCCTCCTTTCTCCTCTCCTCACACAAACTAACTGTCAACTGTCTCCTGGGACTAACTGTCTCCTCCTCCCAGCCTGGATCTTCTTAAAGGGGAACTGACTTAATGCAGCCAGTAGAGCTCCCCCGTCAGGTCTGGAGTGGTAGGTGGTGTGTGCTGAGCAAACCAAGGTGTCAGTCCTTCCTTGCACCAGTGTAACCTGTGGCAAACCCCTGCAGGGGTGCCACACATATTCAATACTTATTTAACACAAGGTAATTGGTAAAAAACTATATGTAAAAAGTACATATGAAGAGTGGCTGTAACATAATAATATTCATACCTTGACTGTATAGCGAAGATTAGTTGCCATGCCCTAGACCAGGGGTCTCAAACTCCAGGCCTCAAGGGCTGCACACAGTGCAGGTTTTCAGGATTTCCATAGCATTTGACAGTTGATAATCAAATGACCAACTGTCGAATTCTAAGGACATCCTGAAAATCTGGACTGTGTGCGGCCCTCGAGGCCTGGAGTTTGAGACCCCTGCCCTAGATGAAGTCTGGGTGAAACGCGCGTTAGGTGTGTCTTTCTTTCACAAGATGTATTTCATGTTGATTGGCCCTACTTCTGATATTCAATTGTACTTTGCCTCACTGTGTCTTCTAATTTATGGCTATTAAACGGTATATATTTTATTTAATTTATTATTGAACCTCAACTATGTAGTCTGGGTATGAAAGTTTAGTATATAAGGCTGCCTTCACACTGCATAATTTTTACTTCTGTTTGGTTCCTTGAATTTCAAGGACCACACAGACAGGCACTGGTCTTTTCAAACGGATGGCTACTGATGTCCACAGACCATCTTTTGAATGGATCCGTCATCAGTTACTAGAGAGTTACCAGAGGGTGGAAGGGGCTGTACCTTGCTTCTGAGCATGCTCAGTACAGCAAAACAGATTTGTTTCACAGATCCGTTTTTTTTTACTGATCCATATGAATCCACGTTCCATAAACATCCATGTTATTTGACATGGACATCTACGGATCTGTGTCTGTCCATTATTGTCAGTGATTTTTGAAGCAGCCCAAATTCGGAACAGTCTCCAAATCTGGGTGCATGAAAAAAACTGACAAAAATGGATCATTGACAAAACTGACACACACGGATGGCCATATAGGACCAATACATACCCATAGGGATACATGGGAGGCCAAAACTCATCCGTGGCTGTCAGTTCTAAAATGGATAGACATGGTTCAGAAAGTATGCAGTGTGAAGGCATCCTTATAGCCACTCTTCATATGTACTTTTTACAAGTGCATTTCAATTAATTAAATATCAATTTATTTCAGGGATTCAATAGATAAAGTGCAACACATATATTATATAGAGTTATTACAAACAGAATGATCTTTTTCAAGTGTTTATTTATATTGTTTACTTTTTCCTCCCACTCAACTTTATTTAATTTATTTTACTTTAATTAATATGCTTGGGTGTAGCACTCTGAGAATAACAAGCTTCTTTAGCAAATACTTTTTTTTGGCTTACCCTACTTGTGGAGTGTGTCAATGACTGCCTTATGGACATCTGTCATATTAGCAGTCTTCCCCAGTATTTTATTTGAATACCTGTTGCATACTGTATACTGTTGAATACCTGTTGCATACTGTATTATATTGTGATGTGTTTCTATCATACTTTTCCTCTGATTTGCTTGGTCTTGGCTCCAAAAACTGATGAGCAAAAACAGACCAAAAATGCACAGAGTAAATGGAGCCTAAAAGAGACGCACATAAAAAAATTATGGCACAAAAAATAGGTGCAAAACACGCAAAAATAGATAATAAGGACCCAAAGCATTTATGAATCGTGTTTCATATTATAGTTTTGTTTTCTTCAGTCTTTTCTACTGCACGATACTAAGTTATAAGGCAGAGCCAGGCAGCATGATGTCTGGACCTTCCCAGTGACTCCATGGGGAAATAGCACTGTGGCTGACCTTCAGAAGTTAGCATGATTTGGCAAAGAGAAAACAGTCTTCATGTTTTGTCCTGTCAATTGCTAGTCATCTGTCAACCATTTGCAGAATGAATGTCCTACACATACTGCATATAAAGCTCATGCCCTGCAGTGAAAAACATGTTTTCCATATCACTACCAAGTAAACACGTCGAGCTTGGCCTTCTGCGTACATTCTCATCTATGGCTTCTTTGTTAAGAGATGAATAACACTGAGGTTTCATGGTAGCTGAATAAAAAGCTGGGTGTTAATTTTCTTGTGGAAGTCAAATGGTCCATTCATTGCTCTACTCTACAGTTGATGTGCATTTTCTGTGTGAGAAACAAAACAAACTCAATAGCATTTATAAAAATATACCAACCAAGACCAATCACACAGAAAAACAGGAGCCTCCAACGATTGTGTCCAAAACATGACTAAAAAAGTTGTGCGTCAGTAAGTCAAAGTCACACAAATGCTTCTAGAGATTGCTGTTTGTCTGTTAAACAAAAAAAAACACATATTGAATGTGGGCATAGTCACCTACTACTTAAAGGAGTGCTCCAAGAACAGAAAAAATATGGAAAGGAAATATTATTAATCAGTTTAATTAGCAAATCGAAATAGTTTTGTCTAGGTTGTAATCACTATAGAATTAAAATGGCCGCCATCTTTGTACACTGACAGAAACCTGTCCCAGAATGTTAGCCCAAATGCTTGTGATTTGAAAATAACCTATCCAATCCTATAGTCAGTCAAGAAGACACTATGCTGGGAAATCTGAGCGGCCTCAAGTTCCTATGTATGAAGGGAGAAGGGAGGATCTTATACTGCACATGATCACAAGCATCTGTCCTAAAATTCTACGACAGGTTTTCGTCAGTTGGATGACGGCCATTTTAATTGCATAGTGGTTATCTCCATACACAAACTCATTGTGATTTGCTATATAAATGCTTACATTAATTTATTTACTGGTAGTTAATTAAAGCGTAACTGTCAAATACGCTTCTTTCTCTGCCAGAATTGATCAGTTATTATGAAAACTCAATTCTGAGGTAAAATCTGTATTCAGTGACTTTCCTATTACTGAGATAGGAGATGACAGAGGTTACTGATGAGATTCTGTGTAGGTCAAAGAGGAAGAAGGGACAGATCTCAACCTATAGCTCCTCCCTTCAGTAATGGGAAAGTCTTCACTGAATACAGATTTTACCTCAGAACTGAAAAGTTTGATAATGATTGATCAATTGTGGAATAGACAGAAGCAAATTTGTCATATAGGATTTGTAATAAAATTGCTTATTTTTGTGGTTACTATTGATTTAGGAAACAAATATTAAAATGGCTATTACACTTTTCATCTTCTGTTGTCGGAGATCCACTAAGTTGTAGTCTACAGTAACGGCCTGTGTGATCTGTGACTAAAAAAAAAAAAAAAAATACAGCACTTGCCACAGTAGGGGCACCGTATTATTAGGTTGTAGGTTACAAACCAGCCATATTGACCGTCTTCATATCGCACGACAAATGTCACTGTGTGTCCCTAGCCTATTTTTCGACCAAAAGTGTGTTTTTTGAAGTGGAAATATAAAATAAAAAGATTACTGATATATATTTCTGATTTAAAAACTTCACAGATTTCCTGATTTTTAGCTGTCTTACAATTCAGGAATTTCCGAGGGTTCCTGAGCTTGGTTATCCCTACATAAATGCCTTGGGGAGTTTAGTTGGCTTAGATGATAAACTGCGCCAAACAGCCAGCCCCTTCATAATATCACCACCTCACAGTTATGGAAGACACTTTCTGCAATGTGAGGGTGAGATGTCATAGATTACAGGAGAACTTATGCTTGACCATGTATGGCAGCTCTTCATTGAAATGAACAGGAGTATAAAAAAAGTCCATTCAAAGTGAATCTGTCAGTAGGCTTTTGGTATGTCATCTTAAATAGGGAAAAAGACTCTGATTCTATTGATGTATTACTTATTTTGCTGGATGTATTAGTTGTACTGCAGACCTAGCAGAGCTCAGAATTCTGAGCTCTGTATAACCCCTCCCACACTACTGAGTACACTGTGTATAGTCAGAGAGCTGCTAAGTAGTGTTAGGGGTGGGGTTTGACCAGGCGGCAGGAGACCTCTAGACCTACAGTGATAATCAATTACCGATAAAACAGTGATTTTATTGAAAACCACAAAATACATTTTCTCTACCCCTACGTCATCTTGCTCTCAGATTATGTAGCAAAACTTGTTGATGGATTCCCTTTAATTGTTAGTGACTGGTAATACAAAGCATTATGTCTATTAAGAGCAGGAGGCAAGAAATGTCCAGTGTGGATAGTGTGAACCAGTTTGAACCAGTGTGTGGATCCTTCATATATGAACTGTTTGATTTATAGTGAAATCTCCTTTCAAGTCCATTAGTAACATCCCACTACATCAGTTCCCTTCGTCAACGACCCCCGTAATCATGGTCATTTTTCCAAACGCCTATTTTTTTTGGACAATTTAAAATAAAATCTTAAACTGTATGTGTGCCACAATGTAACAAAGGGAAAAAAACACAGACATCTGCCAGTGGCCTCATCAACTATAAGAGCAACGACTGAACGAAATTTGTAACTGGTTAACCAAGGTCTACCAGCAGTTAGGTTTGTTTTAGGCAGTATGGCATACAACATACGTTAATGCCCATCATGGGCTTGATGAATTAGTCCATTTATCTCCATTTTCTCCTCTCGTGAGACGTCAACCTGGGTTTCCAAGGTTTTCCTAGAACTTAAAGGGATCCTGTCACCCCCAAAACACCTGTAAACCTATTAAAACCTGTCCCTAGAGCATATTAACACTATCCCTACACTCTTTTTACCTCCTAAATGCAGTAAGTGACATTGAATAAAAACGTTTTATAAGTACCTGATTAGTGATGATAATGAGTGACTATCTATTCATAGTCACTCATCAAGACTGCCCCTCTGCTTCATATCACGCCTATTCAGGCGTGATCGTCAGCCTAGATTCAAATTGCCGCCTCCCTGCCGTGCCCTGTCTCGTCCGACGCTGCAGTGTGGCTGGTGACGCGATCCGCGTCATTCCCGGCGCCTGGTGACGTATTTAGACCGGCGCCGCGCTGTTAGCTTCAAAATGCGCACTGCGCATGCCCAATGCGCATGCGCAGTGCGCATTTTGAAGCTAACAGCGCGGCGCCGGTCTAAATACGTCACCAGGCGCCGGGAATGACGCGGATCGCGTCACCAGCCACACTGCAGCGTCGGACGAGACAGGGCATGGCAGGGAGGCGGCAATTTGAATCTAGGCTGACGATCACGCCTGAATAGGCGTGATATGAAGCAGAGGGGCAGCCTGGATGAGTGACTATGAATAGATAGTCACTCATTATCATCACTAATCAGGTACTTATAAAACGTTTTTATGCAATGTCACTTGCTGCATTTAGGAGGTAAAAACAGTGTAGGGAAAGTGTTAATATGCTCTAGGGACAGGTTTTAATAGGTTTACAGGTGTTTTGGGGGTGACAGGATCCCTTTAAGAGATTTTTTGATATATTTATATTGTTGGGAGGATTTTATCAGGCCATTCCATCCATGAGTAAATGAAATATTTTGCCTTCTGGAAAAAGACCAACCCTACTGCAAGCAGCTATTGAAGCAGCTGTACTACTGTGTTCAGTCAAACAAAAATGAAATCCTTACATTAAAAGCGCCGTTATGCAATCTGCGTTATGTACCGTATATACTCGTGTATAAGCCGACCCGTGTATAAGCCGACCCCCCTACTTTTGCCCCCAAAACCTGGGAAAACCTATTGACTCGTGTATAAGCCGAGGGTGGACCCCAGCACAGGAATACAGCCCCCAGCAGTGTGGTATACAGGCCTCCCCAGTGGTAGTATACAGCAGCCTCCCCAGTGGTAGTATACAGCAGCCCTAAAAGGTATATACAGCAGCCCTAAAGGGTATATACAGCAGCCCCAGGGGTGTACACAGCAGCCCCAGGGGTGTACACACAGCAGCCCCAGGGGTATATACACAGCAGCCCCAGGGGTATATACACAGCAGCCCCAGGGGTATATACACAGCAGCCCCAGGGGTATATACACAGCAGCCCCAGGGGTATATACACAGCAGCCCCAGGGGTATATACACAGCAGCCCCAGGGGGTATATACACAGCAGCCCCAGGGGTATATACACAGCAGCCCCAGGGGTATATACACAGCAGCCCCAGGGGTATATACACAGCAGCCCCAGGGGTATATACACAGCAGCCCCAGGGGTAGTACACAGCAGCCCCAGGGGTAGTACACAGCAGCCCCAGGGGTAGTACACAGCAGCCCCAGGGGTAGTACACAGCAGCCCCAGGGGTAGTACACAGCAGCCCCAGGGGTATGTACACAGCAGCCCCAGGGGTATGTACACAGCAGCCCCAGGGGTATATACACAGCAGCCCCAGGGGTATATACACAGCAGCCCAGGGGTATATATACAGCAGCCCCAGGGGTAGTACACAGCAGTCCCAGGGGTATTTACAGCAGCCCCAGGGGTAGTATACAGCAGCCCCAGGCCCCCCTCACTTTTTGGCGCCCCCACCTCAGGATGTCCCCCCCCCGCACGCAGCGCTGCGCTCATACATTACCAGCCTGTCAGCTGTCATCCTCCGGTGGCGGATCTTCTTCTGTGTCTTCCTGCATTGTGACCGGGGCTCATAGCGATGACGTCATCGCGACGCCGGCCGGTCATGTGACATGCAGGAAGACACAGAAGAAGATGGAAGCCGGAGCCGGGAGCCGCGATCCGCCACCGGAGGATGACAGCTGACAGGCTGGTAATGTATGAGCGCAGCGCTGCGTGCGGGGGGGGGCATCCTGAGGTGGGGGCGCCAAAAAGTGAGGGGGGCCTGGGGCTGCTGTATACTACCCCTTGAGATTTTTTTTTTTTTAATATACCGTATATACTCGCGTATAAGCCGAGGGGAGACTTTTCAGCCCAATTTTTGGGCTGAAAAACTCGGCTTATACGCGAGTATATACGGTAATTTCATTGTGTGCCAAAAAGTGTTCTAAAATGTCAGATCTCCCCAGTACCATGGAAATGTTGGCTCAAAGTGTCAGCCCAACACAGTTGGATTTATAGAGATGGAATTTTTTTTCTCCTAATAAAATGGGAAAAATTGTTAAGACTTATTATATTGGCTTTACAATGTTTGACAAGCTCAGACGGCTGGCACTATATAAAAAAAAAATGTAAACTGATTTTTAGGGAATTTTTCAGAGCTGTAAGTAGTGTTCTCTAATCAAGTACGTGGCAGCTAAGCTAACAATGTCTACATACCTTCACTATGTCATTTTAGATTATGTTTTTATATAGATAAAACTTGGTATGAACGAAAACTGCTTCACAGCAGTGTCCCTTTACTGCTTGTCCTCCCCATTTCCCTTGACCCCCAATGTCGCTCATATTACTTTAGGCTATGTTCACTCATGTACAGTAATCATCTGTTAGAATGGATCCAGCACAGATTTGTTGTGCAGACACAACTTTTTAGTCCGTTTATAAAAGACTTATTTCACCTGGATCTGTTTTCTGAATATTGGAGTCTATGGAAATCTGACCCATTAGCCATTCATTTTTCTTTCATTTGAAAAAGATCTGGTTTTTGCTTATTAGATCAGATTCAAATCGAAGAAAACACATGACTATTTAACAGATTCACTATCCATAGACTTCAATGTTGAAAAAAATGAATGTTTACTGGATCACTTTACCCTAACATGGGACATTTAGAAACCCTGTCATTCCTATGGCAATTAATATTCTCATTGTGTTTTAAATGTGTTTATTTATGTATTTAATTATTGTTTTATGTCTACAATGTAGTTGCAATGTATTTGTTTGCAAGCAACAGTTGTCCTTTTTTTGTAGTAGAATATACACACAGGCCCTGATTTGTTAAGACTGGCATTTTACATACCAGTATCAATTTGGAGCTGTAATGAGTAAGAGGCGCCTGATTCCTTAAAAGGCGCACAATACTTAATTCTGAAGGTGCATGCTAATAAATGAATAAGGCGCATCTTACAAGTGGCGTTCGCCTCTGTGCACCTCAACAGAAATGTTACTCCAGTGACAGGCTGGAGTAAAACCTCTGGTGTAAGGTACACAATGTCTAGTCATGAATTAGATGGGTGGACGTTGCAACTCTCCGCCTCACCTATGCTCTCCCCACTTTGGAGGAGCTGTCCAGGGTTGGTGTGAAAATAACCAAAATTGCCATATGAAGTTTTCTGGCATGAACACTTGAATGTAATGTCCCCAAATATTTTTTGAGATGTTTACACTCTATAAGCACCCTTGGAAAGCACAAAATAAATGCTAAAAAGAATGAACATATGCAGAGCTAAGTAAAAACAACTCGTTCTGCATATTTTCAGTCTTTTGAACCTAATTTAACGACTTCATGTTTACAAAGACACAAAGTGGATAAAAGAAGTGACCTGGCCATTCTTTATGCAGAAGATACTCCAATATGTTGTACATGGACATCTAGGTCGCCTCCCACGCTTTGATGTTTGCTTACACTGTGAACCCGAATCATCCCCTGCACATCTGAGCTGATGTCATCAGCTGAGATGTGTAACCAACAGCGGCAATCAGATCAGCGCTGATAACCCTTTGGAACACACTGTCATTCATTGACGGCACGATCCAAAGCCCCGTGGTGGGGATTGCGCTGTTCCCTGCCATGATCAGAGATCCCGTGAAGCGATTACGGGATCTTCATCTGTCATCTGCAGAGCCCAGGGTCCTGTACTGACCCTAGAAGCTCTCTGGGATCACTTCCTGTGGATGGCTGGCGAGCACCATTATCCACAGACAGTCATCATTTGTGCTATGTACCGAAGGGCTGCAGCTCTTGAGTACATAGGATAAGGTCCTTTTGTAGCCAGTGTAAAATAAAGAGAAAATAAAAAAGTTTTTTAAAAATCTAAGAAAAAAACAAAAGTTCAAATCACCCTCCTTTTTCCCCATTGAAAATAAAGTTATTAAAAATACACATATTTAGTATCGCCACGTTCAGAAATGCCCGATCTGTCAAAATATAAAATCAATTAATCAGATTGGTAAACTGCATAACGGAAAAAAAAAAGACCAAACGCCAAAAATTACGTTTTTTCAGTCGCCGCAATGTTGCGGGCGATTAAAATAATGTATGTACCCAAAAATGGTAGTGTTAGAATCACCAGCTCAAGACGCAAAAATTAAGCTGTCAAACAGCCACAGATCTGAAAACATGAGGACGGTAAGGGTCACGGAAAATGGCGACAAAAGCGCAATTCTGTTTCTTTAAAAAGTGTTTAATTTATTTTACGCTTAAGTAACAGTAAAAGTATACATGTTTGGTATTTACAAACTCTTACCAACCCGAGGCATCATACCAATGTTTCAGTTTTACGATATGGTGAATAAAAAGCCCAAAAAACTAATTTGTAATAGCACTTTTTTTTTGCAATTTCTCTGCACTTGTAATTTTTTTTCCCAATTTTCTTGTTCACCATATGGTAAAATAAATGATTTAATCTGAAACTACAACTTGTTCCGCAAAAAACAAGCCCTCATATATCTATATTGATGAAAAAATAAAAAAGTTACGGCTCTTGGAAGAAGGGGAGGGAAAAATGCAAAACGGAAAATCGCCAGGGGGTGAAAGGGTTAAATACAAGTTGTGGTTTGATTTTTTTTTTTTTTTGTTTTGCTTTGTTTTTTCTAAAGAGACAGCCTCATACAGTATGGGGTTGTACACTTTACACTTTCACATTTTCTGGAAACTCTAAACAAATATTATTTTTAGTTTTTTCTGCAACAGCTTGGAAAAACCTTTATTGGTGATAACTTGGCCAGCTGGGATGGATTTCAAGCTGCAGCTTAAGGTTCATTTAGATCTCCCGACTTGCTCATTAGCTACATGTTTGCAGATTAGTGGTCCTTAATAGCCTGTTTAGACAGGTCAGCTGTGCTTTTGATGTGTCATTGGGTGATTGGCTGACAGTTTACTGAGTTATTGGGAAATAAGTGTTCCTCATTCATGATAACGGACTACAGTAAATTGCAAATTTCTCCCTTAATGACCCCATACTAATGTCGGCTGTACCTGCTGATATTGACAGGTTTAACTAATGAGGTCTAATATGTATGGGGGCACCAGCTGACTATTGGTCAGGGAAACTATTGATCATGCATGTCCGATTTTGGATTACTGATTACATAGGTCTCCCGCAGATAAGCCTTTGGCCAGTCAGCCACTTTCTGTTAGCGAACACAGGAGCGATCAGCCAATAGAGTGGTCCTCTGTATAGGAGTGTCGGCTATTTGGACAAATGATTAGATGAAGCATTGTTTGGCGAACAACCATCAAATGTGTAAGGTCAGCCTTAGTGTACCGTCACACTTGGCGACGCTCCAGCGATACCGACAACGATACGACCTGGTAGGGATCGCTGGTGCATCGCTACGTGATCTCTGGTGAGATGTCAAAGAGTCAGATCTCGCCAGCGACGCAGCAACGATACGGCGGTCATTGGGACCCTGTCACTCTCAGGCGTAGTAGTGTTGAGATCGTTGGTTGTTGTCCCTGTCCAACACAGCGATGCACGCTGCCCAGCGGGAGCGCGACGACCAAAAAATGGTCCAGAACGGTTTGTAACGATCAATGATTTCACATCAGGGGGCCTGATCGCTGCTACATGTCACACAAAACGAGATCGCTGCTGAGGTCGTTGTTGCATCACAAATCTTGTGACTCAGCAGCGATCAAGCGATCTTGCTTAGTGTGACGGGGGCTTTACTCATTGATTAATACATTCAAGGATGTAGAGTGACCGGGATAGTCTCATATATGTAGGATTTTGATCTTTTTAATTTACTGTTTTACTCAGCTGAAACAACAGAAAAAAGTATGTGCAAATAATGACAAAAAAACCCTGCATAAAATATTTTGTCATAATTTACACATACATTTTTCCGGTTGTTTCAGTATATTTGGTGGCCAGTGTGAACTTGGTACAGTATGTTCACAAATGTCTGCTCAGAGAAGAAGGGGTTACATACAACATAAAAAACAAACTAATAATGACAGATGGTTATAGAGGGAAGAGGGCCATGCTCTTGAGGCCTTACATTTTACAGGATAATGGGAATCGAGAATGTAGGTTAAGGGGTGGTTAGCAGAATATTTGGAGCTATATACATAGGAGAGAGATTATGGATGGCTTTGGGGAGCATTGGTGGGGGTGGTGGTGGCGACAGCAGCAGTCTTAAGAAATTCTAAATGGACTCTATAACATGAAAAAGCGGAACAAAAATGTTCAATAGCTAGGGTCCAAATGATGATTCGAACAATGACTTTCTTCACCAAATTCCCCATACACCGGAATGGCCAACTTTCCTCAGCATGCTGGTGTCTTCTATTAGAGAGTTCCTGCAAATGCCTCTAAAGGCCCTTTCACATCAGCGTTTTTCGTAATTCGCGGCAGATGCGGTGAAAAAACCGCATCTGCCGCGTTTGCCGCATAACCGTTCCACTTGCGGCGCGGTTGCGGTTTTTCCCATACAAAGTATAGGGGGACTTGCAGCAGATGCGGCAAGTGCGGTTTTGCACTTGCGGCAGGTGCGGCAGCGAAAAAAACCGCAGCTGACCGCGGTTTTTTCACCGCATCTGCCGCGAATTACGAAAAACGCTGATGTGAAAGGGCCCTAACAGTGTATGTTCCGGAGTACAGAAGAATCGGCCCTTAGAAGTTCAGTAGGTGGGATCCTTCTCTCTCACAGACTGTTGCGTAAGCTATGTGCCCACTGTGCATATTTTTGTGCTGCGTGTATGCTACATTTTCACCTGCACGAACGCAGCGTTTTTGCTACGTTTGTGCTGTGTTTTAATTGCATTTTTAGTGCTGTGTTTTCTATGGGATTAGAATGGAGTCAATGGGGAAAATGCTGCACAAAAGTAATTGACAGTAATTAACAAGTACCGTATATACTCGTGTATAAGCCGACCTGTTTATAAGCCTACCCCCTACTTTTGCCCCCAAAACCTGGGAAAACCTATTGACTCGTGTATAAGCCGAGGGTGGACCCCAGCACAGGTATACAGCCCCCAGCAGTGTGGTATACAGCAGCCCCAGAGGTATACAGCAGCAGCCCCAGTGGTAGTATACAGCAGCAGCCCCAGTGGTAGTATACAGCAGCAGCCCCAGTGGTAGTATACAGCAGCAGCCCCAGTGATATATACAGCAGCAGCTCCGGTAGTTAGTATACAGCAGCCCCAGAGGTAGTATACAGCAGCCCCAGTGGTAGTATACAGCATCCCCAGAGGTAGTATACAGCAGCCCCAGAGGTAGTATACAGCAGCCCCAAAGGTATATACAGCAGCCCCAGTGGTAGTATACAGCAGCCCCAGAGGTAGTATACAGCCCCAGTGGTAGTATACAGCAGCCCCAGAGGTAGTATACAGCAGCCTCAGAGGTATATACAGCCCCAGTGGTAGTATACAGCAGCCCCAGAGGTATATACAGCCCCAATGGTAGTATACAGCAGCCCCAGAGGTATATACAGCCCCAGTGGTAGTATACAGCAGCCCCAGAGGTATATACAGCCCCAGTGGTAGTATACAGCAGCCCCAGAGGTATATACAGCCCCAGTGGTAGTATACAGCAGCCCCAAAGGTATATACAGCCCCAGTGGTAGTATAGGGCAGCCCCACAGGTATATACAGCCCCAGTGGTAGTATACAGCAGCCCCAGAGGTATATACAGCCCCAGTGTAGTATACCGCAGCCCCAGAGGTATATACAGCCCCAGTGGTAGTATACAGCAGCCCCAGAGGTATATACAGCCCCAGTGGTAGTATACAGCAGCCCCAGAGGTATATACAGCCTGAGTGTAGTATACAGCAGCCCCAGAGGTATATACAGCCCCCGTGGTAGTATACAGTAGCCCCACAGGTATATACAGCCCCAGTGGTAGTATACAGCAGCCCCAGAGGTATATACAGCCCCAGTGGTAGTATACAGCCCTCCCCCCTCCTTATCATGCCCCCCCCCAAGCTTCGGCAGCTGTCAAAATAACAAACACTTTATACATCACCTTCCGGCGCAGCTCCTCCGCTCGCCGGCTTCTTCTTCCTTCTGGTGCCGGCTTCAGTGACCGCGCGCAGGAAATGACGTCATCTCCTGCGCCCGGTCACATGACACCGGCACAAGCAGGAAGAAGAAGCCGGCGAGCGGAGGAGCTGCGCCGGAAAGTGATGTATAAAGTGTTTGATATTTTGACAGCTGCCGCAGCCTGGGGGGACATGATAAGGAGGGGGGCCTGTTTATTACTCTGGGGGAACCATAATAAGGAGGGGGGGCTGTGTAGTGCAATATGCACGGCATCCCCCCGCCGCTGATGGACGGGGGGATGCCGTGCATATTCATTGCACTAATGAGGCGGCCCCACGTGACCGCCTGCGGTCACCGCGGCCCCCTCCTGTCTCCTCCAGCTCCCGGTCACAGCCCCCCCACAGCATACCGTATGACCCATGTATAAGCCGAGGGGGGGACTTTTCAGCCCAATTTTTGAGCTGAAAAACTCGGCTTATACACGAGTATATACGGTAATTGACATGCTCATTTTTGATCACAGGCGATTTCTGCAGCAACAACAGACCACCTAAAAACACACGTGGGCCAGAATTTTTAAATTCACATAGACTTTAATGAAAATGTTGTGAGGGATCTTTTTTTGCTGCGAAAATTAAAAAAAAAAAGGATCACAAAAAACGTAGCAGAAATGCACAGTGGGCACATAGCGGAAGAGTCAGGAAACCTCCATACACATTACAATGCCAGCTGGTTCTGCCACTGTCAGTAGGTTTGGCTAACTTCTCCCTCTCCTTCTGTATGCCACCCGCCCCTCATAACCTGTGAGCCCTTGCGGGCAGGGTCCTCTCCCCTCCTGTACCTGTGCGTCTTGACTCTCAACACATACTGTACTTGTCCTCGTCTGCCCTTCCATATGTAAAGCGCCATGGAATCTAATGGCGCTGTATAAATTAATGATAATAATAATAATAATAAAAATAATAACTTTAGACTTTTACATAAAAAATGTGAAAGTTTCAAATGGTTGACAAGATAGCAGAGTTAAGGTGACAAAGACTTAATTTGATAAGTAGAATCTCTTACCACTGGATGAACTACCTCTTACTTGATTCAATCCACACATTTTCTTCTGGCACAATGTCATGGTTGTGACATTATTATTTATTTATATGGCATCATTAACCCCTTCATGAATAATGGTGTATATGTACGCCCTTGGTTGCCTCCCTCCCTTTGATGAGAGTTCACATGCTGAGCTCACATCATTACCTGCACATGTCGGCTGATCTGATCACCTGACATTGTAGCTAAAAGAACCGATTTTATTAGAGATCCGATTGACACTATTAACCCTTTAGATTGCACTGTTGATCACTAACAGCGTGTTCTAAAGCACTGCAGTGGGGATCGTGTTGTACTCCACCGGTATCGACGGCGCCGTGATACAAACACAGGGCCTCAATGTGTTGCCATGGCATCATGGGGACAGCTGATGACCCCACACTCTGTCATGACTGATTTTAAGGCAGTCATGCCCTAGTGGCATAACTGGAAGAATGTGATCATTTGAGTTGTGCAGAGGGATGGTGAGGCATCTCTCTGCATAACACAAGTGATCAGACAGTGCAGTGCTGAGGTGCCCTAAGGGGCCATGTAAAATAAAGGAAAACTTAAAAAAAAAGAAAAAAAATGTAAAAAATTACATGTAAAAATGTAAAAACAGAAATTAAAAGTCAAAACACTAAAATTACTTTTTTTGGTCACTACAACAATGCAAAAAAATGCAATAATGGGCGATCAAAATATCACATCTATCCAACAATAGTATCATTAAAAACATCAGCTCAAGCCAAAAAAAAAAATAACCGATCACATCCTAAAAAATGAGAGCGCTACGGGTCTTGAAAAATGGCAACAAAAGTGCAATTCTGACATTTTTTTCACCACTTGGATAACAGTAAAAGTATACATGTTTGGTATCTACAAACTCGTACCGACCTGAGGCATCATACCGACACATCAGTTTTACCATATAGTGATCATGGTGAATAAACAGAAAACAAACAACAATCGTATATTAGCACTTTTATATTGCAATTTATCACACTTGGAATTTTTTTCTGCTTTCCCAGAACACTATAGAAGAAAATGAATGATGCCATTTAAGAGCACAACTCGTCCTGCAAAAAGAAAGGTCTCATATGTCTATATTGATGAAAAATAAAAGTTATGGCTCTTAGAAGAAGGGGAGTGAAAAACTAAAAAAATGGAAAATCGCCGTGGGTGAAGGGGTTAATTCCTTGGTGCTGTACATGAGAAGGGAAACCTACAAAATACAGATATAGATTACAGTATTCAAATTATTAATGACAGAGGGAAGAGGACCTTTGCGATCTTACATTCTGGTTATTGTGACATTTTTCCAGGCCTGCTAGTCAGAAGAAGAACCATGGCTCTTGTCGGGCAAATGGTTGTTTGTAGAGGTTCTGTCCAGTGCCCACAGGTAATGATGTGGCCTTGGAAAGGATTCTGCAAATCGATTTACATCAATTCGTACCTGTTGACTTCCAAAAATCCCATTGTCTTTGGTCGGGCGTTAAGTAATTATCTTTTGTTACAGTTGTGATAATTGTTTTACAACACATTAACTGAGATTGACTACAGAAAGATCTAGTGTAGGCATTAAACTGAATATCCATTTCTCTTGATATGTTTAGGGAAAGCCATTGCTCACAACAAGATCCAACTTTTTTCTAAAGGGCCTGTCACACGCGTCAATGTCGTCAGTGAGATGATCGCTGACGACATTGACGGCTGATCGCTGGTGAGCTGTCACACAGACAGACTCACGAGCGATCAATTGACCAGAAACATTGTGGAAACGATTTAAATATCGTTTCCACGATGTCTTGCTCCCGCTGCCAGCCTGCTGGCAGCGGGAGCAGGCTGGTCTCCAAGGTAAACTACGGGTATCTATCCCAAGTTACCCGCTGTGTACCTTAGATACCAGCCGGTGAGCGGAGGAGGCTGGTAACTAAGGTACACGTCGGGTATCTAGGCAGCGCGCGCTGCCTAGATACCCGCAGTTTACCTTAGTTACCAGCTCCCAGCGCTTGTGAGAGGTGCTGGGAGCTGGAATATCGCTACTCCCGGTGTCACACGCAGCGATGCTGCGTGTCCACCGGGCGACAATCGCCAGGTTTTAGGACAGATTCTAAAACCTGGCGATCATCAACCAGCGATTTATCGATGGTTGATGCAGTATGTCACACGCGTCCATATCGCTGCAACGTCACGTGCAGCCTATATCGTGCAGGCGATATTGACGCGTGTGACAGCCCCTTAACACAAAATTAGTGTAGAAATCTGGAAAGGTCTCTAATTGGGGATCCCATACAAATTATATGACTAAACTTATACAAGTATAAAATGAGCATTTGCCAATTAATTATAATTAGAAATCATTACAAATTAGGTCTTGCTAAATAGCTACATTTTGTTTTGCTCCCAATAAACCATAAGAAAATACATAGATGTTACATTCTTTCTTTGCCTTCAGCTTGTGGAGACTTGCCTAAAACCTATACTGTTTTCACACTGGGCACTGGGGCTTTTTTAGACTCTTTTATCTTGTTCTTTCAAAAAGAGTTTTCATCAGTCTCCTTATCATCAGAGGCAGGATTGGAATGACAGGTAACACCTGTATACACATCTCATAAAACAGTATCCCCCAATCACAATAGGCTGTGTCACAGCGCCCCCTGCTCCCCTCCCTTCATAAAGACCTTTGCACAGGCTCATTGGAGGCTTCAATACAAAATATGGGGTCAGGGTCTGACCATTGCAGCTAATGTACATGTGTTGTTTCCCAAAAGTCTAAAATAAGCCAAAGTAGCCATTGAGAAGGTTGCATGATATCTATTTGTTATTTTAAATAAAAATTGGGATATGTTAAAAATAGGCAAAAAATAACTGACTCACAAATAAGTGCAAAAGACAAAAATATAGAAATATAACATACAAAAACAAGCAAGGCATCAGCAGAAATAAAAAGCTACAAATCGTATAGACATCGTATATCAACAAGATAAGATAAATAAACATGCATTATTTTTAGCCTCCATTATTTCATCTAGGGTAACCCTTGTTTTATCTTCCAGGACCAAGAGTAATGAGAACATAGTTAACCTTTGCTCACTTATGACGTTCATCAGGGCTCAACAGTCTGTTTTAACATAAACCTAATGATACAAATATTTATTGTCTAATATATCCATGATGATACAATTAGCTCTTTGCACTTTGTTTAACCAGTGGTCTGGTTTATCAGTATATGAAGGTCATGAGCTAAACACTCTGGAATGTTCTTGCTCAGGATTATCTGTGGTACATATGACTGAAGGGTTAAAACCAACAAATGTAGCTCTTACTATGATACAGGAGTCTTAAAAGTTCATTTACATATGATGATGATGATGATTAATAATAATACAAATAATAATAATATCTTGGTTGTGTAAACACACAGCCGATCAGTCAATGAACAAGTGTAACACTCGTTCATCAGGTGTAATGATCAGGTGTAAGGTAGCATAAAAATAATAATTCTTGGTGCTGTATCATCCTCTATAAACAGGAATAATGGCGCACTGAGCGATCTAATATAGATCACTCAGTGTGCATTGTTTACTTTGGTCTACCTTGGTAAAACATGCAGTCAAATGATTCCCGATTATTCAGAGTTTACCAATCAGCAGTCATATTATTCAGCCAGTGGATCTGTGTAAACAGACCCTAAAGGGGAATTTATCTTTGTGCAGACTACCAAGCTGGGGTAAGGAGACTAAGGGTACCGTCACACTTGGCAACGCACCAGCGATCCTGACAGCGATACAACCTGGTAGGGATCGCTGGTACATCGCTGTTGGGATTGCTGGTGAGATGTCAAACAGAGATCTCACCAGTGACACAACAATGATGCGGAATGATACAGAGGTCATTGGGACCCTGTTTCTCAGAGGTCGTTGGTCGTTGTCCCTGTCAAACACACCGATGCATGCTGCCCAGCGGGGCCCCAACGATCAAAAAATGGTCCAGGCGACTCTGACACGACCAGTGATCTCACAGCAGGGGCCTGGTCGCTGCTAAGTGTCAAACATAGCGACTTCGCTGGCGAGGTCGCTGTTGCATCACCAAATTTGTGACTTAGCAGTGATCTCGCTAGTGATCTCGCTTAGTGTGACGGGGGCTTATGGCTGGCTTCACACCACGGTTTGTTACTGTCCGTGGGATGCTGTTATTTGCAAGACCACACAGACAGGAACGGACAGGCCCGGATTCTAAACTCCAGATGCCATTTCTGTGTCCAGATCCATCCAGGATTTTGAGGGATCGGACACAGAAAGAGCTGGGGAGAGCCGAGCCAGACAAGTGGTGTCGGTGATGTTACTTTCACTTTAGCAGTGTTTCTACATACACTGCTAAAGTGAAATTAAAGAAAGAAATGTTTAAAAATAAAAAAAATAAATGCTCACCTCTCCATCGAGTGTTCCGTGGTGCGCGGCATCCACCTCCGGTGGCTAAAGGACCTTAATCAGCTGATCGGGCGGGGCAAAACAAATTATTTGAAGAAACATAAATATACTCTGCCCTGCTTGTGTATATATTTGTGTTTCTTCAAATAATTTGTTTTACTATGCCTGATGAAGAGAGGCAAGCAGTTTTGAAAGCTTGCTTTGTATCATAATTTAGTTTATTTTTGATAATCATTAAAAGGTATCACAACTACAAGATTATTATTTTGTTTCACCCATTGACAGCAATCTGACTATTTGTAGGACTATGGGCTGTGCATTATAATATATGGAGGACTAAGGGGACAGCATTAAAATAATATATGGAGGACTATGAGATATGCTTAAACTATATGAAGGACTATTAAGATATGTATTATAGTATATGGAGGACTATGGGGATGCATTATAATATATGGAAGACTGGGGATGAATTATACTATGTGGAGAACAATGTATTGCCAATTATACTATATGGAAGGTCTATGAGGGTGGTAATATTATCTGTAGCACTATATGGGGCCATTTGTACTATATGGAAGGCTATATGGGGGCCATTATACTATTTTGAGGGCTTTGAGGGAGCCTTCATACCTTATGGAGCTTCATTTGAGGGTCATTGTATTGTATACATGTGGTGACTTAATACTGTGCAGAGGGCTAGTAGGCCCATTACACAGTGTGAAGAGGTGTAGGGGCCATTATTCTGAATGTAGGCCAGTTATATTGCATGGAGAGCTGTGCGAGGGTCACAGTTGGGGTTCATACTGGGTTTCAGTCACCATACTTTGCTGGTTTGGTTGAGGATGGGTACAGTAGGGTATTACTGTGCAGATGGAGGGCACTGTGGAGGAATTTACCGTGCTTGTATTCAGCATTTGTGGGGCACTTTTGTTGACCTCATACTTCATGTGTGCAATGAAAGGTGAACTAGGGGCTTCAATAGGAGAAAAATTACTTTGTAAGGGTTGAAAACTTGTGAGTTATGTTCTTATGTGACCAAGACGAATATTAATTAATCAATTTATTTTTTCGGAATGCAATGTATGATTTCTATGTGCGCCCCTGACTAGCCCATTTATTTGAATAGACCTGCTTTGCAAAGAAATATAGATCACTCTGCAGAAAGGCAAAAGCGCAATATATAAATTCATATAAACAAATACAGGCACACAATAATCTGTTATTGTATCACCCACTAAAAAATATTATATTTATAATATTCCTGAACACTGGATATGATTTAATTCCTAGGTTACAATTTACACAGCCCAGCCCTAGCCCCAGCCACAGCCCCAGTCAGACTTACAGAGCAGGTGATGGTGAAAGTGCCTTGTCTTAGTGTCTGTGTCCCGCACTGACAGTCCCCGAGTCTGCAGATGAGACAGGAGCAGTGAGGAGAGAGAGAGAAGTTGCTGGTTGCTGACTGATTCCTTCAGCTCCAGGCTCTAGGTACCAGGTAATGGCCGCTTTTCTGAATCATATACTGGGCGGGGGAGCAGAGTGAGCTCTCTCTGCCCACAAAGAACGTGCTGTTGTCACGCTGCCACCGGGCCTCCCACTGGTGGGGAGTCACTAACTGTCTGACTCACTCTGATGACGTGTAACCTGGCTAGCGGCTTAGCTATGCTCCTGGACCCCGCTATGTCCGGCAGGTGGTGACTGCTGTAAAATTATTAAACTGGCCTCTGGCCAGAGGAGCTGGCGCTGTGGCCCCCCCACTCCACAACTAGTGGCTCATAGGAGTGAGCACCGGGAACTTTCCCTATCAGTCCGGGCCTGGTTAAAAATGTGCTCAGCTAGGGTGTGATTCATGCAAGGGAAGGATGGTATGAAATGCGCAGCTGGTTTATTATCACTCAACCATGGTTCTTAGCAGTTGTGTCATTAATGTGTGTAATTTGTCAATCAGCTGCCTCTTCAGAAAAACAGCAGGGCAATGAGATCCATCTAAAAGGAAGTCTGTCTGCCACCCCAAAAATTATACATTTACCACATAGCCTTGTAGGGTTGATAGTCCCTATATAAATCATGCAGTTAATTTAGTGATCCGTCCCTTCTTTTGTGCTAAAATTATTTTTTTCAAATGTTTTTATTTATTTTAAAATATTTAAATGGGGATACAGAAAGAAAAGGGGAAAGGGTGAGGGGTGGGGAAACCAGGATAAAACAATGAAAATAATTTTTAATCCAATTATCCTCTACGTGTAGAAGAAAGAAGGTTAATCACGAACGGTGACTTTTTAATGTGCGACCAGTAAGGGTATGTGCACACGGTCCGGAGGAGCTGCGTGTTGGACGCAGCTCCCCCGGACCTGAGGGAAGCCGCGGGTGGCTGCAGAGAGACTGCAGCCGCCCCGTACTCACCATGTGCGGCGGGTGCGGGGCGGCTTCTTCCTGTAGTCTCCCTGTGGCAGTTGCTTCCGACTCCGCAGCATGAAATGAACATGCTGCGGAGGAGCGGTCTGCCGGCAACCCGCACCGCAGCTCCAAAGACGCTGCGGGCGGGTTACACATAGTGAGGGTGAGATTTCTTGAAATCCCATCCACTATGTTAGTACTGTACGACGCAGCGTTTTTGCGCTGCGTCCAAAACGCTGCGTCTCCTGTTCATGAGGATGCACCCTAAGGTTATGGAACCTTACCAGAACATACTGTAATGGTTGTTTTGCTAAAAAAAGTTCATGCTTTTCTTGGGGCGTTATTGTACAGATTATGGGTACTAGGTTCTGGAGATAGGATGTAGATCCACAGAACTAAAATTGCCACATATGGATTGGGAAGCAATTCATCTCCTAATAATGGGCAGGTAGCATCTACCTCATGATTTTTTGCCTTTCTCTGGATTAACATGTCAAATTATACAGCAACAGTCAAAAATTTGTACAGATCTGTTCGTGCAATGGTTTTCCTGGTTCATATTGGATTATTGGATTGTGCACTTTGTTAATTTAGGCTGAAGGCAGCAAAACCACAAAAGGATAATTATGGAGACAAAGATTAAAAAAGACAGGCATAAAACAAAACAGAATATCTGTTTAAGTTTAGATTTGTCAAAGTAACCCCGCCTCCCCCCTCACACTCACGCAAGCATACACTCACGCAAGCACACACAAACACACACATTCTTTACTCTAATGACCGATTTACACATCTTCACTTAAACATCTAAGGCTGGCTTCACTCTACGTTTTTGTCCTGTTCGTTTGGATCCTGTTTTTTGCAGGATCCAAATGAACAGGAGCGTACAGCACTGGACTGGCACCTTCAGATGCTATTTCTGTGTCTGGTCCGATATCCGGACACAGAAAGAGCAGCGGGGTTACGAGCCGCTGTCAGCGCAGTGTGACAAGTGCTGTCAGCGCTGTCTAATATCATTTTATGTATATCTATAAACACTGCTAAAATGATATAACATAAAGGGATGATTAAAAATAAAAAATAATAAATTCTCACCTTCCGACTACTTCTGAGTGTCCCACGCTGAATCTCTTGGCATTTGAGGACCTTGCATGATGTCACTTGGAGGGGCGGGGCAACCCGAACACATGACTGCATCAGCACCAATTTAAAACCCGCACTGATGTGGTCATGTGATCGGGTGCCCCGCCTTCCCAGTGACATCATGCAAGGTCCTTGAATGGCCAGGAGATTCAGCATGGGACACTCGTGGTGGCCAGAAGTTGAGTATTTATTATTTTTTATTTTAACCATCCCTTTATTTAATATCACTTTAGCAGTGTATATATATACACTGCTAAAGTGATATTAGACAGATTTACTATGGGTACAGAGCAGCGCTCCTGTTCTGCGCATGCTTTGTACCCTGGCACCGGATCTGTGAAATGATTCTGTTGTTTCCCGGATCCGATGACATAGGCCCCCATGATAAGTGGGCCAGACAGGACAGGATTCGTTTCTGTCCTGTTTTGTCACCGGTGCCCAAAAACGCTGCAGGGCTCGTTTTTGGGACTGGTGAAAAACAGGACAGAAATGAATCCTGCACCGGATTCACAAAACCAGATGGCCAAATAGTGGCAATCTGGTGCCATAGGGATATATAGGGGCCAAAAACAAACAGAACAGGATAGTAAAAACGTAGTGTGAAGCCAGCCTGAACATCCTCTCAAGCAGTTTCTTCAGGTACTACCTGGACAGGTTTAGTGAATAACAATAGGAATCCCACAGATGTGATTATTTTTTGACATTCCCCTGTGGTGATAAGACTGGGAAATATTTTTCCAGGTTGTACCCACCTTGTCCTCATGCTATATAGGGAATACAGCAATATGATCGGAGCAGTGGCGTCACCTTTAAATGGTACATGGTACTTTGCTTTAAGGCAGTGATGGCGAACTCCAGGCCTCGAGTGCCACACACAGTCCAGGTTTTCAGGATTTCCATTGCATTTGACAGTTGGCAATCAAATTACCAACTGTCAAACTCTAAGGAAATCCTGAAAACCTGGACTGTGTGTGGCACTCAAGGCCTGGAGTTCGCCATCACTGCTTTAAGGTAATCTGTCAGCTTGAGGCACAAAGCACAGGATGTATGAATCTGTTCAAAACATGATTCTAGCCAGATATGTTGTTATCTGAAAGGCTAGATTAGTGGGGGCTATAAGTAGAGCTAGACTACTCTGGCGCTACCTCAGCTGCCATTTTCCCACAGACAAGGGGGAAACCCAATGGCGTAACTTGAAGCTAATGGGCCCTGATGCGAAAGCTCCAAAAGGGCCCATAAATATTGCAAATCTTTAATAGCATTATTCTTTTACTATAGGCCAAAGTGACATTTGGGGCCCCCTAGGCTCCATGGCACAGGTGCGATTGCAACCCCTGCACCTGTTGTAGTTACGCCCTGGGGAAGACTAATCAATTAAACGCTGTAAGGAGATGGTGTATGAGGTAATGCCGGAATAGTATTGCAATAATCTTGTCTCAGCCTATGGTAAATTATTTGTTTTGAAACATGCAGCCCCCGTCGTGATTCATCCTACCCATGGTTTTGGCAGCATAAATCGACTGACAAGTTACCTTTAAAAATATCAAGAAATCCTGCTCTAGAAAGTGTCGCACATATGTTTACTTTCTTTCACCCTGAGTAATGATTCACATTTCACTTGCCCTGTATCTTCATATAATAGTCAAACCAGTATGGCTATTTGGCTTACCTCAAAGGTTAAAGATTCAAAGGACTTACCATTCATTTAGCCAAGTAATGAGTCCTGACTTCCTTCAAAACATAGATGAAACTTTATTATTAAAAATTATTTTTTGAGAACTTTCCAATTTCCTTAGATCTACTTTAAGTACTTGTATATATTAACATATCGTGTTTGTGTTACTCATGTGCTGAATTTATAAAGCAATGACCATGGCATTTATAGCATTCATGTAATATATTTTATTGTGATTTATTGTTTTACGAAAAGGAATAAATAACTACAACAGTAAACTGTTGTTTGCCCACCCCTGACACAAAGTATGTGGAATGTCCTCACTGTTCAGATTAGCATTGTGCTTTGTTTGCTTCTGGATATCTTATCACATCAGCTTGATTACAGCATTAAAGCTTCTTTGTTTCCAAAGAATGCTGCATCTCAAAGTTGAGTGGTTGAGTGTAATGCAGCTAATTCAACATAATGTATTAACTCCAGACCTTTGTGTAAAAAGGTATCAACAGGGGATTTGGTGAATTCTACTTCTTATTACAATGCCTTTTGGCGAATGTTGTGGTATATGGCACTAGTAAAGAGTAGGGTCTCTTGTAGAGCCCACACTACAGTCTGCAATGTCATTTCCATAGGTGTCAGATTTTTTCAGTTTGGTGAGGGAATAAGCTATTACTGGACATTTCTGGTGGCATCTTATTTCTTTTGACAAAAAAACAAATCGGCCATATTAAATTCAACATCCTTAAAGGGAACCTGTTGCCTCCAAAAAGCCACTTAACCTATAAAAACATGTCCCTGCATCATCCTATGACCATTTTCACAATCCTCTTATCTACTAAATGCTTGCTGTAAAAGTACTAAAAACGTTTTTATACTTACTCATTATCCATCATAATGTGTAGGGACCATATTCCTTAGCCTTCAGGCGTGTTGCTTTGCTGCCTCCTCGTCAGAAAATCACCCCTAATGGACGTGATCTTGTATTCATATGTCCATATGTCCAGAAATGTCCAGTAATAGCTTATTCCCCTCACCAAACTGAAAAAATCTGACAGCTATGGAAATGACATTGCAGACTGTAGTGTGGGCTCTACAAGAGACCCTACTCTTTACTAGTGCCATATACCATAGGTTAGGTGGCTTTTTGTAGGTGACAGGTTCCCTTTAGAACTTCTTTTCCACCACACCTTCTGTGAAGAGAGAATTGGGATTCGTAATATATAATGGTCTGTCCTTTCACATCAAAATTGGCAAGTTGAGGCAGCAGTTATGTTAAATTTATAACCATATCCTATGGGTTGCCCAGCAGATCTATAGAGTTTATCAGGAAGTCCAATTTATAGAAACCTAAGGGCACGTTCACATATTTGGTGAGGGTTTTTATTATCTCCATATTTGTATGCCAAAATCCAGAGTGGGTGAAAAATACAGAAGTGGTGCAAATACTTTACATCTATTATACTATTCTTCTGATTGGTCCACTCCTGATTTTGGCTACTAATACTGAGGTAACAAACTCACCAAATGCTCAGCGTTTGAGCATGCCCAGCAGTGTAATGTACTCATTGATAGGTTTCCGCTGTTTTACACTCCAGCGCTGGTCAGATGACTGCTCATACTCCATTAGCATGCTTGTAATCACATATCAGCCACTTTCTCTTCTGCTTTTTTTCAATAGTCTGAATTGAGAGAAGCGGACAAAAAAGAGGTTAACACATGACCGCCATTATGCAAAAAGTATTTGCACGGTTACATAATAAGCGATGGGAGTGTGGAAAAAGCAGAGTCTTAATGGTATATAAGATTCCACATGTTCCCATCCAAATTACAGAAATGTCCTGGATAACCCCTTTAAATTTGTCTATAAGTAGAATGTCTCCTAAGAAAATGATTTCCTGCTCTGAAATGATGCTGCATACTTTGTATCCTATTTGCAATACATACCATCGCAGTCAGTGTGACCAATCGTGCACACTGCTTAGGGCCTTTCACATCAGCGTTTTCGCTGATGTGCAGCAGATTTACCACATCAGCCGGATCTGCTGCCTAACGGCCGCACTTACAGCCCAGAGCTGGCAAGCCCCATGCATTGTCTATGGGGCTTGCAGTCCGATGCATCAAGTGCAATTCTGCCGGAGGCGGCAGATCCGGCACTTACGGCCGCAAAACAAAATCCGCTGTTTGCAGCTTTTTTTTTTTCTGCTGCAAGTGCTGGATCCGGCCTATCTGGTGTAACCGCACTTGCCGAACTGGACTGCAATCCCTATAGACAATGCATGAGGCTTGCCATAAGTGCGGCTGTTAAGGTACCGTCACACTCTGTCATTTTGCTAGCAATTTCACTGGCAATTTGCTGGTTGCAGTGAAATCATGGACACATTGTTCCATTTGTACATAGCAACAAAATAGAACAATGTGTCCATGATTTCACTGCAACCAGTAAATTGCAAGTGAAATTGCTAGCAAAATTGCCGCGCGTGACGGTACCTATAGGCAGCAGATCCGGCTGATGTGGTAAATTTACTGGATCTGCCGCACATCAGCGAAAACGCTGATGTGAAAGGGGCCTTACAAATTCTTTTTATTTCTAAGCATAAACTCAGATCATATTAGAACATGTCTCAGGGTACCATTACACGTCGCAACATTGCATTTGCAATTTACTGGTTGCAGTGAAATCATGGACACTTTGTTCCATTTGCACACAGCCACAAAATGGAACAATGTGTCCATGATTTCACTGCAACCAGCAAATTCCTAGTGACATTGCTAGAAAAATTGCTGTGTGTGACGGTACCTTCAGTTTTGTTTTTGTGAACAATCACACTATAAAAAAGGACAAGAGAAAAGTCCAATTTATTGTAATGGGTCCATGAGCTATGCGCAAAAATAAAGAATAGTACATGTTCCAAAAATTAATGTGAAGTTGCAAATTGCTTTAATTAGTGAAATCAATTTCCCAAGGGAGCAGCTGGATGTAATGAACCAATAGATTTTGCCTATGATTATAGGTTTTTATTTCAGTCTGATTGCTGCTCAGTATAATTCTTCATATGAGCTCTCACTTCTTTCAAAATGACACCTTTAATCTGCCTTAATCTAATAATTGTGTTAGTTTTTTACATCATGTTTGGGATCCATCGGGAAATCAGCTGCTGGCCCTACGATGAATAAAGAGTCTAAACTGATGGAAATAAATGCACGGGGTAAAATTAGAGACTTCATGTGTCATAAATAATGGGATAATTTGCCAGGGAGATCTTTTCACTGGTGACAGAGGGAAAGATGAAGCATAAAATTGTCAGAAGGTCTGTTCCAAAGTATCAGTTGAAATATACTTCAACCTATGGGCTGTCAATGCCTTAACCTATAGTCTGGAAATTTTTCGGTGAAATACTGAAGTGGTGTCTGACAGTGTCACAGTACATTGTCTGCCTTGTAAGATATCTTGTACATGTATTGATCCATGTAAGCCCGGGGATTCTCTCCAGGAAAACAATATAACAGGACAGTTTGTGAAAATCATGGAGCGGCAAGCATTACATAAGGCTGGAAAAGAAATACGCTAAACAAGCTGTAATTGTGAGTAGGCGACTGTAGCAAAGGTTCAATACAGAATATTAGGCTTCTGTAGTGTCTAGATTTCCTGTTATTTGGGATGTTTCTACTTTACTGAATGAAAACATGTCTCATACTTGTACCTTTAAAAGAAAACTCTAGAAATAAAATGATGCAGTGCATCATATTTGGTAAAGAAGGGATGATGTTTAAAATGGGGATTCCCTCACTGGTATTCATTGAAGCCTTTTGTTATTTACTAACCCTCCAGAAGCCCTCCCTTGAACCTTGTTCCTCTAAATCTGCATTTCTCTGTATATAGTGTACTGCCAGTGTTAAAATAATTCCCACCTACCATCCTTTTTCTATAGTACCCAGAGCCATTCTGCTTCTCTTCTCAGTGACATCACCGCCCTTCAGACTATCTGGAGCACACTGTGGTTTATGCGGGAGCCACAAGTCTCTTTTACAATGCAAGCATATGGAGACTTGTTCTGATCCTTTACAGACTTACTGTCACGTCCTACTGACGGACTCACACGTGGACCCTCTGGACCGCGTAAAGCGGATGCTGATACCAGGGTAGAGAGAGAGAGAGAGCCGGACTAGAATCTGTATTGCATAAAGGGTTTTATTAGTACAAGGAGTCTACCCCTAGGGAAGGCCACAGGGCCCCCTCACAGTTCCTTCCTCCGGAGACGCCCGGGAAGGCCTTGACCCCTGTACAGGGATTTGCTCCCAGCACGGAGCTCCGGAAGGTCTGTGAGCGGAATAACCCGTGTTAAACCGACCCCAGGCGGTAAACGAAAACAGAGGAACAACACAGAATGCACAAAACCAAAAAAACTACGAAAGTAGAAAACTGTAGAACTCTATGGAAGCCGGCCAGGAGGAAGGCTAGAGAACCAACACCAGGACGGTCTGGATAAGCGGCGGAGGAACTGCACAGGAACAGCACGGAGACTTGCGATCACCACGGAGTCTGGTCCGGGGAGAGACCTGAGAAACCTCACAAGGACGGTCCGAAGGAATGGTAGAAGCGCCACACGGAGTAGAACGGAGCAGCACAGAGCAGCACGGAGGCAGAACAGCGACACTGCAACAAAAACAGATGAGTGTTAAACACTGCAGAATAACAGCACATAACAGGACCAGGACCGGCAACCTCGGGATGAATGAAGCTGAACCGGCCAGGTCTAAGAGTAAATGCACACCTGCAACAAAAACAGATGAGTGTTAAACACTGCAGAATAACAGCACATAACAGGACCAGGACCGGCAACCTCGGGATGAATGAAGTTGCCCCGGCAAGGTCCAGAAGCAAGTGCACACTTTATATATCTGCTGCCCTACAGGGATTGGCCGGAAGGCGGGGCAGACTAATTGGCCAGCTGGCCCTATAAAGGTAACAGAGAGAGCGGCCCCGCCCCCTAGTGAACACACAGAGAGGAAGCAGAACTGGCAGCAGTCAGGGAGCGACGGTCTGAGCAGCAGGTGCGCGATGAAGCACCCTGGAGCCCCGAGATCGCCTGCGGACGGCCTGTAACCTGGGACCCCGACCCCGGAACCGAGAAGGAAGGGTAACTGCACGAGAAGAGGGAAGGACAGGGTGCAGGGCGGAGGCGCTGGACCGCGGAGCGGTTACAGTACTCCCCCCCTCCACGCCCCCCCCGGAACCAGACTGGCATGAAACCTGCGCAGGAGGCGAGGAGCATTGATGTTCTCCTCCGGTTCCAAGGACCGTTCTTCAGGGCCGAACCCCTTCCAGTCAACCAGGTACCCCGCTTCTTCATGTCCAGGATGGCACTAACCTCGAAGACGTCCGAGGCCGAGACCGGCGGAGGCTGCGCTCCAGAATCCTGAGAGTACCGGTTGAGGACTGGAGGTTTGAGGAGAGACCGGTGGAAAGAATTATGGATACGCAGAGTAGGCGGCAACTTCAGCTGGTAGCATACCTCGTTTATCCTCCGGATGATTTCAAAGGGACCAATGTAGCGAGGCCCCAGCTTGTAGGACGGCACCTTGAGACGGACGTACTTGGAAGAAAGCCATACCTTATCCCTTGGGGCGGAACAGGGGAGAGTCCAGACGTCGTTTGTCGGCATGGTCTTTCATTCGCCTAGATGCCTTTTCCAGGGCAGACCGCGTGTCGGTCCAGATCCGGGGGAAGTCTCGAGCCACCTGCTCTGCTGCCGGATTTGGGGTTGAGATGGCCACAGGCGTCGGTATCCTCGGATGGTGTCCGTAAACTACAAAGAAAGGAGAGTTATGTGAAGACTCACCGACATGGTTGTTATAGGCGAACTCTGCCCAGGGAAGCAGGGAGACCCAGTCGTCATGATGGGCATTGATGTAGTGCCGTAAGTAGCCAGACAGCACCTGATTCACTCGTTCCACCTGCCCATTGGATTGCGGATGATAAGCAGACGAGAAATCCAATGTGACATCGAGTTTCTTGCAGAGCGACCGCCAGAACCGGGATACGAACTGCACGCCTCTATCGGACACGATATGGGATGGCAGGCCATGTAAGCGGAGGATATGAAGGAAGAACAGCTCCGCTAACCGGGGTGCAGAGGGAAGACCAGGCAATGGTATGAAGTGAGCCATTTTGGAGAACCTGTCCACAACTACCCATACTACAGTGTTACCGGAGGAGACCGGGAGGTCGGTGACGAAGTCCATGGCGATGTGCGTCCAGGGCTCAGAGGGTACCGGTAGGGGTAGAAGAGGCCCGACGGGCAGCCGCTTGGGCGTCTTGTTGCGTGCACAGGAGGAACAGGCGGAAACGAAGTCCGTGACATCTTGTCGCATCCGAGGCCACCAGTAATGTCGTCCTATCAACTGAAGGGTCTTCGTTATACCCACATGCCCTGCGACTCTAGAGGAATGACCCCAGGCCAGGACGTGTCCTCGATCCACCTCAGCTACCAGCGTTTTACCTGGCGGGGGAAGAGACAGTTGGAGAGGAGCTACTATACCGAGATTGGAAGGACTGATGATGGGGCGTGGCTCCTCCTCCTGGTCCTCGATGTGAAAGGACCGAGACAAGGCGTCAGCCTTGATATTCTTGTCTGCCGGGCGGAAATGAAGACGAAAGTCAAAACGAGCAAAGAACAGCGACCATCGTGCCTGCCGGGGGTTGAGTCTCTGAGCAGACTGCAGATATGCCAGGTTCTTGTGGTCGGTGTAGATCACTACTGGGTGTATTGCGCCCTCAAGGAGGTAGCGCCATTCCTCCAGAGCCATCTTGATGGCAAGCAGCTCCCGGTCCCCGATGGAGTAATTCAGTTCGCAGGAGGTAAAGGCTTTGGAGAAAAAAGCCGCACGTCACCATACGTCCTGTGGAGGTCTTCTGGGTGAGGACGGCTCCTGCTCCCGAGGAGGATGCGTCCACCTCCAGGAAGAATTGCTTATCTGCCATGGGCCTGTGGAGAGCAGGAGCAGAAGAAAACGCATTCTTGAGAGTTAGGAAGGCGGCCTCGGCCTCAGGGGTCCATGCCTTGGCGGGCGTCCCCTTCCGGGTTAATGCGGAGAGTGGTTTAACTACATCCGAGAACCGAGGGATAAACTGCCGATAGTAATTGGCGAAGCCCAGGAATCTTTGGATCGCCTTGAGTCCCACCGGTCTGGGCCACTTCAGGACGGCGGACAGCTTCTCTGGATCCATCTCGAGGCCGGTATCGGAGACGATGTAACCTAAAAAGGGCAAGGAAGTTTGTTCGAAGAAACACTTCTCATATTTGGCATACAGCCGGTTCTCCCGTAATCGGCGTAGGACCCGCCGGACATCTCGCCTGTGAGTGGGTAGATCGGGAGAAAAGACCAGGATATCGTCCAGGTAGACCACGACACATACGTAGAGAAGATACCGGAAGACATCATTTACGAATTCTTGGAACACTGCAGGGGCATT
Organism: Allobates femoralis; assembly: GCA_033576535.1. Lineage (NCBI taxonomy): Eukaryota > Metazoa > Chordata > Amphibia > Anura > Aromobatidae > Allobates > Allobates femoralis. The sequence continues at coordinate 444,739,086 of JARQOC010000002.1, forward strand.
GCTCAAGCCGAACGGCATTACCTTATACTCGTAGTGGCCATCACGCGTGTTGAAGGCTGTTTTCCATTCGTCGCCTGCTCGAATCCGGACGAGATTGTATGCACCCCGCAGATCCAGCTTGGTGAAAATCCGAGATCCTCGCAGCCGGTCGAAAAGCTCAGGAATCAAAGGCAGCGGGTACCTGTTCTTCACCGTAATGGCGTTGAGTCCCCGGTAATCGATACACGGTCGGAGGGACCCGTCCCTCTTCTTTACGAAGAAGAAACCCGATCCGGCGGGTGGTGATGATTTCTGAATGAATCCCCGTGCTAGGCTATCCTTAATATAGTCTGCCATGGCCTGGGTCTCAGGCGGGTTCAACGGGTAGATACGCCCTTTGGGGAGCGAGGCCCCAGGGACAAGATCGATGGGACAGTCGTACGGTCTATGTGGAGGTAACGTCTCGGCTTCTTTATTGTCGAAAACATCCGCATAGGACCAGTAGGCTGACGGTAGACCGGGCAAGGCTGCCGGAGAGGGAGGCATCCAAGCGGGGCTTACGGGACGAAGACATCGACTGTGGCAAGTCGGGCCCCACCGCAAGACTTCGCCGGTTCGCCAATCCAGGACGGGTTCATGTATGCGAAGCCACGGCAAGCCCAACATGAAGGGAGGAGAAAGGGACGGCAGAACGTAGAAGGTGAGACGCTCCGTGTGAAGAGCTCCCACTTGTATCTCCACCTCACCTGTGATGCTTGTTACTGACTCCCGTAGGGGTCTTCCATCAACGGAAGTGATGGTGCGTGGATGCAGTAGAGGATGGATGGGTATACCAAAGCGCTGGGCCGTTTCCTGCTGCACGAAGTTGCCAGCCGACCCGGAATCCAGATATGCCATCTCCGAATGGCGTTGACTGCCGACCTTCACCTGGATAGAAATTGTAAGAGGTTGAGAGGAATCGCCCTCGCCTAGGTTGGCCTCTCTTACCTGACCTAGACGGAGTTTTCCGGCCGCTTGGGGCACTGCCGACGGAAGTGACCGGATCCTCCGCAGTAAAGGCACAGACCCCGGGTAATCCTCTCCTCTCTCGTCTGGGCACTCAAGCGGGTGCGATCAACCTCCATGGACTCGTGGCCCGATTGGGATGCTGAGGGTGCAGGAAGAAGGGGTCGCTGGAATGTGGGAGCCAGGCGGGGAGATCGCCTCTCCTGAGACCTCTCCAGTGTCCTCTCCTTGGACCGCTCTTGAAGGCGGCGATCAATCCGGACAGCCAGGGTGATGAGCTCCTCCAGGGAGTTGGGTAAATCCCGAACAGCCAGTTCGTCCTTGATGCGACTGGATAATCCCCGGCGGAAGACTCCGATCAGAGGCTCATCCGTCCAACGGAGCTCGGAAGCTAGGGTGCGAAACCGGATAGCGTACTGACCAACAGACAGGTTACCTTGCTGTAGGGTGAAGAGGGCCTCAGTGGCGGAAGCCACCCGTCCAGGCTCGTCAAAGGTCCTCCGGAACGTATCCAGGAAGGCTTGTAGGTTCGACACAATGGGGTCCTCTCTCTCCAGCAAGGGGTTGAACCATGCCAATGCCTCTCCTTCGAGGTGAGAAGCCAGAAACGCCACCCTTGCCTCATCCGTCAGGAATTGGTGGGGTAACAAGCGGAAATGGAGTTGGCACTGGTTAATAAACCCCCGACATGCCTTGGGGTCCCCGGAGTACCTGGTAGGCTGGCACAGCCGAGGATAGGATACAGCACCAGCTGGGAGTCCGGAGGATGTGACGGAGACGGAACCCGAGGTCTCTGTCGTTCTCTGTAAGCTGATGAGTCGATCGTCCACGGAGGACATGAAGGACAGCAACCGGGTCTGCATCTCCCTCTGGTGGTCCAATTCCTGGTGGAGACGAAACACCTGGGAGGAGAGAGAGGGGTCAGAGGCAGGGAGAGACCCTAGACGGGCCTCCAAGGACTGGATAAACGACACTACTTGGTCATGACTCTGGCGGAGTCCGGCAAGCTCTCTCTGGGCATCAAACCTAGCGTCAGCGGGGTCCATGGCCGGGGCAAAATCTGTCACGTCCTACTGACGGACTCACACGTGAACCCACTGGACCGCGTAAAGCGGATGCTGATACCAGGGTAGAGAGAGAGAGAGAGCCGGACTAGAATCTGTATTGCATAAAGGGTTTTATTAGTACAAGGAGTCTACCCCTAGGGAAGGCCACAGGGCCCCCTCACAGTTCCTTCCTCCGGAGACGCCCGGGAAGGCCTTGACCCCTGTACAGGGATTTGCTCCCAGCACGGAGCTCCGGAAGGTCTGTGAGCGGAATAACCCGTGTTAAACCGACCCCAGGCGGTAAACGAAAACAGAGGAACAACACAGAATGCACAAAACCAAAAAAACTACGAAAGTAGAAAACTGTAGAACACTATGGAAGCCGGCCAGGAGGAAGGCTAGAGAACCAACACCAGGACGGTCCGGATAAGCGGCGGAGGAACTGCACAGGAACAGCACGGAGACTTGCGATCACCACGGAGTCTGGTCCGGGGAGAGACCTGAGAAACCTCACAAGGACGGTCCGAAGGAATGGTAGAAGCGCCACACGGAAGTAGCACGGAGCAGCACGGAGCAGCACAGAGCAGCACGGAGGCAGAACAGCGACACTGCAACAAAAACAGATGAGTGTTAAACACTGCAGAATAACAGCACATAACAGGACCAGGACCGGCAACCTCGGGATGAATGAAGTTGCCCCGGCAAGGTCCAGAAGCAAGTGCACACTTTATATATCTGCTGCCCTACAGGGATTGGCCGGAAGGCGGGGCAGACTAATTGGCCAGCTGGCCCTATAAAGGTAACAGAGAGCGGCCCCGCCCCCTAGTGAACACACAGAGAGGAAGCAGAACTGGCAGCAGTCAGGGAGCGACGGTCTGAGCAGCAGGTGCGCGATGAAGCACCCTGGAGCCCCGAGATCGCCTGCGGACGGCCTGTAACCTGGGACCCCGACCCCGGAACCGAGAAGGAAGGGTAACTGCACGAGAAGAGGGAAGGACAGGGTGCAGGGCGGAGGCGCTGGACCGCGGAGCGGTTACACTTACACTGTAAATGCCACTTTCAGGTCAGTCAACCTGTAATAGAAGGAGTCATACTCCAACAAATATAATAAAATCAATATAAATTTTGTAAAGTAAGCAAAAATCCATTCAAAATGTAAACATGTATTAGGTGCAAGCTATAGGTGTACAGATTTGCATAGTACAAGGCACACCGTGTCATGGGGTGTATAAATATACAGAAAATATACAGACCTGTTCACACAAATGTCTAGGGAGAATATATATAAGAAAGCACGTAGATATCACTGACACAGAGAAACATAGACACAGAGACAAATCCTTTATTTGAAATAAAACAGACACCCTCTTTCACCCATGTATTAACCCCAAACATACCCTTGCAGATCTGACCGTAATCCACGAGGTACCTCGACAATGCTCCCCAGCTCTGCTAGAACCCACTGAACAGTGGCATTAAAGCGACTGCTCAGAGCGAGCATTGCTTTCGCACTGCCTGCTCTATCCATGGGGCCATTCTCCTACCAGCAATGTTATTCAAGTTTATTAAATTAAATGTCCAGCACCACAGGTTGAGACTGCAAAGCTTTATTCCAATATTCATAAACACATGGGCAACTGAGGCAATACAGGCAGCATGAAGAGTGGCATAGCCAGGCATCGGAGCAACACATTTAATAAAAGGCATGTGCTTAATAAAAACTCCAAGTTAGTGGAGATATACTTTATTTAGGGAAACCTGTAAACTCAGGAAATGCTACATGCAGATATAAGGTAGATCAGCAGGTAAACAGTGTTTTAAATCCTGGTCAGCTTGCTTTCTGAAAGAGATGACTTGATTTTTTTTATACTTTTCTGGACAGATTCTCAAAAAAATCAGACAGTATTTTTATGGCCATATTTGAAAACCATAATAAAACGTTATAATAATAAGTGATCCATGTCTATAATTGAAAATAGTTTTGAAGTGATGCTTGTCTTTATTCAATGTTTAGGCAACCAGAATGCATAGTAATAGACGTTTCGGTCCTTTTACTTGGATATACATCAGTATGCAAGTGGTGTGGTGAACTCAGCTTAAGCCAAGAATGAGCACTGGTGCGGTAGCAGAAGTGTCCACCGCTAGGAAGGCATCGCGCCATACAGCTACCTCACCAGTGCTCATTCTTATCTTAAGCTGAGTTCAGCACACCACTTGCATGAAGGTCTGAGAAATAGGACTGATACGCCTACTATTGTGCATTTTGGTTGCCTGATCATTGAATAAAAAAAGCATCACTTCAAAACTATTTGAGTGCCAAGTATTTCTTCAAATCACTATACGAATTTGGACCCTTGTTGAACACCTGTTTAATAAAGAAGACGTCAGCTGCATTCATTGTCAATTGTAAAATGATGATAATTAGGGTCAAAATAATCTATATGGTTTCTTCAGTCTCCAGAAAATCAGACACACCTTCCTGACCAGTGACGACGTGGAATGTCATGGGTTTTGGGCACTTCCCGACCTGTGACGTTGACGAACGTCTTGGCGGAATTGTGGCACTGTTGCCATGGGAAATGCCATGCGCACAGTTATTCTTTGGTTCTAATCACAGGATACCAGAGCTTGATGTCAGGGGGTGGATTCTCCACCCTGCCCCCACGATCGCTGTGGTTGGCTGTTCAATTTTGAAGAAAAGAAAAACAGCCAACCTGAGTAATCGTCACTCTCCAGCTATGGAATGGGCTGTGAGTGATGAGGCTGAATATGAGCGATCTGACAGCCAAGGACAGCGATCTGTGTTCACTGTGTCCTGCTCAATGTCACCCCGAATGCTACAATCTTACGATCAGCAGCCTCATCCTGCATGGAGCGATGAGCTGAGGATGAGCAATCTGACAGTCAGACAGCGATCTATGTGATCGCTGTCCCTGGCTTTCTGTCAACCTCTAATTGCTGTGTTCACAGCACTCGGGCACAGTCTCTTACCTCTCCCCATGGTGATCGGCGTGGAAATGTAATTGCGAATGGCCGATCACCATGGTAACCAGATGTTACCATGTCAACCTGTGGTCACCTGACCCAAGCCTCAGAAATTATGTGATCCCTGTGACTTGGGTTTGCCACACTGATGATGCACTGTATGGCAATGACCTTCCATACAGTGCACCATCAGTGAGCCCCCAGAGACTGCAGCAAGGGATCGAGTGTGCTCTTGTTGTAGTCTCTGAGGTCACGGTGATGGTGCACTGTATGGCAGATCATTGCCATACAGTGAACCATCAGTGTAACCCCTGAGACTGCAGGAAGAGGACACTTGATCCCTTGCTGCAGTCTCTAGATGTAGCGGAGGCGATTGATCATCCTGGGACCATCACTGTAGACTACTTTGGAGGGAATAAAGTCTGAATTTTTGTTTGTGCTTTTTTTTTCTAATAAAAAGATTTTACTCTGTGTGGTGTATTTTTTTTTTTTAATATTTACTAGAGATTCCTAATGTCTGGGTCTAACATTGGCGCAACATTATGAATCTTGGGCTTAGGGCCAGCTGCCAATAAAATAACCTGGCATTAGCCTTTTTTTACCCAGTTTTCCACTGACACTAGGGCAAGTAGAAGAGTGTGAGTCAATGAATTTGCCATTTACTGGGGCGGCTGAGAGCTTTAATTTGCAGCATGGGGGACCCAGAATGCTTGGGCCTCTCCATGCTGAGGATTCCAGCCCCTAGCTGCTAGTTGTACCTGGCTGGCAACCAAAAATACAACAAAGCTCCACATAATTTTTTTCCCAAATCATATAATTAAATGATGTCAGGCTTCACTGTATTTTTGTTTGCCAGCCAGGTACAACTAGGCATCTGGGGGTGGGTGGCAGTCCATAGCTGCCAAGTTGTACTTGGCTGGCAACAAAAAATATGGCAACGCATGTGGTTCTTTTTTTTTTGCTTTTTTTTTAAATAAAAAAAATGACATGGAGCTTCGCCATATTTTTGGTTGCCAGCCAGGTACACCTTGGCAGCTAGGGGCTGGAATCCTCAGCGTACAGAGATCAAAACATTCTGGGCCCCCCACACTGCAAATTGCAGCCCACAGACACTCCAGAAAATGGCGTATCCATTAGAGGTGACATTTTCTGGTACCCCGACTCTTCAATTTGCCCTGGTGCTTGTGGCAAACTGGTTAATAAAGGAGTTAGTGCCAATTTTATATTGGCAGCTGACACTAAACCCGAAATTCATAATGTTGGGCCAATGTAAGACCAGGCCATTAGGAATCTCTAGTAAATAGTAAATAATACTGCCTGACTAATCCAGCTGTCTCCCCGCTATTCCCTAATCTCTCCTCTCTGCCAGGCCCTTCACTGGCACCCCATTTCTCAGAGGTCCGGTTTAAAACACTTAACTATGACCTACAAAGCCATTGATAGTCTGTCTTCTCTGTACATCTGCGACATGGTTTCCCGATACCTACCCTCACGCAACCTGCCCTCCACTCACGATATCCTCCTCTGTTCCACCCTTATCTTTTCTTCCCACAACCACATACAAGACTTCTCCTGTGTATCCGCTATACTCTAGAACGCTCTGCCCTCAACATATCAGACACTCACTGACTCTGGAAACCTTTAAAAGAAACCTGAAGACTCACCTCTTCCGACAAGCCTACAACCTGCTGCGAGCCTTGGTCCACCAAACCACTGCACGACCATCTCTACCCTCTTCTAATTTATCATCACCTGGCCCCTCGTAGATTGTGAGCCCTCGCAGACAGAGTCCTCTCTTTTTCTATACCTGTATGCCATATGTTGTCCATATACCTTGTACTTGTCTTTCTACACCCTTCCATATGTAAAGCGCCATGGAATTAATGGCGCTATAATAATAAATAATAATAATAATAATACACAACACTCAGAGAAAACAAAAAAACAAACATATCTCAACTCCATGTTTATTACTCGCACATAACCCTCCACAATCCTTTATCCATAGTCTGCATAGAGAGGACAAACAACCTCTCCCTGCAGAGTCTGCAATCACACTGACCGCAGAGACTGCATGAGTGATGTCACCTGTGGCAGTCAGAGACTGCCACAGAGGAGTGATGATGTTATTCGCTGTGTCACCAGGGCTCCCTGTGGAAGTGAACTCAAAATGTTGTCACTTGTGGGAAGTTTCTGCTGTTAAGGCATATAAGTGGTCTCCAAACAGGACATGACACCCACAGACAATGCCATCAAAATCTGTGTTCCAAAATGTCACTTCCTTCCTTCAGAGCCCTGCCATGCGCCCAAACAGTGGTTTTCCGCCACATATGAGGTATAGGTGTACTCAGGAGAAATTGCCCAACATATTTTAGGATCCATTTTATCCTGTTGCCCTTATGAAAATAAAAAAATTGAGGCTAAAAGAACATTATTGTGAAAGAAAAGTATTTTTTCATTTTCACAGCTCAACGTTATTAAATTCTGTGAAGCACCTATGGGTTCAAAGTGCTCACATCTGATAAATTCCTTGGGGGTCTAGTTTCCAAAATGGGGTCACTTGTGGGTGTTTCCACTGTTTAGGCACATCAGGGGCTTGCAAACACAGCATGGTATCAGCTAACCATTCCAGTAAGTTTTCCATTCAAAAAGTCAAATTGCTCTCTTTACCTTCTGAGCCATACCATGCACCCAAACAGTGATTTTTGACCACATATGGGGTATTGGAGTACTTGGGAGACATTGATCAACAAATTTTGGGTTTGTTTTCTCCTGTTACCTTTTTGAAAATGCAATATTTGAGGCTGAAGTAAAACTTTTGTTGGAAAAGGTAAAATGTTCATTTATTTCCTTCCACATTGCTGTAGGTCTTATGAAGCACCTAAAGGTTAATAATCTTCTTGAATGTGGTTTTGAGTAGCTTGAGGGGTGCATTTTTGGAATGGTGTCACTTTTGGGTGTTTTCTGTAATATCAAAGTCACTTCAAATGTGATGTGGCCTTTAAAAAATAAAAAGTGGCTTTGTAAATTTTGTTGGAAAAATCAAAAACTGCTGAAGAACTTTGAACCCTTCTAACTCCCTATAAGGGATGGGCAAACATGTTGTGTTTCCCGTGTTTCGGATCGCCCTTTTAAAGCAATGAAAGTGTTGGTAACGGGGGCTGGCTGCCCTGGGTGGCAGTTCACTGTCTCCAGCCAAGTGAGGAGCGAGGGGGGGGGGATTGCACGTGACCCGGAGGACAAGTAAGAGGTGAAGAGCGGGAAGGGAGGGGGTGCTAGCTATCCGGAGGCCAAGTGAGGAGCAGGGGGTGCGCTGCCACTCTCACTGTGGGGGCGGCCCTACACTAGGACTAGTCCGCCGGCCTGAGGGGCAAATGCCTCCCTGCCACCTGGGCCAGTCTGCCCCTGGTTGGTAATCATCCTCATTATACTTATTGGGTCCAGCTGTGCGGCGGTGCAGCGTAACTTTTGGTTTCCAGGGGATTAGTTATGTGACCGGCTCTAACAGCCAATGATGTAAAGAAGACATGTGGGAAATATTTATAGTTAACTATTTTGTGTGATAAAACTCTTTAAGAGTACAAAAAAAGTTTCAAAATATTTGCCAAATTTCCTTTTTTTTTTTTTTTTTTTTTAAAGAGAAACATGAAAATTATCAACCTAATTTAACAACTAACATGTCCAATATGTCACGAGAAAACATTCCCAGAATCACTGACCTTAAAGCGTTCAGAGTAAACGTCATAAAGTGACACAGGTCAGAATTGAAAAAAATGGCCAGGTCAGGAAAGGTCAAAACAGGCTGGGGGTGAAGGGGTTAATTTACTTCTCTTGTTTTATATTTCCTATATTTTGTATGAATAGATCCTTCCATTATCTTTGCTCTTGTAGACTTGTTTATCTGATATTTTGCTTCAAACCTTGTTATACTGACATGAATTGAGTGTCCCTAATAAAAGGAAATGTAATAACACTAGTGACGTAGTAGATGGCCACAGAGCTACTTGACAACCTCTAAACGTTATTAGTGACTGTCCTCTCCAGGTTCAACTCTTCAGAGCACAATACAGAGTTGTCGTAGAGGTCAGACTGATTCATACAAGCAGATTTAGCCCATTTATTCTTTCTTCTTTTATACTGCATCTAATATAAGGGTAAATCCTGACAAGATGGATTTGCTGAGGATTGTACATGTGTATTCAGGGAGGCAGGTAAAATCCACAGGGGAATACAGCCGCAGGTTCAGTGAATTTGATTATAAATCCTAACCATGTGCTGTTGATATTTTCTGCATAGAAATTGACATGCAGTGCTGATTTTAAAATCCATATTGCCGGTGCAGGCCCGGTTTTAGACAAAGTGGGGCCCTGAGCAAAAGGTTAAAGTGGGGCCCCATATGCTAAACTATTGCACTATCACAGTCAACCATTTGATTGCATTTACATATACTGAGTTTAGGCTGGTAAACAACCGCAATTGACAATATTATGTCTTATGGTGCTCGTTTCTGGTCTCTTTGCACAGAATGAGGAAGAATGATGGGCACAGAAAAATCACTAGTCTGTCAATCTGTCCCCGTACAGTACCATGTTATCAGCACTTCTGCAGTGTACACTGGCCAACGTGCTGCTGAGAACAATGATTTTTGTTCCCCATAAACAATCCAATCACCCTATGAATGAGTCTCATTTTGCTTGTTTGTTGGGTGATTCCTGACAAGTTTATGCCTATGAACTCTCTTCTACACTGCCAGGATTTATAAATGTGTATGCTGCATACACATACAGTTTAGGACAAACACTTTTACATACACTTAAACACATGCATGTATACATTGAGTGCACACACATATATATACCAAGCACACTCACACACATGTATACACACATGTACACAGACATTTACATACATATATACCCTGTTTCTCCAAAAATAAACCCTACCCCAAAAATAAACCCTAGCAGGGCTTTTCAAGCTTTTTGGTGTAAGTGTCAAATATAAGCCCTACTCCAAAAATATACCTTAGATGTATGTATACTGGGGGGAATATAAGACCCTGTCGTATTTTTTTTGGGAGAAACATAGGTATGTCTTCACATATAAACAATGTTCAAAAAAATAAAGAGAACACTAAAATACCATATTCTAGATCTCAATGAATGAAATATTCCAGTTGCAAATCTTTATTCATTACATGGTGGAATGTGTTGAGAAAAAATTAACATGATCAATGTAAATTAAAATTAATAGCCCAATGAGGTCTGGATTTAAAATGATACTCAAGGATTAAAGTGAAAAATCAAATTACAGGCTGATCCAACTTCGGTGTAAATGACTCAAGATGAGAAAAATGAGTATTTTGGCGTCTGTTCCTGTATGACCTCCCTGCAATGCCTTGGCATGCTCCTGATGAGGCGGCAGATGTTCTCCTGAGGAATCTCCTCCCAGACCATGATTAAAGCATCAGGCAATTCCTGGACCGTCTGTGGTACAACGTGGTGTTTGTGGATGGAACGAGACATTATGTATTTGGGTCTGGGAACGGGCAGGCCAGTCCATAGCATAAATGCCTTAAACATGCAGAAACCGCTCACACACTTCAGCTCCATGAGGCCTAGCATCGTCATTCATCAGAAAGAACCCAGGGCTGACTGCACCTGCATATGGTCTCACAATAAATCTGAGGATCTCATCCTGATTCCTAATAATAGTTGGGTTACCTCTGGCTAGCAAATGGAGGGCTGTGTGGCCCTCCAAAGAAATGCCTCCTCAAACCATTACTGAATTTTGCAGGCAGCTGAATGTTCTCAACGGAGTCTCCAGGCTGTCACATGTTCTCAGTGTGAACCTGCTCACACAACAATTTTAAAGTGGCACCAAAATGTGATCAAAATTAACCACACGCAAAAAGTCATTACAATGATACAAGAAATAGTAGCGTGGAATCGGTAGTGCAGTCTAATGAAAAATAGATTCTTGTTAATTAGTACGAAAACATACACGTATTCAAGACATTACAATTGAAAACACTTAAAAAGACTGTGGTTAACAAGGAAGATCATAATTGGTAAAGTGTCTTCCAAACTCACTGCTGCTCAAATCCATGTTTGTCATTCATTTAGGAGTAATAGTTTCACATAAAGAAGTATATGGTATTAACAATGCATATTAAGGTTATATCTTTAAATGCAAATGGTTTGAACTCGTCAGGTAAAAGATCCATCTTTTGGAAGAATATTTGCAAAGAAACTGCTGATGTAATTTGTGTTAAAAAAAAAACGCACTTGTTGGTGCAATGCTCTGCTAAGGCTTCCTTCACATCACGATTTTGGGCTGTTCGTGGAGATCCTTGTTTTTGCAGGATCCCCCGGACAGCCACGGATCCACATGGATCCCTGCATTCGGATGGGACCTGAGGAAGACAGCATGCAGATGTTGAAACGCGTAGTGGACAAGCAAAATAAACAGGTCTATATTATCTATCAGTAATCTGCTTCTTATTGCTGAGCACTCCTAATAAGACCAGTGAATTTGTTGTTTAATAGCTATTAAATCCATAGCACTTTACATACATTTGCAACACTGACCCCATTGGGTTAATGAAAATTGTTCCATGTGGTTTTACAAGAATAATCTACTGAGCTCGAGGTAATGACTGGCAACCACCGGACATACAGATGTGCATAGTGATGACGAACTTCCAGGGGCAGAACTAGGATGCGGCGGCAGAGAGTTGAGCGCCATTAGTCATTTTGGTGGGAGGATCACGTCACACATGATCATGCCGGTAAGAGGATAAAAGGCATTGTCATATCCCCTTGACAAAGCAAATATACGCCACACGAAATGTATGTAGAGGTCCTCACTGGAGGGTTTCCTACCCCCAGCTCCCAGCATTAGCTAAACAGTAGCATTTGGACTTAATGATCATTTTTCCTTCCATATATACTGATCTTTGATTGTATTGACATGTATATGCTGCTATGTATAAGGACTAACTTCTGTGATGGGAATATTTTCAATATCCTGTAGTGCTCATTGTAATATTGTGCTATGCTAACTATTGTATCCACTGTACCGGTTCAGCCATTTTGAACCTATTTTAATGAGAGTCACACTCTGTGCGACCTATGACTCACCTTTTGTGAAGCAGAAAAAACTCTTGTCTTTTCTCTTATTGTACTGTCCCCATTAGGGTCACAATCTAAATATCCTATTGATATGTCTTTCAAGCTAAAGAATTTAGGCAATTTTATTATTTACTGTACAACCTAACAGAGGATCCCCATACAGTTCAGCCTAATCCACAAGAAATTGGTAACTTCCTAGACTCCCCAAAGTATCAGCACCTCAGCTAAGTGATCTAAATACTCCCATATCTATAATTGAAATCGAACAAATAATCCGTTGTACTAAAAACTCCTCTGCTCCGGGCCCGATGTTTTTTTTTTAACACCTATTGTCATTGTTTCGTCAAAACTTTAGCTCCTTACCTTCTAAAACGTTCAATTTTTGGAAATGTAGTTCTTTAATAAGCCATGAAAACCTTGAGGCAGTAATCACAACCGTTCCTAAACCTGAGAGAACCCTGAACACTCCTGGTAATTTTAGGCCTATCTCTGGGAACTGGGTCATGTGTGGTGGTACCCCAAGGAAGGGGAATTCTGGAATCGAGTGGCAGACTTAATCAGGACCTTGATAGGTTTCCTTTTAACTCTAGAGGGGGCCCCTGGCAGTCTTAAATATTGGGTTGGACCTTCTTCCCCCAAACTTAGTTCCAGTGATAACCCATGTTCTGACAGCGGCCCGTCAGAGCTTGGCAAAACACTAGAGGGATTCCCATTGTCTACATGAACGTTGTTTAGCTCACTTGATAAAGCAAAAAGAACAAGCCAGTCACCAGTGGGAGATCTGGGAGACTTCTGGATTGGCGATAGCTCACATTTAGGATAGGTTTAATATTTTTCCTATTTTTCTGGTCTTATCATAATCAGATTGGTATCCAAAAATGTTTAAAACAAAGCTCCTAAAGGTTATACCCCCCTACTATCCACTAATTTACTTTTTGTGTCCAATCCTGGCTGCAGCTTTCCTTCTGTGTGGTACTTTCTCTTCCTCCCCTCTCCTATAATATCCAGTTGTGAATTAGTTCATACTACTGTTGATTATTTGGACATGACTGTCACATCAATATAATTGTGTAAACAAGTTATATCTGTTGTTTTAAGTTTTATTTGAATAAAAAATTTAGCTTGTTTAAAAAAAATATATATATCCACGGGTGCTTAAACTTTTGCACCGGCCCATTTTCCTTTTTGTAATTATTAAAACGTTAAAGATGAAAATATATATATTGCCTAAATACTATGAAAATGTGTCATCTTTAACTTTATACCTTTTAGAGATCATTTCATCTTCAACTTGATTAACTGTTCACAATAAAAGTAATTTTGGCCGGGGTGCCAAAATTCTTCTGTGCCACTGTGTATGTATGTAGATAGATAGATAGATAGATAGATAGATATGTGTGGTATATGTATCATATATTAATTTAAATAATCTGTACACAGGGATAAACCTAAATATCTTTCCTCCAGTTGAATTAGCCCTCTCTGTTGTCATCCCACTGCACCCAGATGTCAGTCGTCAGTGATGACTCCCACACTCAGGCTGAAAGTAGACATATCTACCTACCAATTGATCATTTGCTCTGGAAAAAAAACAGGTGGGATGTGGTGTTCACCATTTACTGACATAAATGTGCTGAAAAGCCTTTGTACTTAAAGGTCAATACATGTATTTTAAATTACATGTTTTGGAGGACCTCTTATTTTATTGGAAATACAATACTTAGAAAAAGGATTTTTTCTGTAGAGCTGATCTTCCAATTATGGATACAGAAAAAATCAATATAACCGGAAATATAAGAATAATGTTTGAAAGTCTAGAATCAAAGTTTTTTTTTTATATATATTTTTGCATAATTGGTAAAAGTAAAAAGGAATATGTCTTACAAAAAAAAATTAGGAATAATTAAAAAAAAATTTTTTTACAGTCCTTGAACCCTAAAATTATGTGGTCCCTAAACAGGTCTTAGAAGACATTTTAAGCTGGCCATACACGTTGATGGCTGTCAGCCAGCAGCTTTCTCAGTCATCTCTCCAATGCACAGGGTGAGCTATCCTGTGTTCTTTGACATTGACCAACCGACTTCTCTGCTGCCAGCTTATCTCCGAGAGGACAGTGTGACTGGCTGTCTGATATCGGACATGTCTGATTGACCTCTATACACTAGAGTATTGGCTGAACCCATCAATATTTCGAATATGTATGGGGGCTTTGTTGTGTATGCTAAGGGTGGCACAAAATAGTTATAGACACATGGGTTTAAGTGGTGTATCATTTATGTGTTTTTGGTTACGTTTTTCTAAAAGATTTATTTATCTGTATGTGCTGTGAATTAGGAGTCCCACATATTCAAGATCTGTCGGATTCACCTTGTGTTTCACCATTGACAAGTTCTCCCTTTTGGCTGTACATTGAAAAGATGTGATCAAGTCAGTGGGGGAAGCCATCTATTAAATAGCTTGGGTATTCATCCCAACCTCACCGCACATAAATAATACAACTTTGAAATCAGCATAGCAGACACTAATTTATGTGATTTCCTTTAACAGTTTTGTATCAGGTCCCATTTAAAAGTAGTTTGTCAGCGCACAGAGACTGTACAAACCACATACATGTGCCTGTGCATCATGGTGAGACTATTTAAATCCACCTGCCTGTTTTCCATCTATCTCTTCCCTTCCCTGGCTCTATAAAGCCTAAATTGTCAATCAAGGGAGAGGTGAGAATGGAGGATTGAAGGAAAACAAGCAGGTGGAAAGGTGTATTAAAATGATTGATCGCACTATGATACATGAGTGCATGTACTTGGTTTGAACAGTTATTCTGTTCCGACAGAGTCTCATTAAGAGAATACAGAGACCATTTGTAATTAGCTGAACAAATGACCAAGGCCAGCTTCATACATCTAATATTCATGGTCCATGTCCAGATCAGGTTTCCTGAAAAGAACTCAACAGCTTTAAGACCCACGGCCTGTCCAGACATCGGACATCATTGTCTGTTCTTGAACCAAGACTTTTGGACATGTGACACTGGCTTTGGTGTGAGCACTTACCGTATATACTCGCGTATAAGCCGAGTTTTTCAGCCCAAAAATTGGGCTGAAAAGTACCCCCCTCGGCTTATACGCGAGTCAGTGCGGGGGCTGCTGTATACAGCGGTATACAGCAGCCCCCGCATCCCCAGTAATGCAGGGCCCCCCCCCTCATGCTCCGGTCACCTGTAAAGCAAGTTATACTTATCAGTGCCCGCTGCCGTCCGCGCCCGCCGCTGCCGACATGCGATCCTCCATCTTCATTCATCTTCTTCCTGCTCTGTGCGCGTCGCAGGCAGTGACGTCATTACCGGCGACGCGCACAGGAAACAGGAAGAAGATGCATGAAGACGGAGGATCGGGATGTCGGCAGCGGCGGGCGCGGACGGCAGCGGGCACTGATAAGTATAACTTGCTTTACAGGAGACCGGAGCATGAGGAGGGGGGCCCTGCATTACTGAGGCTGCCTGTATACTACCACTGGGACTGCTGTATATAGGGGCCCTGCATTACTGGGGCTGCAATACCACTGAGGCTGCTGTATATAGGGGCTGCAATACCACTGGGGCTGCAATACCACTGGGGCTGCTGTATATAGGGGCTGCAATACCACTGGGGCTGCAATACCACTGGGGCTGCTGTATATAGGGGCTGCTGTATACACCACTGGGGCTGCAATACCACTGGGCTGCTGTATATAGGGACTGCAATACCACTGGGGCTGCAATACCACTGGGGCTGCTGTATATAGGGGCTGCAATACCACTGGGGTTGCTGTATATAGGGGCCCTGCATTACTGGGGCTGCAATACCACTGGGGCTGCTGTATATAGGGGCTGCAATACCACTGGGGCTGCAATACCACTGGGGCTGCTGTATATAGGGGCTGCAATACCACTGGGGCTGCTGTATACACCACTGGGGCTGCAATACCACTGGGGCTGCTGTATATAGGGGCTGCAATACCACTGGGGCTGCTGTATATAGGGGCTGCAATACCACTGGGGCTGCAATACCACTGGGGCTGCTGTATATTGGGGCTGCTGTATACACCTCTGGGGCTGCAATACCACTGGGGCTGCTGTATATAGGGGCTGCAATACCACTGGGGCTGCTGTATATAGGGGCTGCAATACCACTGGGGCTGCAATACCACTGGGGCTGCTGTATATTGGGGCTGCTGTATACACCTCTGGGGCTGCATATACCTCTGGGGCTGCATATACCTCTGGGGCTGCTGTATACTACCACTGGGGCTGCTGCTGTATACTACCACTGGGGAGGCTGCTGTATACTACCACTGGGGAGGCTGCTGTATACCTCACTGCTGGGGGTTGTATACCTGTGCTGGAGTCCACCCTCGGCTTATACGCGAGTCAATAGATTTTCCCAGGTTTTGGGGCAAAAGTAGGGGGTCGGCTTATACACGGGTCGGCTTATACACGAGTATATACGGTAATCTCCTCACAATTTGTGATTAGTGCACAATCCCTTCAAAGGAGAACTAAACCCCAAAATGAATGATAAAGTAAATAGACTAACCATCAAACATCATTAGTTGGCAGAATGTTCTGCATCTTACTGAAGTGTGCAGTCTTGTATAAAACCTGCAGAGAATATTGGGGTTAATTTCCTGCTGATCTCTTTAATTTTAAGCTGATAAGGGCTCATTCGCTCCACGTACAAGATTTTTCCATGTACAAGAAAAACGGACTGATTGTTCTGATCAGACTTTGATGAGAGTGTGGTCCAAGACTAGTTCGTTTTTCTTGTACATTGGAGAAATACAATTTTTTTCCACCTTCTCCATTCTGTCAGTCTCTGAAAATAGGATACATTTTTTCATGGACCTATTGATTGCATTGCCTATTTTGATTTGACCCTTGAATCGAAATTGGACACATCTCTACAATGTTCAGTGCTCCATACAGTCCAAAAAAAAATTGCAGACATGTTTGTGGCTCCTTAGACTGTCACAGGACCAAGTGCTATCTGTCAAAACCATGGGTAGCACTCGTATATGAAAGTCGGACATGTCAATATACCTTATGAGAGATGGGGCTTATTCCAGTACAAAGGATTTCACCAACTCCAGGAATTCCTGCAAACAGGATTTGGAGGATGTATTTTCTGTTTACCTTTTCCTGATTAAAAAGATTGTCATATCCTATTGATTGAATTGTGCTATCTACCAGAAATGATTTATTGATTGGCTTTTGCATAAAGAGCAATAAATGCATTTTCTAAGCTTTACACATTTTAACAGCATTTTTTGTTTTATGTTTCTCTACAGAACTCCCATCTTCAGAACATTTAAGTGTAGCAGATGCAACATGGTTAGCCCTTAATGTGGTCTCGGGGGTGGAAGCTCCTCCAGTTCCCAGCCAATTGGAGTGACCAAAATAGCGAAGTCGGTCATAGCACCGCTTGCAGACCAGAACATCTCTGTGTTTATGTTATCCACCTATCAAACAGACTTTATATTGGTAAGACTTGAAAAATTGTTTAATTTTTACTTCCTGTTTTTATTTTTATCAATTAAAAGTGTTCTTCAGGTTTTTGTGGAGTTTTTTCCTTAATCAATATCCCATCCAGGGGTGTAATTACAACAGGTGCAGGGGTTGCGATCGCACCAGGGCCCTGCAGCCTAGGGGGCCCCAAAGGTCCCTTTGGCCTATAGAAAAAGACTAATACTATTAAAGATTTGCAATAATTGGGGGCCCCTGTTGGAGCTTTCGCATCAGGGCCCCTGTGCCTGAAGTTACGCCACTGATGCCATCCTTGAGCCTTTAAGTATAGATAGGTTGGGGGCTGGCACTTGACACCCCAGACCATCACCCTCACCATTTTGGGAAAGTGAAAAATGGAGCCAGAATAGAGTAATGGTGGCAAGATTAATTCAGAGAAGGGGAACAGGCGTGACCATACTCTTAAAGCCAGAGACACACTATGTGAGGTGCATGCGGGACACTTGCACAAGTCTCGCACAACTCACTCAGCCCGACCACCGACTCTCTGGAGAGGAGCATGTCAGCTCAATAGAAGCACAAGCAGCTGATGCACTTCATTCCAAAGAGCTGGTGGCTGTGTCAGGTGAGTCATGTGTGACTCATTCAAGTATCTTGCATGCATCTCGCATAGTGTGTCTCCTGCCTAAAACACAGACTCCGATTCATCATTTGTAGGGGGGGGGGATAATGTCCCCTCTTTTTTGTTGTGGTTTTAGTTGCCATTTTTTGCACCAGACTCATCAAAATGGTCTGCCCAATTCATGAATTTGGAGGCAAGTTGTGTAAAAATATGCAACTTTTTAAAAAAGATGCATTGATGGGTCAGGCACAAACATCTGGAATTGTTAGACTCTACCCACAAAGCGGAAAATGACAATAAAAACAAAAACAGGTGAGCACATATAAAATGGACTACAAAGCAGGTGCAAATAGACTAATGAATTGGGTTAAACAAAAAATAAAGTTGCAAAACTAGACACACAGGCACAAATGCAATGATCAATCGGGGCCACATAGTCAAATTTTCAGCTTGTTTTCGGTGTGCAACTCTTTTATCCTAGCATAGGCAATAAAGTACTGATCAATGGCTTCGCTGTTGGGACCAACAGTGATCGGCAAATGTTTATCTTCATTACAAAATGAAACGGCAAGTCGAAAACTCGGCTGCCACTCCATTCATTCTTTATGGGGCTAACAGAAAAAGCAGAGCTCAGCAGCCCCTAAGGGAATAAATGGTGCTGCTGTCAAGGAGGTATACTGCTGCTCCTTTTTTATGTGGCTAAAAGTCCCCTTTTCTGCTGATTAATCAAGCAGCCATGTCAAAGCTACAATATTAAATCAGGGTGCAAAACTCAATGAGATCAGACCCAAGCAATTTTTAATCCATACAGTAATACAATCAAGTAGGAGCAGCACTCCAGACATATTGGTTTAATCATTGTGTGCTAGCAATTTTTCAGCTGGTCATTGGCTTGAAAATGGCTAAAGCATGGATATAACAAAGAGTGTTTAAAGCTTGAATCTTCTCCCAAGTTTTCCGAGAGCCATGTCTATAGTCACTTGCATTCTTCTGTTGCTCTATAGTCCAGATATCTGCACATATACTTATTGTTGCTGCATTCAGCAGTGGTTATTGCTTGGCATGAGCACTTAAAGTGAACCTGTCACAAGGTTTTTCCCCTATAAACTGTGGACTCCTCCAGTAGGCCCTTATATATAGTATTGTAGAATATTGTATATAAGTCACCAGGCCAATCTGTATAACATAGAAATAAATGCTTTAGCTCACCTGTTTCTTGCATGGTGCAAACCAGCCAACGAAAATAGAATCCGAAATTGACTAAGAAAGGGAGGCTTCCATAAAATAAGCCACCCTTGCTGGTAATTTTTTGATCCTAAACATAAAAAATGTTTTATTTTACTCACTTGAGGGGTGTTCAGGTCTGATGGCAGTTATTGGTCTTAATCTGGCACCTCCTCCTTCTCTGATTCTAGTGGTTTACGCATCCTACGTCATCCAAATACAGTATCCTCCCTTGCGCTCCTGTGCACGCGCACTTCTCTCTTCCCTGCTGAGTGCAGAGCAAAGTACTTTAATGTGCAGATACGGTGAAAGGTCAAAGAATGCCCATGCATGCGCACAACAATGCTATGCTCTGCCCTCAGCTGAACAGAGAGATGTGTGCTTGTGCAGAAGCATGCTGGAGCACACTATGTGGACGATCTAGGATGCATCATATACTTGAAGCTGGGAAGGAGGACGACCATCACAAGCAAAAAGGAGTCATCGGATCAAGGCCAGCAAACACCCATCATATTGGACTGCCTTGTACAGAAGTATAATAAAAGCTATTTATTATGTTATACAGATTGGCTTGGGGACTTGTATACAGTGTTCCAGAATGCTATATATCAGGGCTTTACTAGTGGTGGCCACAGCTTCTAGAGGAAAAACCTAGTGACAGGTTCACTTTAACATTTATTGCAATAATGTTATTCACTTCTTTTATCAGTGGTGTAATGTTATAGATAATAAACTTTTGTGAGCTCTAGGACAGGGAATTACCGTCTTTTGAAAAAGCTGATGGTTAATTTACTTTTTCTTTCAGGTACGTGAGAGGGATCTGCCTTTTGTGATGCACACACTGGCTGCAGAATTTACCATTTTGCAGGTGGTGAATGGAGAAACTGTAGCTGCTGATAATCTTGGAGTAACAAATGGATTTGTGAAACCCAAACTTGGTATGAATCATGCAAAAGCAAATGGTCGTGGGAGCTTATTTATTTTTAAATGCTGCATCTTTACAGAAGTGACGTCTCTAATGGCTCTCACTGTACCTGCATATAGGGGCCAATGTGAAATCTGTAGGTTACACATGTACAATTCCAATACCGAAAAAGTTAAACTGCTGTGTAAAATGTAAAGAAAGAATGAATGCAGTTATTTTGAAATCTCTTATAGCCATATTTTATTCACAGCAGAATAGAGAACACAGATCAGAAGTTAATAGTTAGAAATGTTTCCATTTCATTACAGAAAATAAACTAATTTATAAACTGATAACAGCAACTCATCTCAAAAAAGTTGGGAGAGAACTATGTCTACCATTGTGTAGCACAGAGGTCTCAAACTCGGCTGAGTTGGTGGGCCGCACAGAAAAAATTGATCTCAGTGGTCCGCATTGCTTGTAGGACTAAGTGACATTTTTAGTCATACAAGAATTTTTTGCTCAATGTAGTACTGTCCAAATCCTGATCATCTTCTTTTAGTAATGCCCCCACTGTGGTTCCCTTCTTGTAGTAATGTCCCTATCCTGGTCCCTTTCTTGTGGTAATGTCCATATACTGTTCCCCATCCTATAGTAATATCCCACATCCTGGGCCCAATATTGTAGTAATGTCCCCATCCTGATCCCCATCTTGTACTAATGTCCCGATCCTGGTCCCCATATTGTAGTAATGTCCCCATCCTGGTCCTCATCATGTTGTAATGACCCCATCCTGGTCCTTATCTTGTAGTACTGTCCCCATCATGTAGTAATGTCCCCATCCTGATCCCCTTCTTGTAGTGATGTTTTCTCCCTGGGCTTCATCTTTAGTAATGTCCCCATCTGGTCCCTTGTAGTAATGCCCCATCCTGGTCCCCATATTGTATTAATGTTCCTCATACTGGTCCCTTTCTTGTAGTAATGTCCAATTGTGGTCCTCATGTAGTAATGTCCCATCCTGGTTCTCTTCTTGTAATAATGCTCTCATACTGGTCCTCATATTGTAGTAATGCCCCGTCCTGATCCCCTTTTGAAGAAATGTCCCCTTTCTGGCTCTCTTCTTGTAGTAATGTCCCCATCCTGATCCCCATCTAGTAGTAATGACACTGATCCTTTTTTTGTAGTAATGTCCTCCATCCTGGTCCTCTTTTGTAGTGATGTCCCCATCCTGATTCCCCTTTTGCAGTGATGTCCCCATCCTAACCCCTGTTATAATAATGTCCACATCCTGGTGACCCATAGTGTAGTAATATGCCCCATGCTGGTCCCTTTTGTACTGATGTCCCCAACGTGGTCTACCACCTTTTTACAACACCACACACATTCTCTCTCACACTCGCACACTCTTACATACATTCTCTCACACACTCACATTCTCTCACACTACACACAAACATACACACACACTCACTCTCACAAAGACTCACATACTCACTCACACATTTACTCACACACTCTTACACTCTCACTACTAACATTCTCACACTCACACACATACACATTCATACACATTCTCTCACGTACCACACACTCACATTTTCACACACTCACTCTCACACACAACACACTCACTTCACACAAACACACTCACTCTCACACACACTCTCACTCTCCACCACACTCACACACTCACACACACACATTCTCTCACTCTTACACGACATTCTGTCACTCTTACACACACATTCTCTCACATTCTCACACACTACACACTCACATACACACATTCTCACACACACACACATACACACATTCCTCACACACTCACACACACATTCTCTCACACATTCTCACATACTCTCAAACTCACTTCACACACACTCACATACACACACATTCTCTCACACACACTCAACTTACATTGTCACACTCTCACTCACATTCACACACTCACTCTCACATACATTCTCTGTCTCACACACACATCTGACACACTCACAAACACGCATATTTTCACACACTCACATTCTCACACACAAACATACTCTCAGATACACATTTCACCCACTCACACATTCACATACACACACAAACACACTCTCACATACACACTCACACACTCACAATCTCACACACTCACACTCTCAACACACTCACACATAAACACACATTCTCTCACACTTACATTCACACACTCACTCTCACATTCACACTCTCTCTCACACACATTCTCTCACACATACTCTCACATACATTCACTCACACACACATTCTTTCACACACACATTCTCACATACACACTCACTCTCACATACACACACATTCTCAACACACTTACTGTCACACTTACACACATTCTTTCACACACACTCACATTCTCACATACCCACACACACTCACAAACACTCTCACACTCATACACTCTCTCACACACAATTTTCCAACCTTTAACATGCCGGCGGTATAGAGCAGGAGGGAGCCGCACTCCCCGCTGTGTTATATCTTCCGGCAGCGGGACTGACGAGCGCTGCCGCGTCAGTAACATCAATGCAAGCCGCCAGCCAATGAGAGTACCGTAGGTGATGTCATTTGTCGACGGCAGCTGCAGGCTTCTCATTGGCCAGGGGATTGCATTGATGTTACTGAGCGGCAGAGCCTTGTCAGTGCCACTGCTGGAAGATATAACACATCGGGGAGCGTGGCTCCCTCCTACACTGTACCGCCGGCACATTTGTCCACGGTTCCGCTGGCCGCACAGTGAAGCACCAGGGGCAACATGCGGCCCGTTGGCCGCGTGTTTGAGACCTCTAGTGTTGCATGTCTACTTTTTATAATTGTCTGTAAACGTTTGGGAGGGAGGAGAGCAATTACTGGAAATTTAGCAGAAAATTGTCCCATTCTTGTCAGATGTAGAATTTTAGCTGGTCACGGTCCTGGGTTTATGCTGGAGTTTTTCTTTCATAGTGCCCCAAATGTTTTCTGCTAGTGAAGGGTCTTAACTACAGGCGGCAGTTCATCACACAAACGCCTCTTCTGCTTTATATGCAATGGATGGATGCATTATGTGGTTTTAAAACTGTTTTGTTGAAATATGCAAGACCTTCCTTCTTAGGCTGGAGTCACTCGAATGAATACACCCAACACCGCTGCCATCTCTGTGAACAGGAGTCTCTGGAGGCCGGTGGCCGTGCCAAATGAGGCATGTGAGATTCGAATAAGTACCTTACATGTCTCTCGCCCAGTGTGACTTCAGCCTAAAAGATGTTGTCTGTATGGTCATGTGCTATTCCAATACCTCAATATAATGCTTAACATTGATATTGCCTTTCAAAATTGGTAAGCTGCCCAAGCTATAGGCACTGATGCAACCCTATAGCATCACAGATTCAGGCTTTTGAACCATGTGCTAATCACAAGCTGTATGGTCCTTTTCCCTAGTCTACAGGACACAGCATCCGATGTTTCTAAAAAAAGTGACAAATTTAGATTCATCTGACCACAGAACAGTTTTCCGTTTTGCCTCAGTCCATTTTAAATGAGATTTGGCGCAGTGAAGTCGGCAGTGTTTCAGGATTGTGTTTATATATGGCTCCTTCTTTACATGATAGCGCTTAAAGCCTGTATTTGTGGATTGCACGGTGAACTGTGCTCACAGACGATGATTTCTGGAAGTTTTCCTGAGCCCATGCTGGGAGTTGCACAACTGAATCATGTCTAATTTTAATGCAGTTCAGCCTGTGGATGTGGATCACAAGCATCCAGTATATTGACCGTGGTCCTTGTCCCTTGTGCATCTTGATTTCTCTAGAATCTCTGAATGTTTTTGACATTTTGTAGACATTTCAAGTGGCTCGGTAAAAAATTGACCCTTCAGCTGTTTTTAATTAATTCTGCTTCTTATATGTTGTTGTTATACATATTCTAAATGGGTTAATTTTTTTTCAAATGAAATGGAAAAATATGTAACTTTCACCATCTAATCCATGTTTTATGTTCTGTTGTGAATAAGATAAGGCGATTGACATCATGTATTAGTAGTTGTAATAAAACTGTTGTTGCTATACTGTAGAGTTTGCGGTCGGATATATCAATTTGTATTAAATAAGTGCAGTTCACTGGCAACAGTTTGTCATTATACTTCAGGAAATGCAGTACTTTTGAGGGGCAAACACTTTTTTTGAAGTGTAAACCTATAACAGTTATAGAGAGATAACATTATATTTTGCTTTTGCATAACTTATCCTAACATTATCAATTCTTCACTATTTCACCTTCTAGTTCAGAGGCCAGTTATCCATCCACTTTCTAGTCCAAGCAATATGTTCTGTGTTACCAGCCTGGATCCCTATACCCTTCCAAGCGTGACTACACTCCTAATGGATGTTATGTTTTACTCCAATGGGTATGTACCTGGAATTATTAGTTGTTGACATAAAACCTCTGTTCTTAATTTTTTATTATTCACCGATATACAACTCTAGCCCATGTCCCAATAGAATTTCCATATTTTTTAATGTCTTTTTTTAATATGATTCAATTGGCAGAAAATGTAACTATATAACAGTTAATACCACAAACATGCCAAGTCTATCCGTGTGGATCCGAGGCTGTCCGGGAGATCCTGCAAAAACAAGGATCCCCACGGACAGCCAAAATCATGATGTGAAGGCAACCTAAGATGATTGTGAGTAAATTCGCTGACAGAAGGTTTCCTGCATTTTTGTGTAAGGTTTTCTCCATTGTTATGTTCTTTTTGTTTCACTTTTTCCGCACTTTTCCTGAGTTTTTTACCATCGCTTTCTAGTTTGGTTTTACAATTGAAAATATACAGTGCTATGCAAATTAATTGGGACAAAGCATTTTTTTTTAAGTAAAATCATAAGTTGGGGTTACCAGTCAGTGATTCAAACCAGTTTTAACTGCTTTGAACAGGTGTGAGTGTACAAACCTTGAGTAACAAAATGTGGTTTGATTCTTTTTAGTCAGAAAATAACAGCTAGAAGCCCCCTCAGCTTCAGTTGAGAGCTTGTTTCTGTGACGAGTGGTTTACTGTACTTTTTCTCAGTGTGATTCGTGCCTGTGGATGGATGTTACTCCACGGAAGAGGTCTAGAATTATTACTCTTAATGAACATACAAGTCTGACTGTAAGAGAAATCGCTTCCACCGTTGGTATTGGAAGATCTACCGTTTCAAGAATAATTCGCACACACAATGAAACTGGATCGTTTTCTCCAAAATGAAAAGGGAAATGTGGAAAAAAAAAGGAAAACGACACCAAGAACTGATAAAACACTTATCAGCAATAGTAAAACTAATGCAAGAAAAACAAGTAAAGACTTGCTTTGTCCCAATTAATTTGCATAGCACTGTATATTATGTCTCTGGCCTCATAAATGGGGTGAATAGATTTCTGGCTATTAGTATATACATTCTTTCTCTCTCGATCTCTCTCTTGATCTCTCTTTCGATCTCTTTCTCTCTCGATCTCTCTTGGCATCTAATTCTTGACCACTCTGTTGATCTGTGTCTGTCAATCTGTCTCTCGACCTCTATGTCAATCTCCCTTGATCTCTCTCAATCTCTCTTCACACTCTTTCTCTCTCTCACACTTTCTCTCTCACTCTCTCTTGATCACTCTCAATCTCTTTCTCTCTCGATCTCTTTCTTTCTCCGTGAAGCGGGATCCCCAGGGCAGTTGTGTAAGATAGGATATTGCAGGACAGTCTATAGAAGGAGCAGGATCAGGGACCGTAATAGCAGTCACACACAGGGTTGATGTTTCCGTACCTTTACTGATGTAGAAGGCATAGTCCAGAGCATAGTCTCTGATGTTAAGAGTCCAGGTGGTCTGGAAGCAGTTCGGGATCTCCACACCGGCGAGTTATGAGGCCTCCCTGTGGTGCTGTGTCTGTTCTGATCTTAGGCTGCCTGAAGCTAGGCCCTGACTCTCTCCTACTGTCTTCACCTGTATGTTACAGGAGCTCTTCTGAAGGGCACCACTGCATTCTCTGCGGTCCCTGAGCTCTGTGATGGGGCTTTGACTTCAGGTGCTGCAGTGGCCAGGAGATCTGGAGTCTTCCTGGTCTCCGGTCTGTACCGTTGGGCGGTTAGATACCTTGCAGTCTTGGATACCGGCGTTCAGGGTTTTGCACTGTTTCTCTGGTGGGGTGAACTGGTATGGCTCCACTCCCCCTCGCTACTGCTCCTTGGCCCCGACCCTCGATCTTGGGTCCCTCACACTGGCTAACGGCTCTCAATGGTACGGGCTTAACGCAGCTCCATTACCAGGATGTCTTCACAACCCTCCCTGGAACTTCACTCCCTGGCTCCACGTCTAGGTCTGAATTTATAGGCAAACTCACCTGAACTCGGTTTGTAGAGCTCCCCCTTCAGGTCTTGAGTGGAAGGTGTTGTTTGCGGGCTTACCTGATGTGGAGATCCTACTCTGCCCCAGGTGTATCGGTGGCAACTGGACCCTGGAGTGCCACATGGGAACATAACCTAAGGCCAAGTGCACACGTTGAGTATTTGATGAGTTTTTTACCTCAGTGTTTGTAACCAAAACCTGGAGTGGATAAATAATACAGAAGTGGTGACATTTTTCTATTATACTTTTCCTTTGATTGATCCTCTCCTGGTTTAAACTTACAAATACTAAGGTAAACATTTTCCAAATATCAACATGTGCACAAGACCTTAGATGATAATAATGTAACCATAAATGACATATTGTTTGTTGACATAAAGAGAACAACTTGTATTTTCTACATATTTTGTTAGTCAAGAACTGAATCACTGGATTCAAATAATACCTCTGACACTCTATACCTTCAAAGTAGAGTCTCAAAATCAGTCCTTGTGCATATGTCCTATAAGGTGTATGTTTGTACTAATGAATGGGTCCATACTTTGAGACCTCTCTGTCACCCAAGCAGACTGTCTTTGAGTAGCTATAATGTAATACTGCATTTATCCTGACAGCATTTTCCTCTCGCAAAATCAGCAGTTTTCATGGACGCTGAGTACCAGATTTTTAATGATGGATCTATATTTGGCTCGTAAGCTGCCATGATCGGTGTATTGATAACCCTAAAGGTACCGTCACACGTGGCAATTTTGCTAGCAATTTCACTGGCAATTTGCTGGTTGCAGTGCAATCATGGACATATTGTTATATTTTATGCCGTGTACAAATGGAACAATGTGTCCATGATTTCACTGCAACCAGCAAATTGCCAGTGAAATTGCTAGCAAAATTGCTGCATGTGACGGTACCTTAAGTGTTGCGTGTTAAAACGCCTTCTGCCTGCTTTTATGTGTATGTTCTCGGTTTCATAAACATATGAGATATTTTAGTTTACCAGCACATTGGTGAATCCCAGTGAAATGCCTTTGTTATATAGTTTATGGACAGGATTACAATTTTATTTTTCCAAATTAACAATTAAATGACATTAAGTAATTTTTTCATTGCAATCATATTTCTACTTCCCATGTAGAAATATGGTTTTCAGTTTTTCTTTTTCTGCTGTAGAACTGCTTAGATGTTCTCAGAAATTAACTTCTAAAGAGATTGGCTACCTGCCAAGTTAAACTGAAGCAACTACAATAATGAAAATGACAGCGAGAACTGTAATGAGTAAATTGTCTAATAAAAAAAAATCTCTCAAATTTAAGCTTATTTTCCAGAAAGCAGCAGAAGGCGTTTAATGACAATAATGGCAATTATTTTTGAAACATTGAGGTGTGAGCATAATGAGCACAACTTGCGGATGGACCGTAGAGCACTACTGTGTGATCATTCACATACTCCAATATTTCATTCAGCCTGATATAGAAGTAGGATACAGAATGATTGGAACTACAACCTTCTCACATTATGGAGTTTTCCTCTACAAAAATATTTTAAAAGTGGGCACATAGGTCAAGGAGAGAATGTATTTATTTCTCAAGTTTAGTACCACTATGACCCCATTTAATTTTTTTATGTTTTCCTTTTGGTATCTATAAGGCAGATGTTGTCCTATTTTAAGCAAAACCAGACATTTGAAGGTGAAAAAAATCTGCTAAAAAATATTCAAGCCATATCATTTTTCCAACTAGATCAGAATCCTCCAATCAGAATGGAAAGAAAATGTGACTCGCCTACATGTTATTCCTCAGATGTTGCCTGTGCAGATAATATTGTATACATTTCCCCTGATATCTGCCATTGAGGGACGTCTGTGAAAATAAAATAGAACAAAGGAGCACTCTTCAGTTATACCTGGTAGTCCAGTGAGGCACTGGGACTGATTAAGTAACCCTCTAACCTTGCCGGGTTGTGCGCCCTTGCACAACACCGGAGAGAGCCTGGAGGTTGGGTGTCTGCCAAGACCACTAGTGTGCACCGAGCACTGGCTCCCGGAAGTCACGTGAGTGGATTGACATCACCGCAGGTCCTTGCAAGTCTTGAGTTATGAATCCAATGCAACTCCTGCCACAATACTCTCACAGAGGAATGGGAGACAACGAATAAAATTGTAGTGCAGTCTGCTGGAGCGCTAGGTGTAGGAGAAAGGGAGATGAGACCTGTATCTTGCTTAATAAACCTTAATTAAATGCCACAACACAATTCAGGTGATGATACGTATTACACATAGTGAGTATTTATATAGCAACAGTCAACCAATGAACAATGTCTATACAAAAAAGGTCTTTTAACCTCTGGAGTGCCAAAGGTGTACATTTTACAACCTGAATACACTGGTAACTAAAATTAAAGGAATAAAACAACCTCATATTAAACAAAAACTACATACATAATCACTTATGATAAAAAAGCTAACAAAAATAATTAAGTATTGCAATCTTATAGTGTTCTCTATATAAAAAGTGCATATAAATAAAATAAAGAAAAAGAGGAGACATGGTATCCTAAAGCTGATAATAAGAATTCTTAAAAAATTATTACGAAATCTTAAAAGAATTTCTTTAATCATTACCGGGACATTTTTAATGAAATTAAAAAGAAAGAGGATAACAATTGTTCAACTGATCACATTCTCTAAACTCAAGAACGGTTACCCAACTAATATATCCCAAAACTCTCTTGGTTGACTAAGCTGTTATACCTATTGTATACGGTATCAGCGATATGGTCGATAATCATTAATCTCAATTGTTTTCGGCCTTTTTGGTGTTCAACAGAGAAGTGCTTAAAAACACTGGAGTAAAAATCTGATCCTCATGATTTGTCTGTGTTTATTCAACCTGGCATTCATTGTTTCAATTGTGCGACCTATGTACTATAGGCTGCACATGCATTGCAACAGGTAAATCACATACGAGGATTGACAATTCACATTACACTTGATAGAAAACACTTTCCCACTAGTGTGTGATGAAAAGGATTTTACGCCATTTGAGATGGTATGACAACAAAGGCATTTTGGTGTATTATAGTGATAACATCCAGATCTCAACCACAAATGCCCCCTCGATTGGTCTGGGTCTATGGACGTGTTACCAGGGCTATCAGATTCTGTAAATTACGGCTCTGTTTGTAGATGATTTTAGGCCTTCTCAGTAGGTGTTCAGAAAGAATCGGGTCATTTGTTAAAATTAACCAATATTTGTTCAATAACTTTTGAGGAGCAGTACGGGACTGGCTAAGCTTGGTACATTAAACTGAAATTTATTAATATTACTCATCTGCTCATCAGTTAGCAGAGGCCTGGATCTTGACTGATGCAGGCTTCTTGGGTTAGAGATTTCATTTTCTTAAACGCGTCCTGCAGGAGACTTTTTGGGTATTCCTGCACCTTAAACCTTTGTAGATTCACAAACAAAATCTGTATCCGACGTTGTTAATTTTCTGATTGTTCAAATCAGCAGATGTAAATTATTACCTTAGTTTTAACAGTGGGCACCTTCCCAGTCGGTTTGTGATTATTCCATACGGACGATATTGGAGGGTCAGAAAGAATTGTAGGAGGGATACAGATTTTGTGAGTGAATCTAAAATTTTAATGAAAATGTTTAGGGTAAAGGAATACCCAAAAAAGCTCCTGAAGGATGCCTTTAAAGAAAACGAAATCTCTAACCCAAGAAGCCTGCATAAGCAAGATCGAGGCCTCTGCTAAGGTTGAGGTTGTTTTTGCTGTCTGTAGCACTGAGTGCTTTGACTGTGACGTAAGGAATCATGAAACTGAAAATTGGTAAAGATTTTGGATCGCAGTTCAGCGGCCAGTTTGAGAAAGCTGAGTTTGCGTCCTAGGTCATGGGTCTTCCAGCAGGACAATGACACAAACATAATAAAAGAAGCACCCAGAAATGGATGTAAACAAAGCTCTGGAGAGCTGTAGTGGCCAGCAATGAGTCTGAATCTATATCCCACTGAACACTTGGAAAGATTTATAATTACTGTTATGAGAAGGGCCTTCAAATATGAGAGACCTGGAACAATCTGCAAAAAAAGAGTGGTACTCAAATTCTAGTTGGGAGGTAACAGAAGCTTCTTGATGGTTATAGGAAGTGACTGATTGCACACCTTTTGGACATGAATAACTGCAATCAAATATTAAGTTAGGTGCCAACATTTTTGTCCGGTCCATTTTAGGGGTTTTGTGTGAAATTAATCCAATTTTTCTTTTTTCATCTGTTTTTTTTGTTTTGTTCCAATACACACAAAATAGTTGAACTCGTATATGATTAAAACATGTAAATTGCAATAATTTTTTGGAAAAATACTTTCATTTTCTAAAACAATTTAAGGGTTTTAACACTTTTGGTCATAACTGTATATATGAGTAAAAATGACTAGTTTTTGTAAATGGTTTTATATATTTTATGAGTGTACTAGTTATAACCTGAGTCTGATTTCTTTGGCAGAGATACATAATCTAATACAGTTTATGCTCATAAAACTGATAAGTATAATTCACTGTGTGGTCCCTTTAATTATGTTACCGACCATTTGTTTAACAGAGTAAAAGATTCGGTGGTGGGCAGTGAAGACTCTGGTCATATCCGCTTCTTCTCTTTCTCCCTCATTGAGGGCTACATTTCCTTGGTAATGGATGTACAAACGCAGCAGAGGTAAGCCAGTATCAGTGCTTTAAAGTCACTCATAATTTTGCCACACCTTTCAGTACAGCACATGAGGTTGCATATGTCAGATATAATGAATTTATGTCGTTGGAATGGTTCAATATAAGAACATAAACAAGAAAATTGCAGAGTAATATGACAACTTTTTATTATTTAATTTTTTTTGTGGTTGAGGTTTAATTTCAGACAAAAATATATTTCCCTGCTATAAACAGTGATGTAATTGTCCTCTCCTAGATGATAGCCAGTGTACGGCCACGACAGCACAATAAAATAACAGTTTTGTCATGAGTCACTTGCTATTTTGTTATAAATTCTTTATAATGCCATACACAAGTCATAGGTTACTTACAGTGTTACTGTTTTTGTGTGGAATGTGACAGTGGGACACATGAGAGGCATAAAGCTTCCACCATCGTATATGATCATCTTGGCGATCATAGTGGTGCCCAGTGTTCCAGGTGTTCTTCTCATTATCACATTTCAACTTCTTTCAGGGATTTTACTTCTTGAGTCTCCCTTTTAAGAGAAACTCCAAAAACTTTAAGAGAAACTTCCATAATTGTTTCTGGGGTAGCTTGTCTCATGATTCTTCTATTTTTCTAGGTTTCCTAATAATTTGCTGTTTACAAGTGCGTCAGGCGAGCTTTGGAAGATGGTTCGTATAGGCGGACAACCTCTAGGTTTTGGTAGGTGTAATAAGTGAATTTGTTAATAAATATATGGTTTATACAGTAGTTACAGTGTCTTTTTATGAAGATTTGTGGTAAGACAGTGGTAAAGTAATCCAAAAAGCCGGTGACAAAGTCAAAGTAAAAAATCCAGTTCACAATAAATGCAAAAATAAATTGACATGTCTTTTTAAAATCTTTCTGGTGCAGTTTCTCCGATTTGCAGGCCTCACCTTAGTGACTTACAACTTCTCTGACCACTCTATGAACAATGTACTTTGGTAAACAATTCTCTTGTCATCGGTCAATTCATGCAAGAAAATGGAAATTGGAGGAACCTCACCAAAAAGATTTAGAAGGGAATCAAGTAATGGAACTCTGCAGTATGTCTTTTATTCTGATTTTTTTTTAATTGTGATCTAGGGCATTGCTTTAATATACAGTACAGACACTGGCCTGTCTGTGCCATTTCCTCAGAGAGAACCTCCCTATTGGCTCAGACTAGGGTGGGAAAATAAGAGTTGTTTTAGATCATTTTTACTTGTAATATTAGGTGCATTTCACAGTTTGGTCTTACAAAATAGCAATTTCTTTAGGAGTTACATCAAGTAAAAAAGAAGACAAAATATTCATGGGCTGAGTACGTATAGAAATCAGCATCAGGAAAGACGTTTTTACGACAAAGACTGACATCTTAATGATGCCTTTAACATGCAAAAGAGTTTTGTCCTTCTCTTCTTAACCCACATAAGAGGAAGTCTTTCTAAGAAGGAGGTCTTTGTAAGGAGGAGGTCTTTGTAAGGAGGAGGTCTTTGTAAGGAGGAGGTCTTTGGAAAGACTCCGTTACACGGCACGACATCGCTAATGATGTCACTGATACGTCACGGCTTTGGAGTCGTTCCAGCAATATCGTTAGGATGTTGTTGCGTGTGACTCTGCAAAGTTGTAACAATAAATTGTTGGATCAGATTTGACAGGTTTATGAACATGTTGTAAAACCTGACGATATTAACTCTATCAATCTGCCGTATCGTTGTGTGTGACACTGCGATAACGATGTCGTTTACAACATTCACAGCAATGAGCAGGGATCGTTCGATGGGTTTTATGAACGATACCTGCTCAAAACATCGTTGGTGAGTTGTTCACGATATCTAGACGTGTGACATCTCACCAACCATGTCAAACGACCGCATGCCCACAAGATCATTACCGACATCGTTCCAACGTTGTGCCGTGTAACGGTACCTTAAGGAGGATGTCTTTGTAAGGAGGATGTCTTAGTAAGAAGGAGGTCTTCGTAAGAAGGTATACACAAATGATAAAAGCACTCCAATAGGGAGAACGTGGTGGTCTAGTGGGGCAAATTAAAGGGTGAATGAGGGGTCGCCTCTCACCTGTGATGGTTATAAGCCTCCACACAACCTCAGTGTAGCGTATGGCTCAAAGGACCTCCCAGCACCGGCTCCACTCTGACACCGCTCGTGCCAGCTTTCTGACCAGCTCCTGGCTTGCTCTGATTGGATGGAACACGGTCATGTGACTCACGAGTCACAGGTCACAGGGTCTGACATCACCACAGATCCTATCAGTCCAGGTAATCTTGGCTAGGATTATCCGTGCCTCTCTGCAGCTCCAGTAACAATACACCCAGAAGGGTGGTTGTGCAGAATTAAGGAAAGAAAGGGTTACTGGCTAAGAGCGCTGGGGGGCACAAATAAGGAGATTATTTATGGGTTAACACGTTTATTTACCACAACGTGTTTCCACTACGAATTGTTGTCTTCATCAGGTGGATCCACCTGAGGAAGACAACAATCCGTTGTGGTAAATAAACTTGTTAACCCATAAGTTGTATTCTTAGGAGGTCTTTGTAAGAATGAAGTCTTTGCAAGGAGGAGGTCTTTACAAGGAGGAGGTCTTTACAAGGAGGAGGTCTTTACAAGGAGGAGGTCTTTGCAAGGAGGAGGTCTTTGCAAGGAGGAGGTCTTTGCAAGGAGGAGGTCTTTGCAAGGAGGAGGTCTTTGCAAGGAGGAGGTCTTTGTAAGAAGGAGGTCTTTGTAAGAAGGAGGTCTTTGTAAGATGGATGTCTTTGTTTTAATTTGCCTGGAGGAGTTGACCCGATTCTAAAAGGGTCTTATGAAAAAAGATCTTGGTAATGCAATCCTTTGTCTGCGCATTGGCACCACCACTCCTTTTTTTTTCTGTTGGATTTTAGCAGAAATTAGTGTCAGGAAAGGTTTTTACTGAGGTTCACCTTTTTACAGTGGGCTAAAATAAGCCAAAAGGATTGTTCGGATGCAGTTGCTTAGACTGATGACAATTCAATATAGGATTTTATGGACCTTTGGATGATTCAGTGCTCTAGCAGAGCGCCACCATAGACATTTATCGCCAACCATTCTCTTTTATGAATTACATGTACTCTCAAAACAATAATTTTTAACCTGTCATTTTAAATCATTTTTTGTTGCAGATGAATGTGGGATTGTTGCTCAAATCTCAGAACCTTTAGCTGCTGCAGACATCCCAGCATATTATATCAGTACCTTTAAGTTTGATCATGCACTGGTAAGTTTATTTTATGGCTGGAGTATTTGTTGGATGTGTTCAGTAACATTATTATTATACAGTTGATTTGCTGCTTTTCTACAACTTTTTACTCTAATCAATTTCTTTACCTTTTACATATATTTATATTTGTAGGGTTAGGATAGAATAGTGTTATGGGATGACTTTTTGGCAGAAGGCATTAAACTCCATACTGACATGTGAAAGCTAATTGGCTCCATTTGGATACAGCACTGTACCAATTAATCTGGATCATTACCTCGAGACCCATGATCACAAAGCACATGATGAAAATGGCATTTACAGTTCAGATGTCAGGCAAAGCATTTATGTTTTGGTTTAGTATCCTCAGAGTTTTTTTTATATAGTATTTATTTGTAATAGGACCTAATTCAATATTATTATTGTTTGAGATTGTCACATCGCCATTGGACTCGGTGGCTGGTGTTCTTGCCTCGGCCGCTGGGAGGAGCCGGATTCCTTCGGCTGGTGGCGCCGGTGATAGGAGGGCCTTGTCCTCATATGGAACTGCTCCCGTGACGTCTGCCTCTGTCGATGAGCGCCGCTGTGTTTCCCCTCTGGGTGGTGTTGGTCGCAGAGGAAAGGGCCCTGCAGAGGTGTCCGTTAGGCGCAGCCTGCGTTCTTCTGTCAGAGGTGGCGTGGGTGGAGCCAGTTGTGCATCTCCATCTGGCCTGGATCTAGGGGCGGTCCGGATGAGGTCATCAGGTTGTGAGCTCCAGCCTATGGGAGGTAGCCGTGCCCTTCAAGTACATTGGAGCCTGGCTTGCAGGCCGCCAGATATAGTTTTGGTTCCCCAGTGATAGTGTGTTTAGTTTCGTGTCTGACCTTGCCTGGATTTCTGACTCTGCCTCTGCCTATTGATTTTGTACCTCAGCTGCCCTCTTGGTTTTTGCCCTTGACATTTGCCTGGATTTTTGACTCTGCTACTGCCTGACGATTTTGTACCTTCGCTGCCCTCTCGGTTTTGACTCGGACTCCTGACTACGTTCTTCGCTTCCTGATTTTTCCCTTCCTAGACGACCTCCCTGCTCTGCTGCTCCCATAGGTAGCTACCCCCTGGGCTCCGCTATAATTCCAGATCCCTGTATAGGGGTTAAGGGTCTCGGGTTTCTCGGGGTGCTGCCTTACCAGCAGCTCAGCCTTACAGCGGACGGTCGTCACATTATATCTGGCCATACCATTCTTTATATATATATAGATCGACTATATATATATATAAAAGCATTCCTTTTACCTTTTTTTTTTTTCTCATCTCCTTTTCCCAATGGTTTTTTTTTCTTTTCTCTGAGCTGTGTCTGCTGTGATTGCTCCCTCAAAGCACCTGTGTTTCCAGCTTCTCAGTCCTGTGGAGGAACACTCCCATCATCTCATTCAAACATGCTGTACAAGCCACAAGCTGGAGTCCTCTGCATGACCACTGGAGATCAGAAGGCCTCATACCCTGGATGTCAGCACCTGGGGGGCTCTGGCTCTGCCTGCCCGGGTGCACAGGTATTGCCAGCGGATGCTGCCAAAGTTTTATTACCTATTTCTTTATCTTACCTTAAGAAATCTGTGTGTTTAGAGGCTTATGTTGACAGTGGTTCAGAGGGGAATTTCATAGATCTCCATGTAGCGGGAACTCTTGGTGTCCCACTACTAAGGCTTAATGCCCCCATTAGAACCACTGCAGTTAATGGCACCCCCCTCATCCAGGGTGGAGTGGAATTTGTCACTAAGGAAGTGTCAATGCTGGTGGGGTCGTTACATGCTGAAACTGTGTCATTTTTTGCTATCAATAATCTATCATCTGCAGTAATCCTTGGCATGCCATGGTTACGTAAACATAACCCAGTCATAGACTGGCACTTGGGTGATATTGTGCGCTGGAGCCCAAAGTGTCAGGAAAATTGTATCTCGCTATCTGTAAACCAAGTGAAGGTCAAGACTCCTCCATTTGTACCATATGCCTTTAGAGATTTTGAGGATGTGTTTTCTATTCAGGAATCAGAGAAATTACCCCCTCACAGAAAGTATGATTGCGCCATAGATTTGATACCTGCTTCTCGTCTCCCAAAGGGGAGAATATTTAACCTCTCTGGTCCTGAACGTCAGGCTATGAATGATTACATAGCAGACAGTCTGAGAAAAGGGTATATTAGACCATCCACCTCACCAGTAGGGGCCGGTTTCTTTTTTGTGGGAAAGAAAGATGGCGGCCTCAGACCTTGCATTGATTACCGCGAATTGAACGCGATCACTGTAAAAAACCAGTATCCTCTTCCACTCATCCCTGATCTTTATAATCAGCTGTTGGGAGCCAAGTATTTCACCAAACTGGACCTCAGGGGAGCATATAACCTGGTCCGTATAAAAGAAGGCGATGAGTGGAAGACCGCGTTCAATACGCCTCTCGGCCATTTTGAGTATCTCGTAATGCCGTTCGGGTTTAAGTAACGCACCTGCAGTGTTTCAGAATTTTGTCAATGATATTTTCAGAGATATCAGTGGTGTATATGTGGTCGTGTATTTGGACGACATTCTGGTCTTTTCTCCTGGTCTTTGGTCACACGTCCGACATGTCCGTACTGTACTTCAGAGACTCAGAGAGCATTCTCTATTCGCCAAATTAGAGAAATGTGTCTTCATGGAGGAAGAGATAAATTTTTTGGGATATATTATATCGGCTAAAGGTTTTCGCATGGATCCTGCCAAAATTAAACCCATTAAGGAATGGGTACAACCCAAGTCTCTGAAGGCACTGCAGCGATTCTTGGGTTTCGCTAACTATTATCGTAAATTTATTAAAGGGTTTTCAGAGATAGCCAAACCTCTCACTGATTTGACACGTAAAGGGGCGGATGTGGTTAATTGGAAGCCTGAAGCCATTCATGCGTTTTCTAAGTTAAAAGAGTGTTTCTCCGCGGATCCAATATTGGTGCAGCCTGATTTGGACCGCCCCTTCATTGTAGAGGTAGATGCCTCTGAAGTTGGAGTGGGAGCAGTGCTATCACAAGGCACCGCATCTCTCACTCAACTTCGTCCGTGTGCCTTCTTTTCCCGAAAATTTCCCTCTACAGAGATGAATTATGATGTAGGTAATCGGGAATTGTTGGCAATCAAATGGGCCTTCGAGGAATGGCGCCACTTCCTCGAAGGCGCCAAACATAGGATTACCGTAATTACTGATCACAAAAATCTAACCTATTTGGAGTCAGCGAAAAGACTGAATCCTAGACAGGCTAGATGGGCCTTGTTCTTCTCCAGATTCGATTTTGTGATCACTTTCAGACCGGGTACTAAAAATGTGAGGGCTGATGCCCTGTCTCGAAGTTTTTGCCCATTACAGGTCGAGGACGTGGAACCGACTCCCATTTTAGCCAAGGGGATTATTGTCTCGGCTGTGTCTTTGGATCTTCTGGAAGAGATTCGTAGATCTCCAGAACAGGCCCCAGACACTACTCCTGCCCAGAAACTATTTGTCCCTACCAAATTCCGCCTCCAAGTTCTTAAGGAATCTCATGATTCCGTCCTCGCAGGGCATCCTGGTATCAATAACACCATCAGACTTGTAACCAGGAGT
The DNA here is from genome assembly GCA_033576535.1 of Allobates femoralis. Taxonomy (NCBI): domain Eukaryota; kingdom Metazoa; phylum Chordata; class Amphibia; order Anura; family Aromobatidae; genus Allobates; species Allobates femoralis. Next base: position 444,777,399 of record JARQOC010000002.1, read on the forward strand.
TTGTGGTGGCCAACCATAGTAAAGGACTGTAAGGAATATGTACTGGCTTGTGAAACCTGTGCTCGCGCTAAGTCTCCCCGCAACCGCCCTGCCGGGTTGCTCCAGTCCTTGCCTACCCCTGAGGGTCCTTGGACTCATATCTCCATGGATTTTATTACTGACCTGCCACTCTCAGAAGGGAAGACTTGTATCTGGGTAGTGGTAGACAGATTCAGCAAGCATGTTCATTTTGTTCCTCTGTCCGGGTTACCGAATTCCGAGACCCTGAGCAAAGTATTCATTAATCATGTTGTGCGATTGCATGGTGTTCCTGTGAATATTGTTTCTGACAGGGGCACCCAGTTCGTTTCTAAGTTTTGGAGGGCATTCTGTAAACGGATTGGAATTGACTATTCCTTTTCTTCTGCCTATCACCCTGAAACCAATGGTCAAACCGAGCGCGCAAATCAAGCTCTCGAACAGTATCTACGTTGCTATGTCTCTGAGCATCAATCTGATTGGGTGGAACATCTGCCACTAGCAGAATTTGCCATGAATAACCAGTACCAGGAGTCCATCAAGACTACCCCTTTCTACTGTAATCATGGGCTGCACCCGCGCTTTTGTTCATTTTCTTCTAGGCTTTCTGACGTCCCTGGGGTAGAAAGGTCCGTGGATCAGTTAAAGACTATCTGGTCTGAAGTGAACAAAAACTTAAAGGGGGCTCAGACTAGGCAGGCGTCTTCTGCTAATAAACGGCGCTCCAAGGGTCCGGACCTGGGAGTTGGGGACAAAGTTTGGTTGTCTACGAAAAATATCAAGCTCAAAGTGCCGTCTGCCAAACTAGGTCCCAGGTTTATTGGTCCGTATGAAATAATTGACGTGATTAACCCTGTAGCCTTTCGTCTGAAGCTCCCTCAATCATTCAAACTGCCCAATGTATTCCATAAATCCCTTCTCAAATTGTACCGATCTCCGATTCGTCCTGTCCGGTCCCCTCCTCCTCCGGTCTTGGTCGGGGGTGCCGTGGAATACGAAGTTCAACGGATCCTTGATTCCCGTTTAGTGAGAGGATCCGTGCAGTATATCTGGTACATTGGAAGGGCTATGGTCCGGAGGAGAGGTCCTGGGTGCCTGCCAGTAATATCCATGCCAAGGGTTTGATCAGGAAGTTTCATCTTCTTCATCCCAATAAACCGGGTTTTGTGGGTCCGGAGGCCCCTCGTAGAGGGGGGAGTACTGTCACATCGCCATTGGACTCGGTGGCTGGTGTTCTTGCCTCGGCCGCTGGGAGGAGCCGGATTCCTTCGGCTGGTGGCGCCGGTGATAGGAGGGCCTTGTCCTCATATGGAACTGCTCCCGTGACGTCTGCCTCTGTCGCTGAGCGCCGCTGTGTTTCCCCTCTGGGTGGTGTTGGTCGCAGAGGAAAGGGCCCTGCAGAGGTGTCCGTTAGGCGCAGCCAGCGTTCTTCTGTCAGAGGTGGCGTGGGTGGAGCCAGTTGTGCATCTCCATCTGGCCTGGATCTAGGGGCGGTCCGGATGAGGTCATCAGGTTGTGAGCTCCAGCCTATGGGAGGTAGCCGTGCCCTTCAAGTACATTGGAGCCTGGCTAGCAGGCCGCCAGATATAGTTTTGGTTCCCCAGTGATAGTGTGTTTAGTTTCGTGTCTGACCTTGCCTGGATTTCTGACTCTGCCTCTGCCTATTGATTTTGTACCTCAGCTGCCCTCTTGGTTTTTGCCCTTGACATTTGCCTGGATTTTTGACTCTGCTACTGCCTGACGATTTTGTACCTTCGCTGCCCTCTCGGTTTTGACTCGGACTCCTGACTACGTTCTTCGCTTCCTGATTTTTCCCTTCCTAGACGACCTCCCTGCTCTGCTGCTCCCATAGGTAGCTACCCCCTGGGCTCCGCTATAATTCCAGATCCCTGTATAGGGGTTAAGGGTCTCGGGGTTTCTCGGGGTGCTGCCTTACCAGCAGCTCAGCCTTACAGCGGACGGTCGTCACAGAGATATGATATTTGCCTAAATCTGCCTCCTGTTATGTATGAATAAATGTTATGTGTAGCACTATACTATCATTTAATATGCTCTAATATGCTGCTTACTGTGATTCAGAGAGCATCAGCAGCCCAATGTGACTAATTATGCATCAGAACATTGCTAGTTGATCATAGGACTCTCTTTATTGCATGGTGCCATTGTTTTTTTTACCTACTTTACCTTTGTCATTCAAGGCCATGGCAAGGGGAGCTATCACAGCAATGTTCTCCACGTGTTGGGCATAAGGGGCTTCAAACAAGCCACTCTGTCCTGGAAAGGACATTAAAATTCAAAGCTGGGGCTGTGAACTGAAATTTTATGACGGGCAAAGGAAAGCTTAAAACATAACCATCGTTATAATTTTTGTTTGTTAAATCAAATGTACATGTGAAAATTACCAACTTTGTAATATATCTAATCAGACAAATTTTCTTCACTGCCAGAATTGATCAGTCATTATCAAACTTCTCAATTCTGGGGTGAAATCTGTATTCAGTGAAGACTTTCCCATTACTGAGATAGGATATGGCAGTTGTTACTGAGGAGATTATTCTATGACAATGGGAGAAGGGAGGAGCTAGAGGCAGTGCTCCACCCCCTCATCCCTTTTCTATTGACATAGAATCTCATTAGTAACCTCTGCCATCTCCTATCTCACTAATGGGAAACTCTTCACTGAATACATTGAGCATTCATAACGACTGATCAATTCTTGCAGAGTAAAGCCGTGTTTACATGCTGCGATGTCCTAGCGATCCGACCAATGTTCGGGATCGCTGGGACATCGCTATTTGATCGCTGGTGAGCTGTCACACAGGCAGACTCACCAGCGATCAGCCACCTGTGTAATGACCTTGACATTGTGGAAAAGAATATAAAATATTTTTTTCCACTATGTTGAGGTGCCGCTACGCTGGGGTAAGCAGGAGAACGCTGGTAACCAGGATAAACATCGGGTTACTAAGCGCAGCTCTCTGCTTAGTTACCTGATGAGTACCTTGATTATCAGCACGCTGTGTCGGTAACCAGGATAAACATCGGGTTACTAAGCACAGCGCTGCACTTAGTAACTTGATATTTATCCTGGTTAACGAGCACAGCTCGCTGGTAACCAAGGTACACATCGGGTAACTAAGCAGAGCGCTGCGCTTAGTAACCCGATGTTTATCCTGGTTACCGGCCAGGAGCTCGTTAAACGTTGGACTCCCGCTGTCACACACGCCGATGCTGGCCGCCCAGCGGGAGACCAACGATCAGAAAACGGCCCTGGCCATCATTGCAGGATGTCACAAGTAGCAACATCGCTACGAGGTCGCTGCAACGTCACAAGTTGCAATGACATTGTTAACGATGTCGACATGTGTGGACCGGCCCTAAGAAACAAGTTTGTCTGAAAAAATATATTACAAACTTGCTTATTTTCATGTGTACTTTTGATTAGAGCTAAGTGAACTTTTCAAGGTTTGGTTCGGTTCAGTTCTCCAAACTTCCTGATGTTGAGCAAACCTGTTCGAGTGTTTTACGTTTTCAAAGCACTGGAGGGACCATCGCTGTGGTTGCGTACAGTTGGTGCTTGGCCCAATCCGAGCTGCTTGCAGTGTTTGATCGGCTCACACTGGGCTTTAAAGCACAGTTTTTTATTGTAGTGTGTGTCCAAAATTAATTTAAAAACAAAACAACTACATCCCGCCCTCTAACCCTCGGTAGTGTTTTCCTTATGGCTGGCTGTATGTGGGTGGAGAGCTGAACTGCCAATCAGTGACTTCTATTGAGGTTTGGGTCAAGTTTGGGATCATGAGCAGTACACCAAAACATTTAGCTGCACCACCGGAAACTGAACTTCATGAGGTTTGCTCACCTCTACCATTGATTCATGAAAGTAAGTTTAAAATGATGGTTACGCTTTAACTTCACTTTTGTGCTTGTTTATATTTTCCACTTAGAATCTCAAATAGTGCACATGATCCCTGTTTATCCTAATCCTAACAAATGTATACACCTCAGAACTCCAAATACAGACCTCAGACCAGATTCCCCAAACACTAACAAATCCAAAACCAGACCCTCTAAATAAGGTTTACATACCATACCCAACAAAAAATAACAGACCCTATAACTCCTAGTAAAAAATATAACCAGACTCACTAAACAAATGCAGATTCCAAACCAGATCACCCACCATTATTAACCCAGGTTTTTCAGAGGCCCTGTAGTAATACAAATTTCCTACCAAACCCTTCTAAATACCAATCACAGACCACATGTTCAGATGGACATTGTTTGCAGCGATTCTTCGACCTACTAGGCACTACTGGAACATAAAGATGCGGTGTCTTAGATATTTGGCTGCTCTACTGGAGTCTGGAACTCTGTGCTTTCCCCATGAGTCTTTCGGACATTCAGGGAGAGTAGCGCACGTTTTCTTGGTCATTAACTAGAAATTATTGTGCATTCTGCAAAAAACAGTAGTTACATGTCTGGTAAATATTCTATATTACTTACTGGACTGCAACATCAATAAAGTTCACTTTTTTATGAGTATTCCATCACCGCTTTGATCTTTGAGTCATGGACCTTGCAGATTGTGCGGGCTTCAGTTTTCTGCTTTTGTTACCATTTTAGCTGTTACATCTACTATGGTTTTTACTGCAATAAACCAAACCTATACACTTTCTTGCTTTCTTTCTCTAGTCTGTTAATACACCAAGCCTTAAACATTGTTTCTTATCTCCAAAGTCATTGAAGTAAATACTTAAGTCCCCCAACAAATTGAGAAAAGTATTATAGGAGTGATACCTTTATTGGCTAACCAGAAAAATTATATTTGTAAGCTTTCAAAGCTCAAGGCTCCTTCATCAGACAATATTAAAAATTACTTCCTGAGACATTTAAATACAATATATAGCAGGACATGAGGTGATGTTAAGTTGAGGTGGGCTAAGGAAATTGAAATTAAGTTTTGTTACTGATGTAGATGAAGTGGAGTGGTCTTCTACACATCAGAAGCTTTCAAAGCTTACAAATAATTTTTTGGGTAGCCAATAAAGGTATCACCCCTAGAATACTTTTCTCAATTTTGGGGGGATTTAAGTATTTACATTCATTTCTCTGGCTAACACGGTACCACAATATTATTTTGTATTGTTCTCCAAAGTCATTGAAATCTGTAAATGGACTAATTGATAGAGTCCATGTTATTCATTAGTTAGAACTGCCAAGTCAACATGAATGATTTGAAAGGTGGTGTCATTTATATAGGGATACCTACTTTACAATGATCTACTTTAAGCAGGTTTAGTCTTGAGCTGACAAGTCATAATGTTTGTCTTTTTCAATTCGTACCTACCTTTAGTTCCAATTGTTCCAATTTTAAAACTTGATATCATTGTAAAGTGTGCCAATAGGTCCATGATTAAATGGTGATTTTTGCGACTAAAGGGAATGTGTACTAATGTTGAACTGTAAGGTCATTCAGAGAAGTCTGGAGCACATAAAACCTTTTTTCTTTTCAAAATGGTAGAACAGACCCAAATGAATCGACTGATTGTTTCTAATATTATTTTTTTGTAGAAATTTCTCGTTCTTATTAATAATGAAGTCCTCTAAGCACTTAGTGTAGATATCATATAAATTGAATTTTTTTTTCTAACCATATTTTTTTGAGTTTAAGAAATTATTATCATTATAAATCATTATAAAGAACAAAACATCTTATAAAACATATGTTGAGAGGATAGCATGGGGCCATAGTAGTCACGGTCGAGCTTCACCTACTGAACAGCCCTAGATTAGCAATTCGCACGTTGGCCGCCTCCCCAGTGCAGAAACATTTTGAGTTAGAGTTCATTTGTATAAATACACAGACCCTTTATACTTTCTTGTCAAAATAGGAACTTTACATGAAGTTTCAAATAACCAGGGATTATTACGCATATTGCAGCTATGACTATTTCCCAAGAATGGGGTTTCATTAGCAACAATCACAGTTAATTTAATGGCCATCTGCTTCCCTGGCACTTGGGCTTCCGAAGATACTCAAGCCTCTCCTCCTCACTGCTAGAGTCATTGTACGTATGCAGAATCAAACAGTCTTTTTGCATCCACTCTGTCCCACCCACAGGGATTTAGTGCAAACTATTGGAATGGCCAACGAGACATCACTCCTCTGCAACACATATATGGCCCACTCTCTAGAGCCCACAGGTTTTCGACAACAGAGAGTAATCTTTGAGTAACAACCAGTAGACATCACCTGGGAACTTAGACTCAACCCCTGAGGGACGCTTTCACTTGGCTGTGACCTCTCGGTCCTCTGTTTTCTTGGACCACTGCATGTCTGGGTCCCGAGTCTGACCCGAAGATCTGGCCAAATTAGATTCTTGGGGCTCCTACTCACCACACCTCCTACAGGTGCAGCGTCTTTCACTTTTCTCCATCCTTCTCATTTGTTCTTAATTCTACAAACCCTTTTGTTTCCTTTAACTACACCCCTTAAGGGGCTGTAGAAAATACCTAACCACAGTTGACCCTAGCTAGCTCGAGAGCCTAGAAAAGCGGTCACTATGGCACTGGACACATTACAAAAAAAACAACAATATATATTTACAATACCCACATTGACAGATTCTAAAAAGGTTGCAATTTCAACCAAGATGGGGGGGGTGAGACAGTGCTCTAGAACCCCCTACAAATAAGCAAAAAAAAACACATTATCCTGCAAAATGATGAAACCTATCTAGAATCACCCTATGGTCCCTAGGTAAAATAAATAAAATAGAACCTATAATCCCATCCCGCATCAGGGCTGTTCAAGCAATGTCACTAGGTCTTTTGGGACTCGGGTGACATTAGCTGCAGGGCTTACGTAGCATAACAGTCAGCGGCCGTTAATGGGCTGCTTTGGTTACACGTCCCTCTGATGAAACTCAGACGTCTGAGTGAAGTGTGAGTGCAACAGTGGCCGCTGATAATCTCTACCCTCACCAAACAAAAAGATCAAGGAATTAAATTTCAACTTCCTGATCTTTTGTTCAACCCCACACACATTAGATGTGTCTGAAATCTGCAGGTATGGATGACTTTTACATAGTGTGTAAAGAGGCTATTATAGTGTAGCCACTCATACTCTGACACAAAAGAGCACACATCGGGGCGTGTCCTGGCCATGGAGGGAGCAGCACACTAGAGCTTGAGCTCCGTCTCCCCGGCCGCTTTAATGCGACAATAGCGTCTCATACCCCGGCTCTTCTTACACCTCATGCCGGCGAAAAGGAGGAGCAGGCACCCGGCTACTACCCCGGACCCTCCGATCCCGAGTCCGGGCTCCATAACCCGCTTTTTGCGGAGCTCACACAAGCCCCTGGTCCCTGCAGCAGCTCCCAAGATGGCGGCGCCTGTAGCTGCGCAGCCCAGCGCTGCACACAGAAAAGATGGAGGACCGCGATCCGGCTTCTATACACGGCCGCTCTCAGCCCCTGGCGCGTTGCCCAACACCCCTGAATGGAAGAACACAAGTGGCGCGCTGCCCGGTGAGTCTGCTGAGCCCATGACCCAGATGGGAACATGGAGTCTGAGGGAACAGCGCGCTCCCACACAGACAAAACAATGGCTGGAGATGCTGTTGGGGCGGCCCTTGTGGGAGATGATAGGAGCGGCAGCAGGGGCTCAGGGACCGAGGTCTCAGTGGGCTGTGGAGGGAATTACACACCAGGACCTCACAGATGACAGCTACAAGTGAGACTTATGATCCCTCCATAAACTTTAATCAGGCAGCCAGTTACCTAGATAGGGAAGTGCAATTTCCCTGACCGACCACTACAAGAGGGGGCGCTACTCCAAAGTCAGAACTTTTTTCTAATGCCTATTCTGAGATTCAAGGATCAGGATTTGAGTTTCCAGTACCTAAGTCTAACCTCTCTATGACCAAAAGAGATGTCACACCCTCTAATATCTCAGAATCCTCCGCTGACTTGACTAAGGATGTTGGTGATTCTCCAACCCCTGAGGGTGATATGTGGGAATCCTTTAAAGCACGAATAATGAACATCCCCACAAGGGAAGAATTGTCCGATTTTATCACTAAAGTGGAGTCCTCCCTTAAGTCTACGACAGCAACACTCCGAGGCGAGGTCCAGGTGATATCTGATAAAGTATCCCAGACTGATACCACTGTTGATGACTTAACTAAACGAGTCCAGGCCCTGGAGGAGGAGGTGTCGCTTCAGAGATCCCAGCAGGAGGCCTTTCTAGACTCTCTTGAGGACCTGGAAAACAGGGAACGGAGGCAGAACATTCGGATCCGGGGCCTCCCGGAGTCTGTGACTCCATCTCAGTTGTGGTCCACCTTAAGAGACGTATTTAACTCTATTCGGAAACACTCCAGCTGAGACAGTCATCGAGTTTGACAGAGCCCACCGATCCCTCGGCCCTGTCCCTCCGGAAGGATCGCCGCCACGTGACGTCATTTGCAGGTTTCACAGATACCAGGTCAAGGAGGAGGTCTTTGTCAAAGCAAGACAGTGTGAAGATATATCCTTTCTAGGAACCCAGCTGCAACTTCTAGCCGACTTGTCCAGACGGACCCTCCAAAAAAGGCGTGCATTGAGGCCTCTTTTGGATCTCCTGCGTCAGAACCAGTTGTTGTACTCTTGGGGTTACCCATTCCGCCTGCAAGTTCGCCGTGGAAACCAGCAGTATCTCTTTCTCACCCTCGGGAGCTGCGGGGATTCCTCCAGGCCCTGGAAATACCTGACCCAGGCCTCCTATTCCCAGATTGGCCGTCTTCTACGTTTGACGGTATGCTCCAGTCAAGATCTCGCCTGACATGGAATAACCGTAGAAGAAGGAACGGGAGAGGCAGGAACCGGAGACGCCGCAGACTCAGCGAGGAGAGCCAACTTGATGATGGGTGACTTTTCTGTTGCCTTTGGGTTTTGAGAGTTAACGTATCCCCTTTTTTATTGCCATAATAGTAGGGACGGGATTCTCAATGTGCCGTCATATGATGCTGTGACGTTGCCTAATGATAACTATCTTTTTATTTTTAAGGATGTGTCTTACCCTTTTCTTTCTTTACCTTTCATCCTCCTTTTCTTCCCTTTCTTCTGCCTTCTATGCCCCTCCGCTTTTTTCTGATACAATTATATGGCCGATGACTGCCTATATTCTTCTATGGAGGTCCATATAGCAATATGTTACATCCTTTCTCTTTCTTTTCTCCCTCCCCCACTCGTTTTTCCTGTCTTCCCTACGCTCCCGCCTCAAATATAACCTTTCCGACCTCCCTTCTTCCTTTCTCTATTAATGATCCCTCGTAATTTCATGATTTTTATAAATGACTCCTAACACCATTATAGATCTTTGGTGCATAATGTAGAGAGTACTCCACCCCACCACATAGTGGGATGGGGGCCTCTCTCCCTCCTTTTACTATATTGTACTTTTATTCAAACGGTTGAATTGACTTAGAGCCGGAATGTTGATGCTATATTAGAGTTATGTTAGTTTGCATTTTCATGCCCTTAGTAGCAGGCCGGGGAGATGGTTATTCTCGGTCGCTTATAGTTTTTGTATTTACTTATAGTTCTAACACACTTGCATTCTCTAGGTGTCGTACCTGGAGTTTGCACTGTTTAAGTCTCCTTTCCATAGGAAGGCATTCTCCCACGGGGACGTCACACCTTTCTTAGAGTGTGACGCTGCTGTAAAGTACTTTCCCCAAGTGAAGGTATTATTATTTCTCGTCAGTCCAACAGGATCTCCTTCCCGCAAAACTCATTCTAAACTCTTCCCCTCTTTCCCTCCTCCCCCTTCTTTTTTTTTTTTTTCTTCTCTTCAGGGTGCTGTTTGGTTAACTCCTTTAGGCCATTTAGTCATCACTGGGTGGGCTCGGTATGGCGGGCGGAACTCTAAAGATTGGGTCCTTAAATGTCAAGGGTTTTAATACCCCCCAAAAGAGAAGTCACATTATATCAGACATGCAGAGGAATGGGGTGCAGGTGATGTTCCTTCAGGAAACACACTTTAAGGAGGGTCACGTTCCATCCTTTGGAGGGGGACAGTTCTTTGAGTGGATACATTGCGTGAATCCCGAATCCAGAACCAAGGGTGTCTCCATAGCTCTTCATAAAAATCTGCCATACAATATTCTAGATTCGGTGATTGACAAGGGAGGTCGCTACATCTTTCTCAAGTTGGTGGTTTCTGGAACCCCATTGACCTTAGTCAATTGGTACCTTCCTAACAGGGAGCAGACGAGGGTATGCAAAACCCTCCTGATGAAATTGGCAGATTTTGCGGAGGGGCGGGTCATCATCGGGGGTGACTTCAACTTTACCCTTGACCCTTCCGTGGACACCACCTCTGGTAGGGGGGCGACTCCTCGTAGACGTGTAATAGCACTCCGGAGACTTTTGTGTAGACTTCAGTTGGTGGATGTTTGGAGGATCCTCAACCCTGCTGGTAGGGACTATACTTTTTACTCAGGGGTACACGGCTCCTATAGTCGTATCGACCTGTTCCTGGTCAGCCATGGGATCCTTTCTTGGACACCCAAAGCCTCTATAGGCAATATTGTCCATTCGGACCATAGCCCCATCTTCCTGTCTATTGAGGTTCCCGGGCTGGCTAGGAAAGAGTGGTCCTGGAGACTAAATAGCCACCTCCTATCCGATGCGGTCTGTCTGGAGGAATTAAAATCTGACATCAGGACTTTTTCTCAGACACATGCGTCAGACGCGTCCTCTCCAACCATTAAGTGGGAAGCTCTCAAATGCATTCTTAGAGGAACGCTTGTTAAACACGGGACAAGGATTAAGAACAACAATCTGAACGGATGAGCGAATTGCTCTCCCAGATTGGCCGACTGGAAGTGACGCATAAGGCCTCTAGAAACCATGGGGTGCTGGTTGAATTAGCATCTAAGAGATTGGAGTTAAAGAATCTATTAGACGGAAAATATGACAGACACAAGGAAAGATCTAGGGCGTATTTTTATAAAAAAGCCAATAATTGTGGACGTCCCCTAGCTAGACTTTTACATCCTAGGGGGGACCTGCGTATATCCCTTCCATAAAGTCTCCAAATGGCAAGATGGTACATCGCACGGAAGACATAGCAGAGGTGTTCAAAAATTTTTTATGCGGATTTATATGCCTTGAGGGGAAAATTTGCGGACATGCATCCCGACGACTTGCAAGCTAAAATTCAGGCATACATTTCTGAGGTGAATATCCCGTCTTTATCTGACGATGATATTTGTCTTTAGAAAGTGACATTACAGAAGAAGAGGTGGCGAATGTGGTCAAGTCATCCCCGACATCTAGGTGCTCCGGCCCGGACGGTTATACTCCCATCTTCTACAAAACCCTAATTGACGACTTGTTACCTCACATGCTCTCTGCGTTCAAAGCACTCATGGAAGGAGGCACCCTAACACCGCAAGCATTAGAGGCACACATTTGTGTGCTTCCCAAACCAAACAAAGATCATTCTGAGGCGGCAAGTTACCGTCCAATATCTCTGCTGAACATTGATGTCAAGATGTTCGCCAAGATATTGGCTGATAGATTGTCTTTGAGGCTCCCCTCGATTGTCCACCTTGATCAGGTGGGCTTTGTTAAGGGCGAGAGGCGCGGGACAACATCATTAGATCTTTTCTCCTGATTGAGAAGGCTAGGATGTGGAAGTCCCCTCTTTGTCTGCTATCTATAGACGCAGAAAAGGCCTTTGATAGGGTCCATTGGGGCTTTCTGTGGGAGGCATTGAAGCACATTGGCCTAGGTAGTAAGTTTGTGAGTGGGGTTTCCTCACTGTACTCCTGTCCATCCGCCAAGGTACGCATTAACGGTAACCTATCGGGTTCCTTCCCTGTCAGGAATGGGACAAGACAAGGCTGCCCACTATCTCCCTTGCTTTATGTTATCGTTATGGAGCACTTGGCGAAAGCCATCAGGGACAATGGCGGTATACACGGGATTTCAGTGGGAGACACCCATCATAAAACGGCTTTGTTTGCTGATGACGTTCTATTGTACGTCACTCGCCCTTCGGAGACCTTCCACGCCTTGTTACAAGAGTTCAACAGATTTGGAGACCTCAGCAATTTCAAGGTGAATTATTCCAAATCTGAGGCGTTGAACGTCTCTCTGTCTGCATCTGAAGTGGCCTCCCTTTCTAAGGGATTCTCCTTTCGGTGGAGAACGGGACACATATCATACCTAGGTATTAATTTACCTGCTGATGTGCGCGAGGCCTTTCACTTGAACCACAAGGTTCTCTTGGACCGGGTGGGTGCCTTATTGGAATCTTACAGACCTTTGAAGATATCTTGGTTGGGAAGAATTCATGTCGTTACGATGGACATTCTCCCAAGATTTTTATATGTCTTTCAGGCGGTGCCTGTTTGGCCTTGCGGGGCATACTTTCGCACCATTCGCAGATTAATCTCTAGATTTGTCTGGAACGGTATGAAACCACGAGTGAGCTACAGGGTTCTGTCTTCCTTGAGGGAATCTGGAGGTGTTGGACTGCCGGATATGCGACGATATTGCTTGGCCGCCATTCTTGTGCGATTGCTTGATTGGCGTTTTAAGACAGACGTAAAACAATGGATCCAGATTGAGCAGTCCGGTAGTTCTGTTCCTCTAGACCACTTACAGTGGATCCCGATGGAGGCCCTTAAACCTTCTTGCCAACTAGCCTCCTTGACTGTTGAACTGCTGAGAGCATGGCGAGTGACATGGGGTGAATTGAATGGGAAGACAACGGTTAGCTCCCTGACTCCAATCTTCCATAATCCAGCTTTTCCCCCGGGCATGACTCATCGGGCTCTCCTCTTGTGGCGAGCGGAAGATGACACCCGGGTGGGTCAGATTCTTTGTCGAGGTGAACTCCCTCCGTTTACCGAATTACAGGCGTCTTCCCCAGATGTGAGACTGAAGTGGTGGGAATACCTCCAACTTCGCTCCTTTGTGCGTTCTCTACCCCTCCGAAGGGACTCGGATGTTACATTATCTTCCCTGGAGAGGATATTTACCTCCAAGCAGGGACCTACTAGAGGTATATCGGTCTTATATTCCATCACATCTAGAGCAGCCGTGGCAGAGGCCCATAGTTATCAGCGGGCATGGGAGGCTGACTTGGGAAGGACGATAGATGCTCAAGACTGGGAGAGGTGTTTTCTGATGTCTCGTAAAACCTCAGGATCTTGTGAGGCACTGGAAAAGTGTTACAAGATACGCCTTAGATGGTATCTTACTCCGGACAGGCTGCATCGGTTCTCCCCGGCCAACTCCCCACTCTGTTGGAGATGTGGTCTTGAGGTTGGCACAATGATTCATGTATGGTGGAGTTGCCCCCTTATCAGTGATTTTTGGAAGAAAGTATTCCGCAACTATAACCTGGTTACAGGCAGGCATGCGGGAGGTACCCCCGAGATGGCCCTGCTCTCTATGCTCCCTGGTTCATGGAAAAGACAGAAGAAAGACATCCTTCGGTTCTGCCTTTGTGCAGCACGCAATGTGATCCCCCGACATTGGAGGGAGCAGTTGCCTCCTTCTATTTTGGAGTGGTTCACCGAGATGGAATCCCTCAGGCGTTTTGAGGAGATCTCTGCCGATTTCTCTCAAACTCAAGCAGAATATGTAAACACCTGGTCAGAATGGATCCTTTTTAATGATGCATCTAATTTTGGTGACCTCTTTACCTGAATGGTGTAACACCCATACCGCCCCCGATCTTATGCCATCCTTCACTGTACATGTAATACCACCTTTGACATTCTGGACTTATTCTCATACACCCTTCACACTCTTTGAATTTCTGTTTCATTTCCTCCTTCCCCCCTATACTAGTCCATTTCCCCCCCTTTTTTTTTTTTTTTTTTTTTTTTATCCTTGGTCCCTTCTCTAGGTTTCTTATACTATCACTCTAATATTAGTCCTTTCTCCCCCCTGTTGGACTGAATTTAGATTTATGTTTGTTGTATATGATGCAATATATACGGTCTCTTTATTTTATATTTTTTGTATTGTTTTATTTTGTTGAGAGATAGAATCTAACCTTTTGTTCCTTTAGACACTAAAAAGGGGACTACCCCTTTATATAAATCTGGGAGAGACTCTTTGTGACCACAACTGTTTGGACTTGTACTACACGGATTCTGGTTCATGGTCTCTTGTCATACCATTATCTATTGGAATTGCATAGTTTTATATGCTTTATTATACTGTTTTGTACTGTTTCTAAATGAAAAATTTCTTAATAAAGATATATTTACAAAAAAAAAAAAAAAGAGCACACATCGAGGCCCAGTGATCTCATTATGGGGTCCCTGATGCTGGCAGAGAACAGCTGAATAGATCAGCAGACATGTGTGGGATGATGCGAGCTCACAGACAGGGAGGGAACACGGACAAGGATGTATAGATACACCCTTGGTCATGAAGGGGTTAAAGAGGTTGTCCTGTATAAATCTGTAAGTCTGCAGTTACTCTATCTGACTGTAGATTTACGAATTCTCACATCACATGCGCTGTGCGCTGTGAGGATTCGCCGATTTCAGGGCTGGGAACAGTGGCCACATGGAGGGCGACTATATGGAATCTGACTAGAGAGTGGCACCCTCACACAATACGCGTGCACTTCTGGCCAGGAATATGCATATCGCATACTCGTACCCACGTGACCACTGTTCCCAGCTTTGATACCGGCAAATCCACACAGCACATATTACGTGCGATGTGAGGATTCAGAAGTCACATGGAGTGATTGCAGATTTATGAATTTAGACCAGACAACCCTTTTAAGAGTACGCACCAGCTGGATTTCCAAAAAGAGAATCAGTATAATCTGAGATGTAATACAGAATGAAATGTACTACCAAAAGGTATTGAAATATGAAACAGTTTATAAAGATCTTTTGTCAAATGTTAAATGGAATCAATCATCAAGTTATATACTTCAAACTAATGCCATAAATGTAAAGGTGCAGTAATGCTGATTAAATCCATACCTTTATTTTTAAAATCTTGGTTTACGTTTTAGAGAAATGTATTATTGAATTGTTATGCAAAAGTGGGCGGACAATGCACTTACTACTCTGCCATCTCTTTTCCCTATTCCGCGCCCACTGCTTGTCTCCTGTCAGTGATTGATAGGTCTGTCTTCTTCTAGAGACCTGCTTCTCATGCCCGAGATCTAGTGCAAGCATCCTCATTTACAGGGTAGTGCAAGCACATTTAGGTCCTGATGTAAAAGACTGTCAGTGTCTGGCCTCATCTACACAATTTTCAGATTGAGCCAGACACTGAAGGGGGGTTTACATGTTGCAATATCGGCGTCCAATTTCAATGAAAAGTCACGTGGTTCAATCGTTGGAGCCGATATCGTTCCTGCGTTGTATGGTGTGAACGTCCAATACGATGCAGGAACGATGTCAATGCGATATCGGGGATTGAATGAGCGTGCTATTCAATGCTCCGATATTGAATGGAGATTGGAGCCGGATCGTGCTGTGTGACAGCCCAACTACGATGTGAAGTTCAACGTCACCCATTCACTCCCATTTTAAATGGTCGTTCCTGGGTTGGGGGGCGTAGACATCGTACGGACGTTGGATTCCTAAATCGCAACGTGTAAACCTCCAATGCGATGCTGGAGAAACGTGCACTAAATGCGCGCTCCCGTGCCATTGAATTGCGATATCGCAACGATATTGAAACGTGTAAGCCCACCCTGACAGTCCACTTTACTAGGACACGCAGGGTGGAAACGAGCAGCAAGTGTGAAGACTTAAGGCCACGTCACACGCATCAATCTTATGAGCGATATCGCTTAAGCGATCTGCTTTTTTGATCGCTTAAGCGATATCGTTTGTGCATCGCTACGTGTAATCAAGCGATTTTACAATGTAAAATCGCTTGATTGATTGATCGCAGATTTGTGAGCCGGAGCTCAAATCAAGCGATAATCGCTTGATCAATCTGCATCATCGTGGTGTGTGACACCATGATGAACGATCTCCCAGCGGCAGAGCCTATGCTGGGAGATGGTATCTATGGTAAACGTCGGGTTACTAAGCGCCGCGTGGCGCCTAGTAACCCGACGTGTACCATAGTTACCAGCGATCTCGCTGCTCAACATCGCTGGTGAGTCTGCTTGTGTGACAGCTCACCAGCGATGTGAGCGATATTATTAGCGATCGCGCGTGCACGTGATCGCTAACAATATCGCTCATAAGATTGATGCGTGTGACGTGGCCTTTAGTGTCTGACAGTCTTCTTCCTTAGGACCTTATTGGGCATGCACCACCCCGGGGCATGACAGCACTTGCTTTGGATCTTGGGCAGGAGAGACAGGTCTAAAGAAGAGTGACTTGTCAATTGGCAGCAGAGTAGTAAGTGCATTACCCGGCCACTGCACTTGCATTTCATTTGAATAACAATTTAACAATACATTTCTCTAAAATATAAACCCAGGTTTATGATGTAAAGGTATGGATGTAATCAGCATTACAGTGCCTATACATTGATGGCATGAGTTTGGGGTAGAAAAACTTGCTGATCAATTCTGTTTAGTAGGTTCCCTCCACATGGCTAATAAAGGTAGAATAATATTAACTAAAAAGTTGAAATATAAGAACGTTGTGGAAGTGCCACTTAAATACAAGGTGAATAAGGACTAAGATACATGAAGTGTATAGTTTAGTATGCCTAAAGCTTTGTTTAGTTTAGAATTAGTTTAGTTTAGAGAAGTGTCTTCGTAATTTGATTTGTGGATTTTTTACTTCCATACATTAATCTACAAATTGTATCACCTGTCATCTTTGTAATCATAACATGTTGGGATACAAACTTCTGGCACTCCTTGTGTGTGACACTGAAGCTGTGTACATAGATGTTTGCTGATCTCTTCTACAGCGCTAATGAAAAGCTATTGATTACTTTATTTGTTCTTATTTGCCAGCATGTTAGAACAGCAAATTTCTACTTCATATTCTGTTTGATCTTTGTAGGTACCTGAAGAAAACATCAATGGTGTCATTAATGCTCTCCAAGTCAGTCAAGCAGAAAAGCATTAGAAGTCTTCTGGCTGATGGCTAGCTTCTTTTTATTATCTGTGCAGTATTTCGAAACAAGACGAATCTCAAGAGGTGCCATGAAGGAAGAGAGACACTGAAATGGAGATGAATGTGAAAATCTCCAGCAAGTTTTTGTTTTATTATATTCACCTATGGTTTCTCTTATGTTAGTTTCCAAAGTGATCTGTAACGTTCCTACTAACTTGGTATGGAAAAGAAAAACAGAAAACAAGAAAAAAAAAATGGAAAAAATTAGTGAAAAAAAGAAAAAAAAATCATTGCAAAGTTGCAATTAGTTGTTACTGAGATGCAGTGAAGCCTTGGCTGTAGACCTATGATCTGCACCTTATGGGGAGGGGAGTGTGAAATGTAAATTCAAAAGCGTCTATGTGGAAAGTTTTACAAGCTTAAAAATGAACGATCATCACAAAAGGGTAAAGAATATTGCACTGTAGTCATCTACTCTTCTTCACATGCCTCTCATAAAGATTGTAATACCACAACTCTTACTACATATTGAAGAGTCTTGTACTTCTTATCCTTGTCAGTTCCTCAGAGCAATAGATTGTGGGCCTCTCCTGCCTGGGACACGGAATGACATTGGGTGGAACCAATGATCTCCATCAGCTGATCTTACTGCAGTTTCCATGTAGAGATGAAAGAGGGAGTATTGGCAGCTTTGTATAGTTCTCTGCACCTTGACTCTGCTTTGACCCCCTTTTATTTCTATGCATGGTGAACTGTGTTATTGTTGTGTTTTATAGTGACTCTTCTAGCCAAAAAAACACCTTTACGAAGGATTTATTGGTGAACATGTCCACCCCAATCATGCAAGCAACATTATCACTTTGGCCTTGCTTTCAAAGCCACCTACATGGCAAAAAAGTGTCTCGAAAATGTAATTTTGACACGTGACAAGTAGTGATTCATAAATTGATTTTCTTTAATTAGCGAGTAAAGACGGATAAAGTATGCTGCATGTCGAAAGTGGTTCTTCACTTTTAGAGTTTGGATCTACGTCCTAAACTTTCCCTGTTACACTACAGATCTACTAACCCTTCAATACTGTCTGTTTTACCTGGTGTAAATTTCTACATCTAAACTCTTGAGTAATTTAGGGAGCTAGTGTACTAAAATTGAGCTGTGATTGAATGCTAAGTGGCGGTAGAACTTCCAATTTTAAGTTTTGTTTTAATATTTTTTTCTACTTGCATTATTTGACGTATTTGATATTTGCAAGAGTCATTCTTATCCTTTCACCACTAGAGGGTAGACTATTTTTTAATTGTAACTAGAGTTGGAGTGAAGCGATTTACATCCCATTCCACCAGCTATGACAATGATCTGTAGCCACTTAAAGGGAACCTGTCATTTCGTTATGTCACATGGTCATGACATCACCACAGGTCCTTAACCCACTTTTTTATATTGCAGTGATGGCACTCAATTACAATGCAGGGGGGCGTGATGAAGTTAATAAAATATCATGGCTGAACTTGAGTGATAGTGCCTTTTGCAAGAAAAAAGCACCTTCCTTATGACTGAACAATAATTTATTTAGGCATTCGCCTACATATAAGGTCTTTTTTTTTAATAAATATGTAGAATTTTTTTTTTTTTTTTTTTTTAAACCATGTTAGTGATGCACATTGCATCATTTAAAAAACATTGGGGGTGGTTTAGTATTACAAAATGACTTGAAAGGTTCTCTTTAAGTAGTAGAGGGAGTACTGCTTCTTGCCTAATGGGCATTCGGCTTATCTTATGACCTTGTGCACTGATGCGGCTAATCAAAAGCAGAGCCGTCAGGTAAGAGGCTACTCCCTCACCTATTCCAGCAGCCACAAACCACTGTTGAGGCCCATGGAATGGGTCGTGTAAAGAAATTTGCATCTACTCTAAGTGTCATATTTTTGGATTTCGGTTTTTGGTTGTCAAGAACTACAAAGTAGCTGTCTGTATTAGGCAGGAGTCTATGAAACAGTGTAGTATAGTCTACCAGGTTGGCATGTATCCGAACTTTGTACTTCTCACTACAAATAGCATTTTGATTTAAATTTATTTGGACATAAATGCCGATCATCAATCGAGGTTGAAGTCAAAGTTAAATGCGATAAACCTGATTTTTACTGGTAGTTTTGATATTGCATTCAGCTACATCTTTTCTACTACCTTATTGCTTGGGGCATCATAGCCAGCTAAAAGCTTAGACTGCACTAATTTCTCCTTCATAGTTTTATTATTTATTATTATTATATTTTTTTTTATTACTTGGAAGACACTAATAACCCTAACATTGTTCACAAATCACACAATTATTGAAATAATAGAAACAGTATACATATTCTGGCTGTTTACTAGATTCTCCATTATCTACTGGACTTTACATATTCAACTCATAATAATACATAACATTGTATTTTATTTTTCAAAAAGTGTAATTAAAACCTAAAAGAATAAGATTACAGGTCACCAGTCCTTCATGTATGTAACTAGATTGTGCGCTCACTGCAAACACTTGTGAAAGGCGCCATCACATGACTATTCGTGCCACGGATGTGCCTCTGTGGCTTTCTCCAGTACATACAAGCACTCCTGCATGAAAAGTAATATATACAACTTTTTTTTCACATTATTTTTTTGGGTACAAAAATGCATTTGACTGGAAAGTAAGACTATGTTCACACATTGCATTTTTGCAGCTTTTGTTCTGAAGGAAAATCTGTTCCTTTGGCAGTAAAGAAGCTGCTTGCAAAAAGCAGGTTTTACTTCATTTTTGCAGCTTTCTTGGTGCATTTTGCTGCATTTTTTGGTGCTGATTATATGTCATTTGTTTACAGTAAATGTTTATTAAAGTTAGTTTTATTCACAAAAATATGGTTGCGTTTTTAGGTATTTTTTGCAGCATTTATACACTTT
Source organism: Allobates femoralis (assembly GCA_033576535.1). NCBI lineage: Eukaryota > Metazoa > Chordata > Amphibia > Anura > Aromobatidae > Allobates > Allobates femoralis. The sequence continues at coordinate 444,797,419 of JARQOC010000002.1, forward strand.
GTAATTGCTTTTTATAGTGAAAAACACTGAAAGAACTGACATACAAGGAAAGCAGTTATCCAGTTCAGTCAGAGAAAAGCAATTGTGTATGAGAGATTTCTGACATCTCATAGATTTTGCTGGTACTGTAAAAAGCAGTTTATAATTTGCATTAAAAAGCCGCAAAAAAGCTGCAAAAATGCCATATGTGAACATAGCCTTACTGGGATTATAGTGACAGGAATGTTGTAATTTCCAGTTTACAAAGGTTATAAGAGATGACTAGAACTACTAGAAAAGAAACAGACTGCCAATTTTTTTGGAATCTTTCAAGAAACTTCTCACACATGTAATCCATTTTGCAGCACACACATTCTCAAAGGGCCCATACACACTTGCTTGGCTTCTTTCAGAACTCTTATGGAGATGAATGAAGAGATCTTTGCATATGTGGCTAGCCTTCCATAAACGCAAATATGAGACAGTAGTTGGAAGACCTCCCGTCTCAAGGTGCAGATATCCCATTTGAGAAATGCATCTACCACCCATTTTTAGCTATGTATGTTCAAAATGGAAATACTCCTTTAGAAGAACCAGTGAAAGAGCTTAAGGGGGTTGTTCCTCCTGATGTCTTGTTTATAGGGGGTGGTGCTCTCTTGCTTGTTTGACAGTTCGGACACACAACATAATTGCCCCACTTGTCCAATCTATGCACTCTATGATTCTGCAAGAAGAGGCAGCCTTTCCTCTGCAGCATCAGAAGAACGCAGTTGCACTGAAGCTGGCTGGATCAGTAAGAAGAGAGTAAAACGCAACTACTTTGCGACTCTGCAATTTTAAGGGCTGAGAATAACCATTTAAAGAGTACATAGTTATTACCCAACATGTGTAGCAGACTAGTGGTAATTGAGGTCCTGAAACCCCCCACTGATTACTCAGGCAGCAGCACTGAGCTAATGACTTAACACGGTGTACTCCAACTTCAGTCTTCAGGAGCCACCAAGGCTTGTGTGCTCACGATGTGTTAGACGCAGTGCCTCTGGACCTGGGTGAACGCAGAGAAACCGCAGCCGCCCAGTGCCCATGATCTGTGGTGGGTGTAAGTCCGCTTCTCCTTGCACTCACCTTGCTGGAGAGCTCTTGCGACTCCGCAGGATGAAATTAACATGCTGTGTACATGTGGAAGACTGGAATCTCGCACCAAAGGTGAAAACACGCTGCAGATGGGAGAAGCATAGTGAGCATAGGATTTCTAGAAATCCCATCCACTATGATGGTACTGTACACAGTGTTTTGGACGCAACGCAAACACGCTGCATCCGAAACACTGCAAACCTGATCATGGGCACACACCCCAACAGTGAATGTTTTCAGAATTTCCTTAGCTCTGCACATGATGGAATAATCACCTGTGCAATACTAAGGAATGACTGACAATGTGCACTGTGGCTCTTGAGGACTGGAGTTGGGAAACACTTCTTAATATGTGCAGAAAGGATGAACGGGCTCAATAGAAAGTGTGTGTGGCCATGTATACTGGCTCATGGGCCCTAATTCATTAAGAGTGGCGTTTCATATGTGAGTTTGAATACCGGGCATTGAGGAATAAGGTCATCCAAATTCATTAGGAAGCACCCACCACTTAATGAATTTCATGCATCTTGTCAGTGGCATGCACACTGCTGGAAATTTTACTCCAGTCAGGAAAAAAACACTGACCCCTTCCATGAATTTGATGGGTGGACATAGGCCCGTCCCAGCATTTCCACAACTCTATCCTTTTTTACAAAAATACTTGAAACTCATGAAATATAGAAAGTCACCCTATACAATCTCTAGTGAGCCCCCATACACTGCTTAGTGCAAACACTCGCTTAGCATTTGTGCTGAGACATCAGTGGATATCAGGACCTTGACCCCAACTGACCTGCTATTAGGGAATACCTTTCATTTAAAAGCAAAAATGTTATGTATTCTTTAATGATTTTTTAAAATAAATTACAATCCATTTTAGTTATCCGTAAAATTAGAATAAAACCTCATCAATGAGCCTCTTTGTTATGAGGTAAAGGATATAGGTAAGAGGATTGTATTCAGAATTCCTTAGTGAGTCTTAGATATACTTCTATTGGAGGAATCTGCATACCTATTTGTACAATTTTGTCTTGGTTCTGCAATCAGCACTGTAATGTATCGTATATATGATTCTTCTGCATCTAATATTCTGTTCCTCTTCTCTGCCAAATATTGTATTTAGGTAAAGCCCCTTTTGGAAAAAGTGCCTGCAGCTCAATAATAAGAATTGGCTTAAACATCAGAAGAAGTAATGTTAGTCACTTCCGTTAACACTTTCTGCTAAACACAAGTCTTACTTTTTTGCATGTCTCTTCATGTTGCACTTTTCTTTTTAGACAATTGCTCAAACTCAAAAAAACTACTACTAGCAGATGTAAAGGAGAGACTAGGCTAACAAGTTTTTTATCATTTAGTCTGGTAACAAGGTTTGGTTTGTACACACAGAAGGGGATATTTTCAAAATCAAGTCCATGAGTAGAACTGTAAAGTTGGCCTATATAACCTTGTCTATTTCTGGTGCCACCAGGCATTATTTGTGAAAAGTTGTCACCTTTGTGCAAAATAAAATTATTAAAAAGTCATCTGCAATGTATAATGTGAGCAAGATGCTAAAAGGGCTGTAGAAGGAGATGTGGGTGCTAGGTAAAACCTGTCATTGTTTAACGTTCTAATGTGACATTTGAGGATGCAGCTTCTATTCTCATCTGACAATCTGGGTCATGTTGTGACAATCTAGTCAGCCTACATAAGCTATAATAAAGTGTAGTTGGGAACAGCAGTGTCACACATGAGGCCTTAGTCTAACAACATTTGTATTAAGTATATTGTAGAACCAAAGATAATCCTGGTTCAGCTTATCCCCTACATATTTGTTTTTTGTTTGTTCTTTGATCTCTTTAGGAAACCATTTTGGTGTGTTTCACGTTGGCTTATGGTATTTTGAATAGACAGAGGTACATATTAACTTATATTTGGAAAGTTTCCAAATTGTCATAAAGCCGAATCGATCATAAAATGATCCATTTGCCATCACAAAAGCAGCTTCCTGTCATTGAATCCAGTGAAGAACTGTCGGCAATGTCTTGGGATGTTGTTTTAACACATTGTAACATGTCTCAAGACATTACTTTATATATTGATTGAAGGTTTCTGAACCACAGGTTTTCTGAATGCTGTCTTGTTAATCCTACTGCTTGTGGTACTTAAAATGTAGCTATTGAAAGTAAGTGAAAGTTGTCGAGTAATTTGATATTGATTTATGATAGGTCATAAACATCAGATATTTGGGGTAGGTAACCAACCCCTCACTGATTGGCTGTTCCTGGTGTCAGCTGTGATCAGTTGTGGAGCAGAACATCACAGCTCCAACAAATGAGTAGTGGCTGCAGTAGGATATTATAGGTCCACACCTAGTCCTTCAAGTAGCCGGCGATGTCCAGTACCCAGCCCCAGCCACGATACAGTTTACAGAGCTGTGCCATGCAGCTCAGCAACTAATTACATTCGGCCGACATAGGGAACAGTTATTTGGTAGGAATGGAGGGTGTTGAACTTATACCTGTTTGTAATACTGAAGACCTTTCCTATAGTATAGGCCATCCATGTAAAGGTACTGGATAACCACTTTAATAACATTACTGAAGAGTCCAGTTGAGTTTATTATTGGTTTATTTTGACCAATACAGTTAGGCGTCCCAAGTTGCTAGTGATTAGACTTGCCGGTATTGACCCATGAATTGATTGGCCTCTATTTTATTTATGATGCCTACCCTTTAAAAGCATCAGATAAATATCAAAGATCAGTTAGAAAGTGTTAATTCTGTTTTCTAACGAGCATACTTGGTAGTGAGCATGCCTTGAATGAATTCATTTCTAGCCTGCGTAGCCTGTTCTATGAGATGCTTGCATTCTCAGCATTTCAACTTGGCTTATTTTAATGTACTGCCAAAAACTTGCATTAAAAATGTGTGTAGGGTAAGTTAAGAATTATTTCTAGTATGTGTTCACCAGCAAGTAGTTTCTTTTCATAGTGTTGCTGCCTTGAAGGACCATGAAACAAAGGATTACTTGAATTTGGCAGCAACGATTCTGAGCCTTAACGGAATGAAAACATTGATAGTTTTTATTTTTGTAAACATTACACTCAGGCCATTTGTTGATACAGAATGTGTGATATGTGATACCTTTTTATCGCATGTTTTTAAACCCAAAATGTAGGCCAACGACTTTCAAGAGCTTTCTTCTTCCCGCCAGCTGTACTGGAGTTAATTATTGGACTATATGACTTGTATTCCAGCAGTTTTTCAATACTTGAAGTTTAGTTTATTTATAGTTCATAAAAGGTTAAGGGATAAACCAAAGTATTGTAGTAAAAGGAAAACGTCTCCTAAAAAAAACTAAACTTACAGCTTTGGATGAAGATTGCGCGGTTCTTCTGACCATCTTTTATGATTCTTGAGGGTTCTCTAGAAAGCACTGGTTATTTTTTGGCAGCTACGAGGTTAGAAGTAGTGGGTTAGATGTGTTGCTACTAGTGATGAGCGAGTAGTAAGATATTTGGATTTGGATAGCTCTAACTGAATACTTTGAAATGTTTAAGTATTCGGATACGAATGTGTTCACTATTGACTCCCATTCGATGAGTAATGAAACAGTTCAAACGTTATAGTTAGAGCTATCCGAATCGAATATTTCACTATTCGCTCACCACTAGTTCATACACGTTTTGCTCAGTGTTTTCTGTTTTTACAATGGTAGTTAAAACTGAGACCGTAGGTAGAGTACGTAATTAACAGAAAAAACAGTAGGTCAGGGCTAACTTAGTTCTTTTTACACAGGTAGAGCATCAAGGCAATGATAGACAAGGAAATGTAGCTTAGAAACTAGATGGGTTGTAAACTATAGAAACAAGTCAGGAGATACACATATCAGAATACCAATAAGCCTTGCGGAAAGGTTCTTTAAAGGTAATCTGTCACCAGGTTTCTGTGATATGTTATGAGAGTAGCATGATGTAGGGATTGAATCACCGATTCCAGTGATATATCACTTTCTGGTCTGTTTTCTCTGCTGCAGATGTAGCGGTTCTTAGAATGCGGAGTGCTGTATAACCGCACCCACACTATTGATTGGCAGCTTTCTGTGCACCTTCATAGAAAGCTGCCAATCAGCGGTAGGGTGTAATTACACAGTAGTGGACTAGGAGGCAAGAGACAATACTTTAGTGATGATCTCCTGCTGATAAAACACTGATTTTATTCAAGCAGTAGATAGGATGGATGCACGCTGTGCTGCCGTATTCCAAAGAAACAGAAGTGTACAAATAAATGATTTATTGGTTTACGCATTTCAGAGGTTGCCCTTCCTTCTTCAGGACAAAATCATATGTATATTTTGTCCTGAAGAAGTAGAGAGACACTCCAAAATGCATAGACTAATAAATCATTTAATTGTACACTTCTGGTAACTTTAGATATGGCAGCGCAACGTTCATTAATCCTATCTACCACTTGAATAGTTTGCCTCGTGAAGCTGCAGCAGCAGTGGGGCTTCCATTCAATTACAGGGGTTGTGACAGGCACAACTCCCTGAGGTGAGCCTTCTATGGTAATTGTCAAATTTATTTGCAAACACAGATAACATCCTATTGTGTGCTTATATCATTTCAGCTGTCTATTCATGCTTATTCTATTCACTGACTTAACACCAACACACAGTTAAGAAAATTGACACATTAAATTCTAAGCACCTACATCATACTGCTTTTAGATTGCATAGCAAACACCTGCCAACAGATTCCCATTAAGAACTTGGTCTACGATTGTGAAGATCTTTGGTGTGTACCAATAATTGAAATGGTCAGTAGTAAGCGTGCATGCACACTAGAGACAATTTAAGGTGTCCAAACAGGAGGCAGTGTCAAAGAAAATTTTTAGTGTAGTTTTTCTTAAAAAAAACACAAAAAAAAAAACCATGAATATTGAGCTTTGTAAACGCCTTATAAAATATACATTTATACTTTTTTTTTACTCCTCACAACCTTAGGTAAAGATAACCTTTTAACCAAATTTGTCCTGTTGAACTGGACATTCAATATAATAGTGGCAGCAGTGTGAAATAAAATGTATGTTTTTTTAAATTCACCTCTCCAGTCAGTGTGGGGGGAGAGGCAGTTCAGCAGCAGGAGAGGTGATAGAAGGGTGTGTAAAGAGGCAAAGTTAATCTCAGCTGTGCTGCCCCTTCCCCTGACGTATTCAGTAGGTTACAGCAGGTTTCTCAATGTGTGAGATATAATGATACAGCCTTGATCTCCTGATCTAAACTGTGGAGGAGATATGTCCTTTCTTTTGAGTGTTGCAGCCTGCTTATGATTGGTCTGCATCACACAGGAGAATAAAGTAAATCACTCCAGTGAAAACTATCTGATAACACCCACTTGCACTAAAAAAATTAATTCATTATGGGGCAAATACTTTGCTAATATCCCTGCAACGGAGAGTCCTAATGAAAAAAAAGAACAAAAAATGTATTTTTCCGCTCTACAGTCACTATTACATTGGGTGTTCCGTGCAATCTGAAAAATGTGGTGGCTTCTCTTTTGTGGTATCAGAAAACCGTAACTGACTTATTCACTTAGCTTGGATTTAGTATTTTGATATTAAAATTCTGTTTTCTGTGCATACTGCGTCAGCATATTGTACCCTTTTTTTTCTACCATTCATTGACTTTCATTGCCTTTGCTAGACTTTCAAAAAAGCATGCATGTTAGAAGGTGAAATAACTAGAAAGGTCATGATCATGAACATCCTGTAAACCACAGTGCTCAGGCAATAGTAAAATGCCCAGTAACCATGTACTCGGGCTATATTTTACTTACAACTGGATTGTGTGCAATTACTTTTTAAAAGGGTTGTAATTGTCTTCTGAATCCTGGCAGCATGTAGTGGGAACTCCGGATTCACTGGTATTGCCAGTGAGAGCAGGGGAGGTCATGTGGCCACAGGTATACAATTTGCATACATGAAGACACGTACCGACTAGAAGTGCTTGACCTCATTCAGCTGACTTGTATTGAGAGAAGCCTGGCACGTCTAGTTGGGATGTGGCTGATAATATGCAAATCGCATGACCCACCCGCTCTCACTGGTAATAGCATTAAATACCGCACACTGTCAGGATTGCGAACTCTGCCATTACATAGATAACTCCAGACTTTCATTGGAAGACTGGACAACCTCTATAAACTATAAATTAAAATTTGACATTTGCAGCAGTATGGAATAAAAATCAAGAAAACTGAAGCAAGAATTCTTCGAATTCTCGTTTTGTCATGACGTTGAATGTTTGGTGATGGTTTTTACACTCTTGACTTAAATGTGATTTTGCCAAGATGTCAAGACAAACAATGGAGTTTGTATATAAAAGTGGCTTGTAGTAAAAAAAAAAAAAACACTAGTCCACCCAATCTGCAATGGGTTTTGTAGGTGATAACTCGCACTATGTAAAAAGATATGCAATATTGTGGCAGGTTTTTTTAGATATTTTTTTTTTAACATTTTTCATAATATCAATTTTTATGTCCACTTACTAAACTCTGGTAAGACCCCTGTAAGACATATCAAGTGGGCTGAAAGCTGCTCTGATTATATAAAATTTTGAATGTTACATTAAAATAAATCACATGTAAGGGCTTGTTCGTAAGTTGTGTTTTTTGAGGCATTTCTTTTTTCTTTTTTTTTTTTTTTTACTTAGCTTTTTTGACCTTGTGGTTTGTTTTTTAAAATACAGCATGACAATTCTTGCAGGTTTTTTGCTGAAATTTGTACCCATTTAAGATCAAAAATGGGTTAATAACAAAAAGGTAAATAAAATCCTGCACCAAAAAATGCATCAAAAACGTGTAATAGAGGCTGCATATATCCAGTCATCTTTCTTGCAGAAGAAAAAATAGCTACAAGTGAACATACTTTAATATGGATTTTTGTAGTAACATGATGTTGATGTAGAGGCATAAATCAGATTTACTCTCTAGCAAACCGATAGTAATTGGTGTTTAACTCTCTCAAAACTGTAGAAAAATATCTTTACTATTTGAGATAAAATTTATATCTTCTATTAGGGTTGTCGATATGCTCCGTTCTATCTTCTCTTATTTCTTTACATATCTTTCTAGATTTAAAGAGGTTTCATGAAGGGTGGGGGTCTTTTAGCATTGCGTAGAGCAGAGGTCCCCAACCTTTCTGACCTTGAGATCCACATTTGGCTCTGAGAGAGAGTTGCGAGCCACATCCATCTCCCAATTTCCCTGCCTCATACATAGTGACCCGAGAGTCCCCTTACCGGTATAATGACCGTGAAAGCTTTTCCATAGCAATCACATTGAGGCAGTAGACCAAGGTCCGGGGGTTCCTACCTTCAGATCTGGTCTTCTTTGTTGGCTACTCACAAAACTCACCATCTTGAAACCAGTTCTTCATAGCTGTTTTCCAGCTCAGAGCATAAGCAACTATCTAGCAGACAGACACGATCCGCACATCATGGGCGCACGAGCCACAGGTTGGGGACCCCTGGTGTAGAGGATGAGTGTCCTTTAACTCTACTTTAATATCAACTTTTATTGTCCAATTTTTAAATATGTTTAAGTGTGTAAAGCAATTATTACAGTTTATGAAGAGTGAGGAGTGGTAATTCTGCAGAAGGGGTAAATTGGATGATAAATGTCCTTTTGTTTGACAATCCTCTATTTACCATGTTAAATTTTCCATAATATGGCCTTTCCTAGGGATTCTGTAGTCTTATATTCACATTTATTTTATTACAAGGCTGGTCGAGATGTTGACTATTAAGAATTTGCAGCAGCTTTGTTCGTTCCTCATTTCACGCCTATTAGATTCTATTTAATATCTGTGCAGATGTGTTAGATACAGGGAAAATGTAGACATCATTCAGATTACCTTGTGTTGTATTACTTTGTCTCTACTACACATTTGCTCTGTAACCCCTATAATAATATTTAAGTAAATTGAAAGTTGATAGAGGGGACTTTTTCCAGTGTGAACTGAGGAGGGGGTCTTCTTTATATTAAGAAAAAATATTAAATTAATGCAAATGTCACTTGTGCATAGTAAGGGTTGCTCTGTATTACTTGAGTCAACTACCATATCTGCATAATGTCTCTGGGGGCTGTTCTCTGGCAGCATCGCCATCTTGTCTGTCGGCTTTGCCGCCTATAGACATGAGTGATGATGTTTGTACAAGAATTTTTATTTAATTTAGTTATTTTTTAATCTTACACAATTTAGGTAAGCCTTTTGGGGGATTGGAAGCCTGTGCTGATGTTTACCAATTTTTATTAGAAGTGTGTAAAAGCAGATTAGTGAAGCTCCCTACCTAAAATTGCCATGCGAAAACAATGTATCTTGGTTGATTTTGTTTTTATTTTATTTTTTTCTGTACATTTCCAAATATTTTTCACACTCCAGTTTAAAATGTTACCTTTAAAAAACTATTTTGGTGTTAATTTGCACAAGGCACAAGTCATCCAAAGAAAAGAAGTATTACTTTTATAATAAAAATAAAAAAGCAAATCTGTTCTCATTACTTTGCTCATTTTCCTTAGTATTGGTGCCTTTCTCATACCTCTATTTTGAAATTGTGTTTTTATTGATAATTATACCCTTGGATTTAGTCTCATTGTGTAGGATTTGTGAATGAATAGATAAAAGCAAATTATTTTACTTTTATGCTTGAACGACCATATTTCCGTGTGCTGTGTTTTTATTTGTGTCTGTTATATGTGTTGAAGAATGTAATTATTGTAAGATGTGGAAACCCCATATTTCCAGGTAAATATTGGTTAGACTACAGTGCTTGCCAGACAAAATGGTTCATACATTATATAAGGGGGACACTTGTTGATTGAAATTTGAGAGTTTCAAAGTACACATTAACTATGGTTCCACCTGTTTTTGGTCTGGCAACAATCTCACCCAACCCTCTCATAAGGCCCCATTACACGGGACGACGTTGTAACGATGTTGGTTGCGATCTCGTGGACGCGTGGTCGTTTTTGAGATCCATTCAACATCGCTGGTGAGATGTCACATGTCTAGATATCGTGGACAACTCACCAACGATGTTGTGAGCAGGGATTATTCACACACCCCGCAAACGATCCCTACTCATTGCTGTGAATGGGTGAAGTCATCCATAACATTGATATCGCGGTGTCACACTGTGCGATGCAGCAGGTTGGTTGAGTCGAAGTTGTCAGGTTTTTTAACATGTTCATAAACCTGTCAACTTCAACTTGACTAATTATCATATTTGAATCATTCAGTTACATGCAACAACGCACTAATAATGTAATTTCAACATCATTGAACACGTTACTTTTGAACGATGTTGAAGCATGATGTTGAGCCGTGTAACGGGGCCTATACACAGGAGGACCAACTTTGCTGCGTGCTCCTATGTTCTCTATCAAATATCTCTGGCAGTGCATTATCTTTTAGGCTGGTTTCACACTGCGGTTTTTCACTGATCAGGTTCGATCAGGTTTGTGTGCCAAAACCTGGAGAGGAACCAGGAGAGGAACTTGCAAAGAAAAACTATAATTGAAAGATTGACACCTGTTCTAGGTTTTGGAGTCACTCCTGGTTTTGAAACACAAAACCTGACCTGATCTGACCTGATCTGACCGCAGTGTGAAACCAGCCTTAGAAAACAAGAGGATCAGGAGTCTACCATCGGACACGTCAGGTTCTTATCTCCTCCAATATAATCTTTCAGGGTAGAGTTCAGAAAACAAAAATGTTGTGGTGCGGTCTGCTGGAGCGCCTGGTATAAGATATTTAAAAAGGACCTATGCATTCTTTACAAACTTTTATTAATTCACAACACGTTTCGGCGGTGGTATGCTGCCTTCATTAGGTGACCACCTGATGAAAGTAGTGTGGCGCCCCACTGGTCAGTGCGCCACTAAAGGGGTACTACACCCAAACTAATGTGTGTGGTATCCCTGTCACCAGAGGATGGTGATGTTAAACCTGAGGCCCTCATCCCTGCATTCATACACTTAGGGTACCTTTACACGCCGCTACTGGCGGGTGGCTACAACCGGCATACATGCGAGAAATGTATCTTGCATCGGCAATTCAACCCGTGGTAGCGGCGTGTGAGAAGAGCACTGCCCTGGAAAACAGGTGGCTACACAGCCGATTGTAGCGACCTGTATCGGCGTATAAAGAAGCAACAGAAGGGATGTCTGACACCAGCCTATGTACCTGGTATGTAGCTCCGGGTTACCGCGCCCATCAGCGATCATTGGAGGAAGCTCCTGCATTACGATTGGTAGTCGCTGCATAGGGAGGCATATTTAAGGAGCTGACCAGTCACACTGCACAATTGCTCGAGCGTCGTGTATTAAACAGCCTCCTGCGATGCCTGCCCAATCATGATTTTGCTTTGTCCTATCAGCGTCTCGTAATCCACAATTGTGGCACGCCTATGTGTTGTCCCTTCTGCACCAGGTCCGCCCATATTAGCTTGTTGTAGCAGTGTGTAAATGAGGTAAGGTGCTCGGCAGAAGGTAACTTGAGACACCCGGCGGTGTATCTAGAGATAGATGTAATCTACTGTAGCGCACCTTGTTGTGGTGTGTAAAGGTGGTGCGGGTACCGTTTGCAACCGTTTGTGCGTGCTCGTGCACGTGAAGTAGCTGGTTGTAGCCACCCGCCAGTAGCGGCGTGTAAAGGTACCCTACGAGCTAGGGGACCAATTGGCTAAACCTTTTACCAGGGTAACTGGTCCTGGTGGGAGGAGCTTAAGTGGAGAGAAAAGAGCGGGAAGGACAGTTAGTCATCAGTCAGAGTGAAGAAAAGAACAGTGAGGGAAGTTGAGGAGAGAGGACCCCGCGAGGCTCGCAGTGGAGTGTGACAGTAAAAGGAGGCAACCCAGACAGAAGGGGGATCCCTGGCTTGTGCAAGCCCCGTACCAGACAGTACCGATGGCCAGTCCGGGAGGGAACGCAGTCCAAAATGGAGAACCGGCTCCGAGTGCGGTGCAGGAAAGTTCAGCCCTGAGTTGCCAAACACGATGGGTCGCAGGCCTTTTATATCGCGCCGACCTGGTCCGACACGCACGGCCCCTCCAGGAACTCCAAACTGGGTCAAGCTCCTTAGAGAGAAGGGTAACCTCTACATACCCAATGGGCCTGGTAGTAAGAGGGCTCCATGCAGAGCAGCACATGGATAGTAAGGAGAGCGCAGTGAGAAAAAAGGACAGAGTGTGAAATCTGAAGGAACATCATTCGGGGTCTCAGAGAGACTTTATATCCATTGGTGACTACCCGGCTAGCTACCCGTGACTGTGTACCATGTGAACAGTCACCAGTAAATACCTGTTCAGAGTAAGAAGGTCTCCCGTGTTTTATTTATACTACGATATCAGTTACTACACTGCCCTGGGGACTCCGGTCTACCTGCGGGAGCGACATCATCTAGCTGCCTACCCATCGTCCCCAGTGGTCTTCTGGCAGTGCTGGTGCCAGCACCAGACACTACAGATGGCGTCACAAAATTTTATTATTTTTCTTTTCCACATTTTTCAGCGAACACCAGGGCCACGGGCCCGGGCACCGACTACCGTTGACAGCATCCATAACTAAACGCCCGGGATCTGATTACCTCGGCCCTGGGGTGGGTCAGTAGCATACCACCACCGAAACACGTTGTGGAATAAAGGTTTGTAAAGAATACATAGGTCCTTTTTAAATCTCTTATACCCGGCTCTCCAGCAGACCGCATCACATTTTTCTTTGTCTATTCATCTGTGAGGGCGCTGCAGTAGGAGCTGCTATGGAGAATGGAGACCTGGTATCTCAGACCTGCAAGGACCTGTGGTGACATCATTCAGGTCACATGACTTCTGGGTTTCAGCTTACAGCGCAGACCGGTGGTCTCCGGCGTCTTCACCCTCCAGGCTTTCTCCGGTGTTGTGCATGGGTGCACAACCTGGTGAGGTGAGTGATACCTTACTAAATTTGGCACCATTGAGCCACCAGGTATACCCCAGGAGTGCCCCTTGTCCTATTTTGTAATCACAGGGTAGAGTGGTAGAGTGGTAGAGTGGAGGGCACCCATACATCTTAGACTGTTGGCCAAACCCATCGATATTTGACTTGCATTACTCTGTATATGGGGGTATTGAGGATCAGCCTATAATAGACAGCCTAAAACTATGTTATCACACGTAAGGTTTTGCTGCAGCAATACCACAGCAAAACCTTAGGGTCTCTAGTGACTGCAGATTTCTTGGCAGGAGAAAACCTGCGTTTTTTGTATGTTTTTACTGCATTTTCACCATGTTTTTCCTGCAGTTTTGCCCATTGTACACTGCAAAAAACACCTCAAAGAATTCACATGCTCATTCTATTTAAACACAGCAAAACCTGTGCAGGTTTCTGTTTCTGCAAAGAAACTAAACCAATGTGTGTGGACAAGTTTTCCCTGAATCACATAGGTTTTACTGGGAGTCAAAAATGTAGGGTTAGATTAGCATAAAACCAATGTAACAATGCAGCACAAAAAAAGCAGTAATAATATTTATTCACTTACATAGTGTGTGAAATGCAATGTGTGAACATAGCCTGAAGGGCCTGTCACACGCATCAATATCGCCTGCACGATATCGGCTGCACGTGACGTTGCAGCGATATTGATGCGTGTGACATAGTGAATCAACCAGCGATAAATCGCTGGTTGATGATCGCCAGGTTTTAGAATCAGTCCTAAAACCTGGCGATTGTCGCCCGGTGGACACGCAGCATCGCTGCGTGTGACACCGGGAGTAGCGATATTCCAGCTCCCAGCGCCTGTCACAAGCGCTGGGAGCTGGTATCCAAGGTAAACTGCGGGTATCTAGGCAGCGCGCGCTGCCTAGATACCCGACGTGTACCTTAGTTACCAGCCTCCTCCGCTCACCGGCTGGTATCTAAGGTACACAGCGGGTAACTAGGGTCCCTAGTTACCCGCTGTGTACCTTAGATACCAGCCGGTGAGCGGAGGAGGCTGGTAACTAAGGTACACATCGGGTATCTAGGCAGCGCGCGCTGCCTAGATACCCGCAGTTTACCTTGGAGACCAGCCTGCTCCCGCTTCCAGCAGGCTGGCAGCGGGAGCAAGACATCATGGAAACGATATTTAAATCGTTTCCATGATGTCTCTGGTCAATTGATCGCTGGTGAGTCTGTCTGTGTGACAGCTCACCAGCGATCAGCCGTCAATGTCGTCAGCGATCATCTCACTGACGACATTGACGCGTGTGTGACAGGCCCTTGACTCTCAACACATAATTTGAAGCAGCCGCCCTGCTCAATTTCATTGTTTACCAGGCAAAGCTTGGTCTTTTTAGTAATAGCAGTGTTGGTTTTCTTTCCATTCGAATGCATAGGACTTGCAATACCAAACATAGCCACTGCTAACCTAGTATATAACCTAGGATATAAACAAAATGGACAAAATGGGCAAATACCCTGCAGTAAGTAAACAGTAATAGTAGATGTAAATAACATAGGGTACTTAGTTGACACTATTTAGAAAAAAACAGCATAAAATCATCCCATTATGTCACAGTGATCCCAATCAGATGGTTCTTATCTATTGTAGTTCACCTGTCTACATGGCAGAGCAGAACCTAATGGTGGGTTTACACACACCAATCATTGTATCCAATATCTGAACCAATCTCTGGTTGCAGTGAAATCATGGACACATAGTTCCATTTTGTGGCTGTGTACAACATGGAGCAATCTGTCCATGATTTCACTGCAACCAGAGATCTGTTCAGATATTGGACACAATGATTGGTGTGTGTAAACCCACCATAAGACTAAAGGCCACTTCACACGCTAGGGTATCGTTAATGATATCATTTAAACGTCACAGATTTGTGATCGCTCAAACGATATCGTTTATGCGTCAACAAACGATGTTGGAAGGAAAAATCGTTGGATCGTTCAGCAAAAATGTGAGATCCTGACCTCAAATCCATTGTTCGTCATCCAATTAACGTCCTAGGAAGCAGCAACATCGTTCAGTGTGACACCTTTTTGAACGATGTCGTTCATATTTCTCCTATTCCTGCCACTTTTTAACATCGTTCAATCGTTCTTCTCCAAGTAGCTGGAGCGTTGCCAAATTTAAGATCGTTAACGATATCCTTGCGTGTGACAACGCACTAACGAAGGATCATGGTCACGTGACATAGCTAATGATCTCGTTCACCTATATCCTAGCGTGTGACTGTACCTTAATTGTTTTTCACCGTCCTATGGAATGCTTTAGGGTATGTTCACACAGTGCGTTTTTGCTGCAGTTTCTGCCTGCGGTTTACCATTGGTTTTATGGTAATGTATGCTAATTTGTTCCTGCGGTTTTGATTCCCAGCAAAACCAATGTGTTTCACAGAGACTCTGTGCACACACATTGGTTTTTGTTCTCTGGAGACAGTGTAAACACCACAGGATTTGCTGCATTTTTGTTTTCCAGCAAAATTTATGGATTCTAGGATTAGGTGTCCCAACACATTGGTTTTTGTTTGGTGAAGAAAGTGGAAACACCTCAGGTTTTAATGTGTTTCAGAAAGAATGAGCATGTCAGTTCTTTGCTGCACTTTTGCTAAAGTGGAAACACCTCAGGTTTTGCTGTGTTTCAGAAAGAATGAGCATGTCAGTTCTTTGCTGAACGTTTGCTAAAGTGGAAACACCTGTGGTAATTCCATTTTCTGTAGAGAAAAAAAAAGTGTGTGTGAAAGCTTTTCCCTGATCACGTAGGTTTTGATGGAAACTAAAAACTCAGGATTAGATTAGCATAGATTTACATAAAACCAAGGCAAAACCTTCCTGTGGGCACATACCCTTATAGACAAAATGCTCATCTCAAAAAGGGGAAGCTGTTGCCCTATATGTACAGTGTACAAGGAACTAAAGCAAAACCTAAGAAATGAGCTAGAGCACATGTATAAAAGCAATATGTAGATGTACATTCACACTGTGGCCAGTAATAAATATAACCTAGGATAAAAATAAAATGAGCAAATACCCTGTAGTAAGTAAATAGTACAAGTAAATAACAAAGGGTACTTATTTGATACTATTTTGATCAAAAAAGTATGAAAGCCATCCAACCGTGACAAGGTGTACCTAATCAAGACGGTTTCTACAGTACAGGCATTTTGTTCCCCTCATTCATCTAATATTGATGGCCATCCTAAGGAATAGGTATCCATAATATTCTTATATGGTCTGCAGAACACTAATGTAAAGCCAGTATTACCATTATATGATCACTGAATGATAGTAATATCAGTCCTAGTGGATTTGATTAATGCTCAGTATGGTGTTATTATCACAACAGTATATTATTATTATTTATTTATATAGCGCCATTAGATTCCATGGCGCTCTACTTGATAAGGGTTAGACGAGGACAAGTTCAATATAATCGTGTAGTCCGTACAAGCAGGAACAGGAGGGGATAGGACCCTGGCCGCGAGGGCTCACAGTCTACGTATATGCAGTTAATATATGGTCATGGACTGGTGGTATTATTTGCCGGTTATATTGCACTATTAATGCTAATTTCTCCTTCGCATCATTGGGGGACACAGGACCATGGGTGTATGCTTTTCTGCCACTAGGAGGCGACACTAAGTAAAATTAAAAGTTAAGCCCTCCTTCCTGCAGTATACACCCGTACGTAGGCGTAGCTATTCAGTTTTTTGGTTAGTGTCCATGGAGGCACATGTGTGTCTGTAGCTCAGACCACATCTACCATTTTTATTCTTATTTTTATTATTTAATTCTTATTTTTACAAAGAACCTCTTTATAAGAGCATGGAGGATCCCAAGGCAATGCACATCACCCTTGGAGGGGCGACGCATCCCCATAAAGGGGCTCCGCTCTCATTACCCCAAACCGTGCAGGCAGCCACCGTGCATACCCAAGGAATTCCTCTGCAGGACAGGGGGATGCAAGAAAGCACGAGTGCAGCACTTCTCACCTCCTCCAACAAAGGAGCAGGTGATTGAGGCCACCAGCGTGCCCAGCCACCGCACCGATCCATCCCCAAGGGATCCGGTGCAGCACAGCAGCAGCAGTCTGCACACACGGGGCGCCATTCCCTGCTCCAGCCGCGGCGGCCCCAGGCCGGGACGCGCACCACTGGTAAGTGCAGGCGCACATCCAGAGCATGTGGCCAGAGCTCCAATGTGGAAAGGGACGGATCCCACAAAGGGCTCTCCTCTCCCTGCTCGCTCACAGAGCCTCCGGTCAGCCGCAGCGCGCCCCACTGCATCCCCCTGCACAACAGGGGGATGCAAAGAGCGATCATCCCACCACCTCTCACCCGCTCCAACCAAGGAGTACGGGTGATCGAGGCACAATACCACAGACCCAGCCTCAGTCCACAGCGCCCTGCGGCGGCTCCGTGCTATGACGCACACCGCCGGGCGTGTCCAGGGCTGGAGGGCGGCTGTGACACGTTGCGGCGCTGCGATCCACCGCTCCAGGTCAAGCCCGCCGGCATCGCTAGCCCTGGGGCCGCTCCCGGTGGCCAGACACTAATTTAGGCCCCGGTCTGGGCCCACACATTAACGCCGCCCTCCTCGCCTGTGATTGGCTGTGCGTCAGGTGACCGCCCAGCGTCATAGGGGCGGGCACAATGACGCAGGGGACATAGATAGCCGCGATTGGGCGCTGCAAGCGTCAATCGCAGCTAAACACACCCCCTACTATGACGCAGGGCTAGTTAGGAAGCCCAAATCAAGCTGCCAATCACACGACGGCCATGCTGCATCGCCACCCCCCCAAATCGGCGCGAAACTACAACAAAGCAAGTGTGTGCAGCTCAGAGCTCATAATGCACACTGCTACACCACACCCCCAAAACGGCGCGATTCTTAAAAACAAAGGATCCACACATAGGCCACATCACCACAGACAGTAAGATACTGAATGACAGTGAGTGACGGCTTCAGCCTACCCTGGGTGCTGTAACCTAGGGCCTTGTAAGGGGATGCCATATAGTAATGGGATCTTCTCTCAATCTACAAGTGCATCTCTCTTGCAGACTGCAGCAGCTCATCCATCTCTACTTGCTGGAAGGCCACCTAGTAAAGGTAGCCTCTGGGAACATAGCAGCTGCTAACAGGGGCCCAGTCAACACCGGACTACAAGTCTCAGGACTCCTTGCACCAAGTCTCCTACTCGAGTGAAGCTGCAGCTTGTGCCCATCCGCCCTGTACAGTGTGGAATCAAGTAATAAGTCTTACCCATTACACCGTCCCCTCGCCTACGGCCCTGGGCACAGGGGAGGCAGGTGAACCTATAGTAACTGTCCCTGTGACAACAGGAAAAATGACCCTGTAAAAGTTATGGATAAAGGGCTAACACAGGCCACATACAGGGCAGCATTACACAGCTTCCTGGTGTCACCTCTCCTTATGGTCACTGTAACCAGTCAGACACCGCCTCCGTGCTGGTCAGCTTTAGCCGGATGTAGAACAACCCTGCTCCATGTCAAATGGTCAGGTGCTGTGCATCAGCTCATATCCTAGACGTCCATAGTGCCATTTCCTACCCCACAGCTAGATACTATGTGCCCAGAGAACCCCCTCATGCAGTTCTCTCAGTATCTGTTATCCACAACAGATCAATGCACACTATTATTCACATCCTTATGTCGACTCTCAACCCAGTCGTCCACCAACAGTCCAAGTTACCCTCGGACACCCACAGCAGTAACCATCACAACTCCGATGGTACTGTAAGCACTGACAGTGATTACAAGCACATAACGCAGTACTCAGGCGCCATGGCATAGGGGTAAGAACATCGGATCTGTGATCTTCAAAAGGCACAGGACACATGAGTTCCACTTCACCCGGGTACACCCCAACAAGGGTAACCGAAAAATTGGACCCTATAACGAGCCCATAACCGTATAATCATGGGCATAACTACAAGCAGTGCAGGGGTAGCGATCGCACCAGGACCCTGCAGTCCAACAGTCCATTTGGCCCATAGAAAAGGACTAATACTTTTAAAGATTTGCATTGATTAAGGGCCCAGTAGGAGCTTTCACACCAGGGCCTAAGGTTACACGACAGTGGATAGTGCACATAGCTGTACACATCACAGAACCGCCTACAGGATTAACCTTAAAATCCGTTTATCTCAACAGCTAAAGGAATCCACAAACACGCTCCAGATGTCATCTCAGTGCACAACTCTAACCAGCAAGATCAGCCTAACTGCCTGCATCATTAGCCCATAGCCTTTCACTCAGGCAGCGTGCAGAAAACACCACTGCCACGCATTACATAACCCCTACTCCTGCGCCTTATGACATGTGGCCCAACCGCCTGTAAAACAAGATTCACATACCACTACCGGTATACAAGCCTACACGGGCCGACCCCTGTAGGGCTCACCTAGCCATCAGTAGCCAGGTCAGATCGCCTCTTGGCACAGAACAACTGACGAAAGCAGTAATCAAGACACCCATCAGCTACCTCTGTGGGATGTAACATCTGCAAAACTACCTACCGGGTCAGAATTTCAAGCTCTATAACATATAAAAACGCAAACCTCGAATTCCGTGCTGGTTCTCGGACATAGCATATACCCATACCGTATATCTTACCACACCAGGTTTTAGTCACGTAAACTCAACAGGACTAACAGCCCATTCGGTATACTAAACCCTACTCCTACCGTACTAGGACTGTATGGAATCCACTATCACAAGATAGTCTATAGAGTATCCGGTTCAGTGCACCGGTCTGTAGGTTACCCCTTAATTCGCCTTCGCAGAGCATTTGCAAGTAACCCGGACTCAGAAGTCAGACCTTCGACAGCAAATGTCGAGTTCCTCAAGCATAATCCCTAGGTAACCACAGCACAGGTACTCCTTCAGACCCATCGAAGTCTCTGATCTCTACACATGAAGTAATCGAGGTTAATCAGGCCCCCTTCAGACAAGCTAGGCTACTCTCCCTCGCTAGGTTACCTACCCCTGCCGCCTCTAATTCACTGCTAAATGGGGCAAAGGCCCTGTCCAGCATCTAGCAGTACAGCGCCATACAATTCAATTGCTCAGTCAAAAAAATAAATAAATAAACAAATAAATAAATAAATAAAAACCTTACCCGCATAACCCATGAATGACTGCAACGCAACCCAGGTACCCCTCTAGTTGTTGTCCCGCCCTCAGATACTCCCCGGCAGGACCAACTTCGCACACCATAGACTACATCCAGCTTACCTGGCAAAGGTCTACTCATCAAGACTGGCAGTCCCTATGCCATCTACCAGTGTGACTTCTCTCTCAAAAGTACTCAGATAGTAGACACAGTCATCAGTGCATTGGGCAGCACGTATGCTAAGGTTGGATTGAGCACAGCTCCCCCTTAATTACCAACAGTCACAGACATCAGTTATCATGATGATATCACACCATGGGCCGAGCATGGCCAAGATCAAACAAACAAACAAAATGCCTTTTTCCACTCATGGAAAGAAAATCCTTCCTCCCGCTCCAGTAGCTGGTAGTACCCACCAATACCAGCCTATGCTGCGAGGTAGAGGAGGGGTGCCGCCTAGCGCCAGCACACAACCCATATCTACTAGACTCCCCAGTAGCCACGCCTTACAGTCAACATTCTAAGCAGCGACCTATCGCTTAGCACCTTATCATTTTCACCACCTCCTGGCTGGTCGCCCCATCGGCATCCAATCAGACAACACTACAGCGGTGGCGTACATCAATCACCGAGGCATCACACACAGCAAATCGCTAATGTGCAAAGGGGAGCCCACTCTATCATATCGGCAGTCCACACCCCGGAGGTGGACAGCTAGACAGCGGACCTCCTAAGCCGCCACGGGCTGACCCTAGGAGGATACTCCCTACACCCGGAAGTCTGTCTACAAACCTGCCGATGCTAGAAAAACCCCCACGTGGACCTTATGGCGCCAAGAATGAACACAAAAGTCCTGACTTTTGTAACCAAGTCCTGGGACCCGCTTACCCTAAAGAACGGACGCGTTAGTCCTCCCCTGGCGTCGATTCCAGCTCCCATACATCGGGAAGATCAACAGTAGAGGGGCCTCAAGTAATTCTAATCGCCACAGACAGGCCACGACGGACACGTACACAGCGTTCGTACGGCTCCCCGCCGACACGCCCTGCCCATTCCAAAACTGCGGAACCCCCCTATCCCTGGGCCCCCCCACTTTTACCACATAACTCAGAAGCCCTGTATCTAACCACGTGGCAACGGAACCCTGGATCTAGATCTTCACAACAAAACCCATAAAAGGCAAAATCTAAACCCTAAGTGTCCTTCTCCAAAAAGGATCATCCCCAAACCACGGGTGATGACCTTCACCCAAGGACCTTCTCGCACACGGCTTTTGACAGGACAACCGTGGCTGTCTAGGACCTAAACCTAGTTCTAGGTGCTCTTCAGGAGCCTCCAGCTGAACCTCAGAAGGAGGTACCTGTATCCCATCTCTCGTCTACAATCGCCTTCTTAAATGCAATTCCGTCAATTAGGCGCGTGGTCAACCTGGCCGCCCTATCCTTTCGGCCTCCACCTATCCTTCCACAAGGATAAGCACTCATCCGAACGCCTCAGGTCTTTGCCTTAGATGGCACCCCTCATCGACCTTAACAAGGACATCGTCCTCCCGTCCCTCTACCCAAACAGCTCCATTCTGCAAAACAGAAACGCTATTCGCCATACCGGAGGGACCGAGATAAAGAAAAGTGGCATTTAACTTCACATTGGCAATATGAATCGACTCCGCGACCCAACATCCCTATTGCCTCAAAAACAAGTCAACTCCAGAAGGAGTGAAAAAGCACTCAACTCAATCAGTGAGCACCTGATAAGCTATTCGGCACCAGGCCGTGGCAAACACTACAATGTTCACACCCAGGCATCCTCAGACACAAGCCTACGTAGAAATATTTTGCAGGCAACAGTCGTGCATCTGTAAGCAACCGGCGCACGATGCGCGACCACTACTCAACTGATTCCCACCCAGGGACTGCTTTAGGACGTCCCATGGTCCTGTGTCCCCCAATGATGCGAAGGAGAAACAGGGATTTTTGTGTACTCACCGTAAAATCCTTTTCTCCTAGCTCATCATTGGGGACAAAGCACCCACCCTCTAATTCTTCAACACTCTGTACAGTACACTGCCCTACACTATGTGTACTCTGTCTGTACAGTACCTTACCTTACGCTAGTTGTACAGTATTTCCTTACCTGCTCTCCTACTGCTCTAGTACAAAACTGAATAGCTACGCCTACGTACGGGTGTATACTGCAGGAAGGAGGGCTTAACTTTTAATTCTACTTAGTGTCGCCTCCTAGTGGCAGAAAAGCATACACCCATGGTCCTGTGTGCCCCAATGATGAGCTAGGAGAAAAGGATTTTACGGTGAGTACACAAAAATCCCTGTATTTACACACTGATTGTACTTGGCTCTGCTTGCTGCTTCCAGCAGTTATCTTGTACTTACATATGTCACCTGCTGACTAGAATAGGCCATTGAGCAAAGTGTCTTGAGACTCTAGTGGGCATGTGACCCCTGTTATGCAGATGATGGCCATAACCATATAATATAACAGTTCTCTTTTTAGGACAAAATCCAAATATGTTTTTCATTGTTGGATTCACTGATTTGATATTGGTATTTAAATCCATAGACAACATGAGAGAGAAAGTAGGGTAATCATTTACAACAGAGTGGATCAGAGCTATACTTTAATATTAAAAGAAATCTAGGAACATTTCCTGGAAGAGCCCACGTGGATATGTGAACTGAGCCATTAGAGTGCGTGCTGAAATAGCACCAAAAGAAGCATCTTGAAGTAGGGGCTTTTCTGGCACTATTTACAATGTGTAAGTGATAACAGAAAGACAATTTATGGGACATTGAATTTTAGTGACATAAAAGTCGACTCTTCTTTCTCAGAAATCGCTCATATGCTGAATTTCAGTACATTGCATTAATCCGATTGTATAGAGCAGTATAGCACATGGCAGTGCAGAACAAAAGAGGTTAAATAATGCACTTGCTTGTTGGAGGAAACTGAAAAGCTGTTGTACAAATAACAACAGTCGCTCTGGTTATGACATGCCATGCTGAGAAATATCCTTGTTCCATCTGTCTCAAACACAGCCTTTATCTGTAGGAAAACAACTCTCACCTCAACGGTCTTCTATCTACTGCGGCTTAACCCATGCTGTTTACAAAGTCTGTTACAGTTCGGTATTTTCATCCATCTATCAATATTATCACAAGCTACAATCGTTCTCGATAACCTTTCTGAATAGTTTTCTTAAAAGGTTTTTGTTTATTAGACCATGGAAATTAGTTTTCATTTCTTAGCCCAGCCCCAAGATCCCGTTGTAACAGTGGGTGCACAATAGAGGTGGCCGAAAGCCAACTGCAAAATGGCATTGACAGTAAGTTAAATCTGTATGTCTAAAAATCATGGAAATTCTTTTGCATTCCTTACCCTGGCCCTAAGATCCTAGCACAGTGGGTGCTCACCATAAGGGGGCATATGCCAACTGCATATCAATCAGTCTTGAGGACCAAAGGATCCAGCAGATGATGTCATTATTTAATATTGCTAGTAAATGTGGAATACCGAAATAGTAATGTTTATTATGTTTAACACAATGTTATTGTAGTAAGGTGATTCCCTGTAGGGTATATATAAAAAACAAACATGCGGCGCCAATCTCAGCGCGTTACCAATGTAACTCTCTGGTGCCCTTTTAATGAAGTTTTATGCACTCACCTCTTGCCATAAAACTTCAAGCATATGGTTTTTCCAAAGCCTCCTCACGCTTTGGATATTTTATCCGGGTCTGCTGCTCGCCTTGAATTGATCCTGTATTGGGTCCTGCCACGGATTCCCACAGGCATACTTCATATTACAAGCACATGAAAACAGCAAGTACATCTTTATATGATATTTGCATTCTAATTATATGTACTGAGCCTTCTAGGAGGCATCACCAGTGAGTCCTATTTCAGCACCTGGGCATCTGTAATAGCTATTCTAGCTTTTAGAGTCACTAAGATGTGATGTGTGTGCAATCTATCTGTAAACTCTCAAATACACACTCCTAGCATACTTTATTATTATTATAGTGCTATTTAATCCATGGCGTTTTATATGTAAAAAGGGGCTCTCTTTAGATGAGTACAATAATTATGAGCAATGCAAGGCACCCACAGGTAGAGGAGGTGAGAGGATCCTGCCCGCGAGGGCTCACAGTCTATAAGGGATGAGTGAGGATTCAGTAGATGAGGGTAGAGCTGGTTGTGTGGCGGTTTGGTGGATTGAGGATCACTGCAGAGTGTAGGTTTGTCGGAAGGGGTGAGTCTTCAGGTTCCTTTTGGAGGTTTTCACAGTAGGCGAGTGTCTGATGTGTTAGGGCAGAGAGTTCCAGAATATGGGGGATGCACGGGAGAAATCTTGTATACAGTTGTGGGGAGAAGAGATAAGAGGAGAATAGAGGAGATTTTTAGAGGATCACAGGTTATGTGTAGGCGAGTACCAGGAGACCATGTCACATATATATGGAGGGGACAGGTTGTGGATGGCTTTGTATGTGATGGTTAGGGTTTTGAATTGGAGTCTCTGGGCAAAAAGAAGCCAGTGAAGGGCTTGGCAGAGAGGAGAGGCCGGGGAATAGCAGACAGACGGGTGGATTAGGCAGCAGAGTTTAAGAAATATTGGAGGAGTGCAAGAGTCCTAGAGGGAAGGCCAGAGAGCAGGAGGTTGCAGTAGTCAAGTGGGAGATCATGAGGGATACACGAGTGTTTTTGCAGTTTCTTATTCAAGGAATGTACGGAGTATTAGATACGGATGTAGGGATCCAGGAAATATTTTTGAGTTTGAGTTGGCAGGAGGTGGCAAGGGCTTGGACATATGGCTTGAAGGACATGCCAGAGTCAACGATTGCCCCAAGGCACCAAGCATACGGTACTGGGGAAAGTGAGAAGCCATTCACTTTGATGGTTAGGTCTGGTGGAAGAGTAGAGTGAGATGGGGGAAATATGATGAATTTTGTTTTGTTCATGTAAAATTTTAGAAAGGAAATAGAAAAGAAGAAATAGCAGACAGACATTTTGTATTAGATACAGTGCTGCGCAAATTAATTGGGACAAAGCATTTTTTAAGTAAAATCGTAAGTTGGGGTTACCAGTCATTGATTCAAACCAGTTTTAACTGCTTTGAACAGGTGTGAGTGTACAACCTTGAGTAACATAATGTGGTTTGACTGGTTTTAGTCAGAAAATAACAGCTAGCTGCCCCCACAGCTTCAGTTGATAGTTTGTTTCTGTGAGGAGAGGGTCCACATCGCCGCCGATTTCATAGGCGACGTGGGGGCGTGACCTATCGGCGGCGACATCGCCCCTACGTTGCCTCATGTAAAGGGGCAGTGTCGGGCGGTCACCTGGTTTCAGAGCAGTGCTTTGAAACCAGGCGACCATCATGGGGTGATGTGTGCACATCGCCCCATGTAACCGGCCGCCGGCGACCTGTCAGGCGATGGGAGCATCCTGCATCGCCGCTGGGGTTTCCAGACACTCCGGCGGCGATGCCGCCTGACAGCTCGCTGGCGTGGGGCTGGAGGTGTCGCCCCGTGTAAACGGGGGACGGTGACGCAGGCGGGGCGCCAAAAATGTGCGCGCACCTGCCAGTCGCCGCCGACATCCCCAGCCCCGTCACCAGGTGTAACAGGGACTTAAGAGAAATTGCTTCTACCGTTGGTATTGGAAAATCTACTGTTTCACGAATAATTCGCACACACAATGAAACTAGATCATTTTCTCCAAAACAAAAAGATAAATATGGAAGAAAAAGGAAAACGACACCAAGAACTGATAAAACACTTATCAGCAATAGTAAAACTAATGCAAAAAAAACAAGTAAAGACTTGCTTTGTCCCAATTAATTTGTCCAGCACTGTATGAAGAGATCCAGGATAGGGCCAAGTCTGTGATACCAAAAGAGGAGAGAATTTGTCGCAATAGGGAATAGTCCATGTTTGTCAAAGGCAGAAGTCAGGTTTAGAAAGAGGAGAATAGAGTAGTGTCACTTGCTTTTGGCAGTTAGTAAGTCGTTGGTGACATTAATTAGGGTCCTTTCGGTTGAGTGATGCGGTCGGAAGCCAGATTGTAACTGGTCAAAGATGGAGCAGGAGGAGAGGTGGGAGGACAGTTCAAGATGGACATGCTTTTCCAGCAATTTTGAGGCATAAGGGAGAAGTGATATTAGGTGATAGCTAGACACAGAGAATAGGTCAGAGGAGGGCTTACTGAGGATGGGTGTGATGTGGCGAAGTTTAAAGCCAGATCTGGATACAAAAAGATTTCCCAAGTTGTAAAGATCTCAAGGAGCACTGTGCAAGCGATCATATTTAAATGGAATGAGTATCAGACCACTGCAAATCTACCAAGAACCGGTCGTCCCTCTAAACTTTCATCTCGAACAAGGAGAAGACTGATCAGAGATGCAGCCAAAAGACCCATGATCACTCTGGATGAACTGCAGAGATCTACAGCTGAGGTGGGAGAGTCTGTCCATAGGACAATAAGTCGTACAGTGCACAAATCTAGCCTTTATGGAAGTGTGGGAAGAAGAAAGACATTTCTCAAAGATATCCATAAAAAGTCTCATTTGAAGTTTGCCACAAACCGCCTGGGAGACACCAAACATGTGGAAAAGGGTGCTCTGGTCAGATTAAACCAAAATCGAACTTTTTGGCCACAATGCAAAACGATATGTTTGGCGTAAAAGCAACACAGCTCATCACCCTCAAAACACCATCCCCACTGTCAAACATGGCGGTGGCAGCATCATGGTTTGGGCCTGCTTTTCTTCAGCAGGGACAGGGAAGATGGTTATAATTGATGGGAAGATGGACTGAGCCAAATACAGGACCATTCTGGAAGAAAACCTGTTGGAGTCTGCAAAGACCGGAGACTGGGACGAAGATTTATCTTTCAACAAGACAATGATCCCAAACATAAAGCAACATCTACAATGGAATGGTTCAAAAATAAACGTATCAAGGTGTTAGAATGGCCAAGTCAAAGTCCAGACCTGAATCCAATCGAGAATCTGTGGAAAGAGCTGAAAACTGCTGATCACAAACGCTCTCCATCTAACCTCACTGAACTCGAGCCGTTTTGCAAGAAAGAATGGGCAAGAATTTCAGTCTCTTGATATGCAAAACTGATAGAAACATACACCAAGCGACTTGCAGCTGTAATCACAGCAAAAGGTGGCGCTACAAAGTATTAACTCAAGGGGGCCGAATAATATTGCACGCCCCACTTTTCAGTTTTTTACTAGTTAAAAAAAGCTCAAAATATCCAATAAATTTCGTTCCACTTCACGATTGTGTCCCACTTGTTATTGATTCTTCACAAAAAAATTAGAATTTATATCCTTGTGTGAAGCCTGAAATGTGGCAAAAGTTTGATTACTGCTTTGCACACTCTTGGCATTCTCTTGATGAGCTTCAAGAGGTAGTCACCGGAAATGGTTCTCATTTCACAGGTGTGCCCTGTCAGGTTTAATAAGTGGGATGCTTGCCTTATAAATGGTGTTGGGACCATCAGTTGGGTTGTGCCGAAGTCTGGTGGATAAACAGCTGATAGTCCTTCCTACTCAATAGACTGTTAGCTGCTTTTTTCTTGCCATAATACAAACTCTAAGTAAAGAAAAACTTAGATCCTTAGACACACATTATAAATCATGCCGCAGTATGGCTAGGGTCACACATGGCAATCCGTTTTTGGAAGTGTTTTCCATGCTAAATCCGTTTTTCCTAGGTTGCATTTTGTGCTCCTGTGCCCCTGAACGATTTTTGGACATTGTCATTTTTTCTTAAAAACGCATATGCGTTAACGCATGCGTTAACACATGGTACCTATATGTACCATGCGTTAACGGATGCGTTTCCCATAGGGCCCTATGTTACAAAAACACATGCAGTTTTTTCCTGCACCAAAAACATTGCATGCAGCTTTTTTTGGATGTAGGGAAAAATGGCATAGCGTTTTTGAAAAACGCAGTGACACTTTATTGCACCATTCATTAACGGATATGCGTTTTTGGACTTAGAAAAAAAAGTTCAAAAACTGATTCCAAAAACGAAGCGTTCTTCTTTCACATAGTCTCTGATGAAGCAGAGCTGCATTTGTTCATGAGGAGGGAAGACAGAGAAGACGAGGATCATGGATGGGTATGAGTGTGGGGAGTGATAAAGATAGTGTAATAAAAGATTGTCTGCAACGTTTCCTGGGTAAAAAACGCATTTGTTCAAATGCAACTGCAATGCGTTTTTACTATGTTTGCATGCATTTTCCTATACAAGTGTATGGGTGCGTTAACGCATTCATTTTTATCACCATTTTAGCACCTGAAAAAACGCATTGCATCCAAACGGAGCAAAAACATGATGTGAACTTAGCCTTACTGTTACCTCAACCATCCTCCCTCCCTATGCTATATCAGCACCTGTTTTCTATCACATTGTTTCCTCACACATTCCACACCCCTATACTGTCTCCTCACACATTCTGCCCTCACTTTGCATATAGTCTTCTCATACATCCCCTCCTCCCATGCTGTGTCTACACCCATTTATGCTCCCCACAATAATACTTTGGTGTTATCAGCTCTAGAGGAGTGTTACCCAGACCGATATTCTTTGCACATCTGCGGTGCTGGTGGGTGATGTCAGCAGCATGATCAGATGACAGGATCATACTACTGACATTGCCCTGACCCAGAAGTGTCGGTGGTGTGAGGTAGCAACCGGGGAACCCGCTTGCATAACGACAAAACACGTGTTTATAAGTTTAACCAATGTCTACCCGTTTATTTTTCACATATTAATAGCATAACCCGGGTAGCATGTTGGACACATATCACATGGCTTATAAACACTTTACATAAATACACCATACATTTACATATAACATTACATAATACATATATTGCACATAACGCTTATAGTAACCCGGGACCTGTAACCATCTCTCTGTCCCCATTGGAGCTCTACTAACAGCTCCCGTGGTGGCTACGGCCTCCGGCCTATATACATTTCACATACATTTAACATCAAGTACCATATCAACGGGCCCTATAGGTCCCAATGGCGGAACCAGCCGCCTGGCTTTAGTCACCCAGCTTGATGACCTAACATTACCCCGTAGTCAGGATTCCTGCCTGACCGGGCCTTACATACCATGTGTGATCCATCCTATAAGCCACCATGGACCACACACGTCCTTTCACTCGCTCACAGCCCATCATACACATCCATGGACTGTGGCTCCTCTGGGCTCAGAACAGGGATTGGCAAACCCTAGTAACCCGCGGGGTGAACCACCCGTTACCCAGTACGGGAGCCCTTCTAACCCCTGCTTCTGACCTCTCATACACACATTCCGGTTCATCAGGTCCTTTAACTGAGTACTCCGACTCGGACCCAAAGGCGGTCTATGCCCGCCTGGCACACTACATAAAATCACCTCCCACAGGGCTACATTCAATCGCCTCCCGAAGGGCTACATACAATCCGGTTCATCAGGACCTTTAACTGACTACACTGAGTCGGTCCCAAGGGCGGTCTATGCCCGCCTGGCACACTACATACAATCGCCTCCCGAAGGGCTACATACATTCCGGTTCATCAGGACCTTTAACTGACTCCACTGAGTCGGTCCCAAGGGTGGTCTATGCCCGCCTGGCACACTTCATACATCGACCCCTATAGGGCTACATTCACTCGCTGGGTCTTTTAAAAAGCCATACAGTACTTATAAGGTCCAACAGGTCCTTCACTGGACCTAATGGCGGCTACACTCGCCTAGCATGATTTACACCCAAGGTGCACAGTTCACACAATCATTCAGGAACTGCTTTTCTTACCGGGCACGGATCCGGGTCTCGCTACCTGTGTCACAGGTTCCACCAGGCATCCCCACGGGCCCCTTCCCGGACGTGAGGTGAACCACGCCCAGACGAGCGTCCACGGGTCAACCACGGCTTCCCCTCCAGGTGCTGTCACAACCGCGGACCTTGGCACCGGCCTGGAGCTAGCATGCTCCCGTCATTCACACAGAGCCTCTGGACTACTCTGCACTTGGCTGGTCTCAGCTTCCATCTGAATCTCTCAGCACGAGTCTCAGCTTCCATCTGAATCTGAATGAATCTCTCAATCACTCAGCTGGCTGCCTCTTATCGTGCCAGCCACTCCCACATGGACACACCCCCTTAGCTGCCGGTAATCAGCCTTTCACACAGCTCAGGTTAACTTCCTGTGTTCTGGGTTGTCAGCACTCAGCCTTATTCCTTAGGGACTCCTCGATCTCATCCCACTCTCACTGCCGCTCATTAGTAACATGAAACCTTGTGTTCAAAGTTGGTTCACACAGCATTATCACAGTCAACCCGGCCAGTGTGCACAGGATCCTCCTGATCCTGCATGTGATGCGCCCCGGCCATGAGGATCATGCCGGCGGTGCCTCACAGTGGTTACGGCTTCAACTGTACTCGCACCTGCAAGACGCAACTACAATTGATTGCTGGGAGCCGGTGAGTAAGGGTGCTTTCACATTTGCGTTCCCCTCCGCAGCGTTCTGCGGAGGGGAGCCGCAATGTGGGCGCAGCACCGCCAGCCCCTATCCTTATAGTGGGAGCGCACGGTGCTGCGCTTGACTGCGCACGACCGTGCGCACCCATTCACTCCCATATGTGATATGTGAACATGTTGCATTTCTGGTGCGGACGAGACTGGGTGATTTGTGCGCAGGCATCCGCCTGCCACAGATCGCATATGGGAGTGAATGGGTGTGCACGGTCATGCGCAGTCAAGCGCAGCACCGTGCGCTCCCATTATGAAGATAGGGGCTGGCGGTGCTGCGCTCACATTGCGGCTCCCCTCTGCAGAACGCTGCGGAGGGGAACGCAAATGTGAAAGTAGCCTATCATCTTCCCTGAGGCAACTACATAGGCAAAAGAAATTAATTAGGATTTCTTTATAAGCATTACATTTCAGCATTATTACACACTTGGAAAAAATGGAATTTCAGGCATTTTTAATCGCATTTTTGTGAACTTTTTTTATTTAAAAAAAATTGAAACATCCATTTTTCATGCTTTATAGAAAAGCCTATGTACGTAATAGAAAAAAAATAATTCCTAGAATATATTGAAGAAAATAGTGGGTAACTATGCAAATGGCTTGAAATACACAGCAAAATGGTATGTGAACACATGTACCTAAATATAAAGCTAATGTTCATACATGCCCTACCCCATGTTATATTAGTCAGCAGTTAAGGAGTCAATTTAGAAGCATATATAGCATTGTAGTGGCCTCCATATGAGTACCTTATTTTCTTCTGTAACATACCTAACCCTTAAACTTAACCCTCAGTTTATTAGTGTTTGCCAGAATTCTGGTGAAAAAAAGTGTCTGAAAGGGCACTTCTATGCCAGTGCTGCTAATTTTTTAAAGGTTTTCGGAACTTTGATATAAGAAGGTTTCTATGTGTGCAGCTTGACAAATTCCTCATCCTTACTGATAACTTATCAAGACTGGATTCAATCAATCAGGTTATCAGTTATATACTTCTACATATAGTTACAGTATATACAGTAGGTTGAAAAAAGACTTGGGTCCATCAAGTTGAGCTTTTCTTAATACTGCAGCTCATCAGGACATAGCACAAGCAATCAGACACTCCAGCACTGTGCCACTCTATGGGCCACTGTAAAATTAAGAATAAATAAAAAAATAAAGTTTGTAAAAATATGAAAAAAAAACAGAAGTTCAAATCACCCCCCTTTTACCCTATTCAAAATAAAAAAAAGTAAAAAAAATACACATATTTGGTATTGCCATGTTCACAAATTCCTGATCTATCAAAATATAAAATCAATTAATGAGAGCTGTAAACTGCGGAACACAAAAAGAAATTCAAATGCCAATATTACCTTTTTGGTTACCATAATATAGCAATAAAATACAATAACAGGTGATCAAAACAAAATTGGTATCATTACAATCGTCAGATCAAATCGCAAAAAATAAGCTGTGACACGGCCTCAGTTCCTGAATGGGTCGAGGAAGATGGCACCAAAAACGCAATAATTTTTTTTCAAACCTCTGAATTATTTTTCACCACATATAGTGAATGTGATTAATAAGAAACTTAAAAAAACAACCGTGGAATTACACTTTTTTTTGCAATTTCACTGGATTTGGAATTTTGTTCCCCATTTTCCTGTACACTATATGGTAAAATGAATGGATTTTATCTGAAAGTACAACTCATCCCACAAAAAACAAGCCGTCATATGTCTATATTGATGGGAAAAATAAAAAAAAATTATGGCTCTTGGAAGAAGGTGAGGGAAAAACGAAAACAGAAAAATTGAATATCTCCCAGGGGTAAAGGGGTTAAACATGCACACAGGGCTTGCATAGGGCACCAGTCACACAGATACATGTGATGCACAGTGTATTGATGATACCCATACTAATAGATCAGGTGGGCTGACCAGCACTATATAAGTGTATCCCACAGGACAGAGACCCTAATTCACCCAACCAATATTAAAAAGTCTGGCTGCATTCTGCGTAACAATGGAAAAATGTGGATAAAGTTTTTATAATAGTAAAATATAAAATTATATAAAATATACTGTGAGGTAGAAGTCCATATTTTAGCCAAAATACTTTATCTCACAACTCAACGCCATGTGTTTTTATTTGCTTTTGTCTTACATAGTTTCTCAATCTACATGTTTTGTTTTGCACCCTTTTGATTTAACCCCTTCACAAACCATGACGTTGTACAATGGCATAGGCCAGTTATTGGAGTTTGATGTGAGCTCCGTGCCAGAGCTCACATCAAAAACCCAACATCTCAGCTGATCTCATCCGGGATCCGATCGGTGCTGTTAACCCTTTGGATCCCGCTGTCAATCACTGACAGCAGGATCCAAAGGTGCCACGGCGGGGAACGCGCTGTTCCTTGCCTGCACCGGAGATCCTGCGATAATATCACTGGATCTCCAGCGCTCACGTGACAGTCCAGGGTCCTGGCTTGACCCCGGAAGCTGTCATGGAGCACTTCCGGTGAGTAGTTAGCAAGCGCTGCCATCCACTTACCGTCCACAATTCTGGCACATACTGATGTGCTGCAGCTCATTGGTATCTGTCAGAAGCAATCAGACTGTGGAGCAGGGTGCCTTTCTTTGGGGCAGTGTAAGTTCAAATCACCCCCCTTTTCCCCCATTCACAATGAAAGTATTAAAAAAATATAACAATACACGTTTGATATTGCCGCATTCAGAAACACCCGATCTATCAAGATATAAAATTAATTAATGAGAGGTCCAAATGCCAAAATGCTGTTTTTTTTGTTCACCGCAACATTGCTATAAAATGCAATAACGGGCGATCAAAACAGCACATCCGCCCAAAAATGGTATCACTAGAAATGTCACAAGACGCAAAAAATTAGCCATCACACATCCCCAGGTCCTGAATGCTACGGGTCGCGGAACATGGCGCAAAAAGTGCAATTTTTTTTTTCAAGCTTCTGAATTTTTTTTCACCACTTTGATACCAGTAAAGGTATATATGTTTGGTATCTACAAACACGTACCGACCTGAGACATCACCCCGTCACGTCGGTTTTACCATATAGTGAACATGGCGACTAAAAAAGCCAAAAAACAAACCTGTAATTGCACTTTGTTTGCAGTTTCATTGCACTTGGAATTTTTTTGCAATTTCCCTGTACACTATATGGTAAAATAAATTATTACATCTGAAAGTAGAACTCGTCCCACAAAAACAAGCCATCTTATGTCTATATTGACAGAAAAATAAAAAAGTTATGGCTCTTGGAATCAGGGGAGCAAAAAACGAAAATAAAAAATGAAAAATTCCTGGGTCATGAAGGGGTTAATAGCTAAGTTAGCGCATTTCGTATGGAATTTGTAAGTAGTTTCCTATGTAATTGTAAAATGACTTGTTTTTCATATCTTCAGTTTTTTGAGCTGTTTTCTTCCTCTTCTTGGGAGAGAAAAGACTGTGCATGTTACTTCTTTCAAATGTCGCCTGATTGAAAACTAACCACTATCCAATCAAAAGGATACAAAGAAATGTTCAGGGCAAAAATCTCTCCAAAAATATTAGAAAAACTTTTCAAAACCAATTGAAAAATAAAATTTAATTAAGCGATATAAACTCATAAAAAGCCATAATTTTGATAGTCTCATAAACAACTCTCTGTACACCTACCCTTAGTAGAGAATTCTGAGGGATTCCCATCATGTCACTTTTTTTCTTGTGAAAACTTTTGAATGTGCAAAGCAATGCAAATGAAAAAAGCTCAGAAAATGCATATAATAGCGAAACAAAAACATGCCTGTTGCATGCAGCGTTGGGTTTAGGTGCAGGAAAAAATATAATATAACATTATCTTCATATAATACTAACATTTGCATCAGTGCTTTATAGTGCAAAATGTAATAATGTTATGTTGTAAGGGTAGATCACCACCTTCACCTTTACTGGGAAATTCAAAATGGGATTCCAAAGGCAGGCAACTCTTAAGTGATATATGTTCACTTTAAGGTTACACTAACCCTTTATAGAATAGTGACAGTGGCAGCTCCGGACCTTTGCTTGTGACATTACAAGAGTTCATTGATCGAACACCCGAAGTGTTGGCAGCTGTTCAATCACTTAAGTCAACTGTAAAGTCAGCTGCTTGAATCTGCAGTTGTTGGTAGTTCTTTGATATAGCTGCCAAGTCTAACATGAAAACACTTCACTGGCCTGCATAATTGTAGAGTATTAATGGAATGTATGCCGACCTACTGGAGAAGAATGGAAGCCCATATAGAAGTGTACAATATAGCATGCAATTATATTTAATAATCTCATTGCACAAAGCATAACATTTCCACTCAATAGGTCATCAATGGTTTTTGCTGTTCAAACAAGATATATTACATTTAAAGGGAACTTGTCACCAGGTTTTTTCAACCTAATCTGAGAATAGCATAATATAGGACCCAAGATCCTGATTCCAGCTATGTGTCACTTACTGGGCTGCTCAGTGTAGTTTTGATAAAATCACTGTTTAATCAGTTGGAGATTATCATTAGCAGTCTACATGGCCTGCTGCCTAGTAGTCTGGCATATTCACAGACTGCTAAATCTGCAACAGAGAAAACACTAATTTTATCAAAATGACAGCAAGCAGCTCAGTAAATGACACATCACTGGAAATCAGGGTCTCTATTTCTACATTATTCTGCTCTCAGATGGGATGGCAAAAACCTGGTGACAGGTTCCCTTTAACCAGGGTGAAGTAATCAGCTACGTATCTATGTGAGTATGTAACTTCCCCTTAAATTTAAAAACTGTTGTTACTAGCAACAATGTGATGCAAAAAATCTTCTAATTTATCAGTATAAAAAGAAAATTCCAGAACTTCAATTATTTTCAAGTGGTGAAACTTAGCTTTTAAAGAGCTATAACTTTTCCAGTTTTCAGTTGCTGTAACTTTAACCCCTTATGGTACCTTTACACGCCGCCACAACAGGATGGATACAACCCGCTACAGGCTACAAATGTAGCTTGTCGAGCCAATATTGCCCGTAGTAGCGGCGTCTGAAGACGGGACGACACAGCCGGCTACAGATACCTCTGTATCCGTGCACTGCCCATAAACATATGGCAACATCGCCGATTGTAGCGAGCTGTATCGGCGTGTAAAGAAGCTACAGAAGGGAACTCTGGACACCCGGCGATGTAGCTGCAATGTGGCTAAGGCGTCACCCATGCTGCGTGATACCGCGCCCCTTCAGCGATCATTGGTGGAAGATGCTGCATTACGATTGGCCCTTGCCTCACAGCCCTCCATCTTGGATGAGCTGTCCCTTCAGCACTACACATACGCGCCGTATGCACGATCAGATAGTAGTACAATTACGCGGACACACACTTGAACGTAAAATCATAAATGGCCCATGATCTACATACAGTGTGCACATCCTATCAACATGAAAACGAATAATGCGGGACACAGCGCACAAGTGTGTGTTACGTACCGCTCTGGCTTATTGCACAGCAGCTGCCGTAGAAGTGTTCCGGGTCTGGCAGTGCGCGCAGCGCGCACACAGATGCACACAATCCCATACCACATCGGAGGAGATTACCCAGTAGACAGATCAGAGCCGTGTTGTACGGACTGCACTGTGGGTCTTCTGCAGTAGGGGCCGCATAAGTGTGTCGGCCGAGTCACTGCGTGTTGGGCTACTTATAAAGGTGCGTCACCCCCACAGCGGTCGTAATGACGTCATGACGTTGGTTTCATTTTCACTCTGCCTGCAAGGTGCCAGCCCCGCCTCTGCACACACCATAGCAGTCATGGCAGCCGTGCACCGCGCCGCAACATGGGGGATGGCGGAGCTGATCATCCTCATTGATCATTGTGACCGTCGGGACTATTGGGGCCACCATCACCACCGCCACCCCAGGCTGCGCAATCGGTGCACCGTGCGGCGGATCCAGCGGGCCCTGCTCTGCCAACTGGGGGTACAGAGGACAGTAAAAGCGATCCAAAAAAAGATCGCTGACTTGAAGCACAAGTGCCCAGGTCGCATACTGGACATCCGTGCCAGGATTGCCAGGCTGCGTGGTGAGTAATTGTTGCCCCAAAACACACACCGCCACATGTGCATGTCCCACAATACACAAAAAATGATGGAAACATATGACAAGGGACAGTGTGGCCTACACAATCAAACACATCTTCACAGTGTTGTGCTCATCCAGTCAGGCCTAAAAATGTCTCACACGCACAGTCCATGCATACAACATGAGTGTATGCATCCAGCATCACCTGGTTGATGCTAAGTAAGGCTGGGGTCACACACACAGATATCTGCCCACATATTGTTTGCACATCTCTGTTTGCAGTCAAATCATGGTCACATGTTGACATTTGGAGAGAGCCTCAAAATGGAACAATGTGTCCATGCTTTCACTGCAACCAGAGATCTGTCAACAATATCTGGCCACATATCTGTGTGTGTGTGACCCCAGCCATAGCCGTCAAATACATACCCACACAAGCTCTTTGTAGGACAACAATGTGTAGGCATGATCTTATTACGTCTTTTATGTTCAAATTTCAAACTAGATGCTGAATCCTCATCAGAAGAAGGGCCCCATGCCCCACCCCCAGGTGGCCCATCAAGAACCCCACCACATCAGCCTCAAGTGGCACCCTTGTCCCCAGGGTCAACACCTTCCCCCGGGCCTCAGGAGCCAGACGTCCCGTCACCCACCGGGACAGAGGACGTGGAGGACCAGTCCGCACCTGGCAGCCCGCTGGAGTGTGACCAGCTGTCCCCATCTGCCTGGCTGCTGGAGGAACACATCAACTCCCCACAGGAGGGCGAGGAGCAGCAAGTACCTGGCGGCCCAGAGGAGTCTTTGCCCCGTAGCCCAGGACCACTGTTACCCCTGAACCACATAATGTGGCCACGGAGCCCCAGCCCGGGAGTAACACCACCTCCCACTGTCTCCAGCTCAGTGGCGAGTCCTGGGGTGACCATGTCCCCACACAGTGACTATGGTGGTAAGTGTGTTATGTTGCCACAGACACCCTGCACACTGTTGCTTCAATTTCATCTGGGGCCAAACAATTTATGTAAACAAAGTAAACCATGTTGGTTCTCCCTTTTTCCAGATGGTGAACGTGCGGGCTCATATGGATGGAGCTTGACCCCATCTCCCTCCCCGTCTGATGGTGAACTGGATTTGGAGGAACAGGGTAAGTGGATGGTTGCGGCCAGTCATGACTAACCATCAGCAGTGACGAGTGTGTACTAAAGTTTGTGTTTACTCCCAATACAGGTGCCCCTACCATGGAGGAATTCATCCAGGCCCATCAGGCATTTGTGGCCCGTTTGACCACGGCTCTACAGCGTGGCCTGCAGGACCTTGGCCGCCTGGCTCAAATGCTGGCGGACCTACACCCACACCATGGTTCACACCCATGAATTTGAGGGATGCATTGTATCCTGGCCAAACATGGCCCCACAAACAGTTGTCCTTGTTGGACCCTAAAATTTTCACACGTTGGCTTGTTGCCTTGCAAAAGTGAAAATATTGGTTTTTATTTTTTTTTGCCCCCGTTGGGCTCTTTTCTTATAGTGTCCCACATTGGGACCATCACAAGTGTGGACTGGCTAGCCCCATCTGGCCTACAATCCCTATACTGTCCCACATTGGGACCATCACAAGTGTGGACTGGCTAGCCCCATCTGGCCTACAATCCCTATACTGTCCCACATTGGGACCATCACAAGTGTGGACTGGCTAGCCCCATCTGGCCTACAATCCCTATACTGTCCCACATTGGGACCATCACAAGTGTGGACTGGCTAGCCCCATCTGGCCTACAATCCCTATACTGTCCCACATTGGGACCATCACAAGTGTGGACTGGCTAGCCCCATCTGGCCTACAATCCCTATACTGTCCCACATTGGGACCATCACAAGTGTGGACTGGCTAGCCCCATCTGGCCTACAATCCCTATACTGTCCCACATTGGGACCATCACAAGTGTGGACTGGCTAGCCCCATCTGGCCTAAGCCTTCCTTGTATGATGGCAAATGTCTGTGACACATGTATGTTTACAATACAATGCTGTTCTAACTTTGTTATACGCTCCTTCATGTGACCTTACTAATATTTGGTGACCAAACCTCACCATAACCTAACTATGTGAGGCACATCACAACATCCCTTTGTGAATGTGCTAAGACATTCCAAATGAACCGATGGTGATCCTGCTGAGCGAGCACTGGCCCATATTGTGTGGCTTGGGGAAACCTATTATTGGCCACAATTACATTCACCCCCAAAAACCCACACAATCCTTATTCTGAAATGAATACACAATTGTGTTAATAAATAAAATTTATTCCAGCCTGGAATTTAAAATAAATTACAAATAATAGAATTTTAGTGGAAAAAAAAAGTAAAAAAAACCCACTAATTTTGGCCAAAAATCAATCAACAAAATATACATATAAAACGCAATTCCTGAAATTATAAAGTCCAGACTGCCAATTCTGTGCATTGGCTACTAGTGTCCAAATTACTCCTCTTCTGTCGGCTCTGACAATGCCGCATCCCCCCTCCTCTGAGGGCAGCCCGACCTGCCCCAGAACGTCTGGTTGAACGACGATGTGTTGAGGGGGGATGGGGTGACTGTGGCGGGGCCGGTCTTCTCACGGGCCGAGATGGGGCAGCTGGTGAAAGGGGCCACAAGGTGTGTTGCATGGGGGAGGGGACGTGGCAGCCCCATTGAAGGGCCCCATCATCGGCAGCATCAGCGGCATTGTGGAACACCCTCAGAAGGATCTTCTTCTGGAGCGGCTCCATCCCTCGCATTCTGTTGCTCATGTAGAGGGCGTCGGGGTCCATGTGGGTCCGTTGTTCATCCAACAACACGCGTCGGGCCCAGGTCGCCAGCTCCGTCTCAGGTGGTGCAGGACGTCGGCGGCGACGGATCCCGGAGCTGGGACCTGGGCCTGGACCCACATCACTCGCCGCGCCCTCCTGCTCAGCCCCAGATGTCATGGGCTGAGCATCATCAGCAACAGAATCCTCGGCAATGGAGCCGTCCTCTTCTGGGGCCTGTGGGTGGGGAAAAAATTAAAAAAAAATCCATTAGTGGAGGCTATATCAACTGTATACATTCACAACAGGACTCTATATACCACTCCCACACACACCAAGCCCAACTACCAGAATGCAAAATGAGGAATAACACAGTAAAGCAAATAAGGTTCAAGACCCCAACACCAGTGGTTCTCCTGTACACTCACCTCGACCATTCCAGGAGCTCAGCTAAATACATAATTAGTTGTTTGTCACGTAGCCGTAATCCAATATTAGGACATGTCACCACAACACCTTGATACTGGGGGCTGTGCTGGCCAATGACA
This sequence comes from Allobates femoralis, assembly GCA_033576535.1. Taxonomy (NCBI): domain Eukaryota; kingdom Metazoa; phylum Chordata; class Amphibia; order Anura; family Aromobatidae; genus Allobates; species Allobates femoralis. The sequence goes on from JARQOC010000002.1 coordinate 444,837,648, forward strand.
CATATTGGGCACCTTCCCATTAGGACTCCTTTATGGTGAGAATCCACCCCTCACTCAATTACCTTTAACCCACTGGCAACAAAGCCAACACACATGTGAGACAGCACCATTTACTACATGGTACTATGTGGCTGTTTGAGAACAAACCACCTGCTATCTTGAAACCCTTAAATAACTAACCTAAACATACCAAGATGTTGTGGAAGAAGCAACATTGCAATACGGCTGGAAGCATAGAATAGAAAAGTCTGGTAAGTCATGGAAGGAGGGCAGATAGATTGACACCCCAAGGTGTGCCGCAGCAAGGAGGTAAATATGGCAACACATTTGGTGTGAAGGATTTATCGAAGCACACATGTGAAGGAAACATTGTGGCCCACCACTGTCACACAATTACCCACCTCCTGTGGCGCAGGTGGTGATGCAGCCGGGCCTACATGGGACGCAGCAACGGGGCAGTTGGTGGTCGTTCGATGCGGGCGAACCTCGCCCAGGATGAAGGTGAACAGGGGATAGTACCATAGGGTAGGTGATGGTACCTCCTCTGCTCCAGCCCCTGAGCGACGACGCTGGTACAGAATGTGAGCCCGCATGAACGCCGACCTCATGTTTTTGATCTTAAGTGCCACCATAGGCTGGTCCCACGTCTTGCCTACCCTTGGCTCCAAGCGATTTGCCAGAGCCACAAGACTCCTGTAGGCCTCGGCCCTCGCTGCCCGATTTTTATATTCGGGCAGCGAGCTGCGCCACAAACATTCGTGCCGCTGATACTCCGTGAGAAGCTGGGATTCCAATTCCACAGTACCCGTCGGCATCTGCCGATGAAAAATTAACAAAAAAAGAAACAGTCACAACACAAGGCATACCGACATTTCAAAACTTGCCACAATCATACACATAATCATTAACTTTCTCCAGTGATCATCTATGCAGCTATTTTGTGGAGTGAAACTGGCCATGAGTGTGCCATTTTCTCAATCTCAGACCGCTACTAACTCAAACACATGTATGCAGCCATTATCAAGCACCGGATATCGGTGTCCACCTACAGATGTTTCAAACATGATTTCAGTCCCCAATGTACCTATTGCAACACACCTTGACACGGTGTGTGCGTACATACCTGTAGAGGGCAACATGTGACCTAACACGTTGTGTGCTAACTAGTACCTGGCCAGTGTCCACAATGGTAAGGGGTCACTATATCAGAAAGGCGGGCTGGGTGTGTGCCAACACTGCACATACTACATGTAATGTGCACCCAGATGATCATGTAGGTGTTCCTCCAGACGTGGAAGTCCCATTTTAACACATGTACCCAACATCCCTGGAATGTCCGCCACAATTCTACCACCCCTGAAATGTTGATGTGAAGTACCAGCCAAAGAAATAACAGCGTGCTCTTTTACCATTGCCAAAAAGCAGAAGGTGCAATACATACTTACACTATATAAGTAGAGGCACTACCTGGCTACTGGGCGACACAGAATAAGGTTCACATATTTAATATTACGTGTTCAATATTTGCATGCCGCTTCAAACATGGCCATACACACATCGCCTAAGCTGCCTGTGCCAGAACCAGCTGCGTTCATTACATTTTCTTACAAACCGCTAAAGAGGCTTACCGTCAGAGCAACAGAAGTCAAACAGGACACTAGTAGCTCAATGCACATCGACGTCTGGACACGGAGCAGTGGCCATTGACCTGCCTTTATAGTCCGGGACACCAATCACAGCGGACACAATAATGCACATCCTGAAGGGGCACCTGGGTGCGGATTTGCCTTCCGCTAATTGGTGGAGATCGCTGAATCGTGATAGGTTGGCGGCCCTTTAAAAGTTGGCCATCCCGCCAAACATTACGCTTGCTGGCCAGACCCATTAGGTAAGTTTTTGTGGACACACATGGAATTGGCGCAGGGTGGGGTGCATATGTTGATGTTCTTGGAGAGCGCCGGAGACTGGTGTAGCGGCCGATATAGGGGTTTGTATTGTAGGGGACGACATATAGTGTAGTGTGTGGGTTAGGATACGGCATTTTGTGTGGGCCTTAACACTTTTGTTGAGATACATTGCTGTGTTTGTTTGCAGACAACATACAGGAGAATGGATGCATGACTGTAGACGGAACTGTGTCACTCATGTCGACTGGATCGATTTCTGCATACTGGTTGTGGCCAATGGAGACTGTGTTCAACGGGAATGGGATGACACAGGGCTTTGAGGTGTTGGGCGCCAGACATGGCATACATGTGTATTTAAAATGACACCTTCAAAAACCAATTACACCATGGGTAACCATCCGCAGTCATGTGCAATGTTGTTTGGTTCATGTAGCCTTCCTCAACCTTCCATATCGGGGTACGTCACATTCGTTATTCTTCTCATTTTTACTGTAATCAATTGACATTATGGGCTGTGTAATGGATTATGGGACCTGTTTGACCAACATTATTGGTGACACATGTCCCTTTCTAACTCACCTAGGTGCAGATGTGTGAATTTTGGGAGCTCCCATTGACGTTGATGTAGAGGAGGCCACTCTCAATCGCCGTGTGCCATGTTGTTTGGGGTGACTACTGGGTGTTTGCCGTCCTTGCTTCAGGGTTGTGTTTTGGGCCCACACAAGAGATCCCATCCTCTTGGCTATAGTGTGTAATGGAAAAGAGGTGTGGGTTGCTGAACCTGCTGACTTGCACACATTTTGGTCTATGTACTCATGTTGTGCTTTCACATCTACAGGTGCTGATATTGAGGATGCAGAATATCCATGACCGCAATGTTATCGTGGCTCTTGCGTTGGTGGAAGAGCAAATGTGGTATCAGGATCGGTATGAAAGGTTGATGAGGCGCAGACAGCGGCGGATGTGGACCCGTGATTGGCTTCTGAGGCGGGAAACCCGGGGCCACATGCAGCTGTTGCGGGAGCTGGAGCTTAACTGTCCTGATGATTACCGAAACTATCTCCGTATGCCCGAGGACTGTTTCACCTTCCTATTGGAGCGTGTTGGGCCAATGATAGCGCGTCAGGACACTATAATGCGCCCATCAGTATCAGCTGCTGAGCGGTTGGCGATCACTTTGCGGTTCCTGGCTACAGGGCAGTCCATGACATCCCTCACATACGTGTCACGTGTCTCCCTGCCCCTGCTGAGCCGCCTGATCCCTGAAACGTGTTGGGCCATCTGGAGAGCTCTGCAGCCAGCCTACATGAAAATGCCATTAACCGCTGCAGAATGGCTGGAAGTGGCCCAAGGGTTTGAAACCCGGTGGAACTTCCCCAACTGTGGCGGGGCATTGGATGGTAAGCACGTGAGGATTACCAAACCTGCCCACTCTGGCTCTTTGTATTACAATTACAAAGGGTATTGTAGTATAATCCTCATGGCTGTAGTAGATGCCAACTATGAGTTCCTCTACGTGGATGTTGGAATGCCTGGTCGCAACTCAGATGGGGGGGTGTTTGCCCTAAGCTCCTTGGCAACACTACTAGGGAATGGTGGGCTAAACTTACCCTCAAATGAGCACACGACCGAACATCTCAACTTTGCGTTTGTGGCGGATGAAGCATTCCCACTTCAGGAACACCTACTGCGGCCATATCCCCAGAGGGCCCTTACTTCTGCGAGACGCATTTTCAACTACCGGCTATCCCGGGCCCGCCGAGTAGTTGAAAATGCGTTTGGGATAATGGCCAATAGATTCCGGATTTTTCATACACCTATACATATGAAACCGGAGTCTATTGACGCGGTAGTGGTGGCCTGCTGTGTGCTACATAACTTCCTGCGTCGTAGGGATAGGGCATCATACACGCCAGGAGGTTATGTAGATAATGCAGACGCTACAACAGGGGAGCTCCGTCCAGGGTCTTGGCGTGATGAGGCCCATGTGATTGTGCCACTCCAGCCGCAGAGCCATGGCCGCACTCGGCAGGAGGCCAGGGACAGTAGAGAAGCTTACTGCTCCTACTTCAATGGGTCTGGTGCAGTGAGCTGGCAGGACCAGGCCATATAATGTGGCTGGCTCTGGGAGTTGCTTTTTGTGTTTTCAATGAAGGTGACAGCAGGTTAGCTGCACCCCTTTAATGTTTGGTTGACCTTTTCCATTCTCTTTGTTTTCATTATGTGCATGAGTTTTCATTATGTAGTTATTTAGTTAGTTAGTTTAGGTTATTTTTGTATTTTTTCCATGCACAGTTTGCAATGTGTGGTGATTTGCTTATCCATTGAATTTGCCTGATGAATGTCACCTGCTCTTGAATTCTACAATGTTTTTACTTTATGTATATTTTGTTTGCACAAGACAAGGTCAAGATTCATGCAATATATTAAACCTTTTTCTGTTGGATCCAACATAATCTGTGTGAGCCTGATTACTTGGTGGAGGAGGGCAATGTGATGCAGGGTTGGGTGGGGGCCTGGGATGTCATAGCCACCTATTGGCTGGGATTGTGCACACAATATGTGTGGGTAGCCATGTTTTTCTGAAAGTCTTTTGCCCAACAGGTGTTTGTGGCCATTGTGCGTACATGATCCTTTATTTTGTTGTAGGCAGAGGGTCCCCTGCACACAGCACATTGATGCAGGACATATTCTTGTCAGGTGTTTGCTAATACACTGTCACACAGATCTTTGACTTGGTGCCTTGGAAGCTGATCCACTACATTCACATCTGTCAGCACATATATTAAACCCCATTCAGCCTGTATACATACACATACTTCGCCACAGTTGTCACAGATTTTTGACAGGAAACGCACATACTGTCTTTTGTAAGACGCTAATGTGTGGCACACAAACGCACCTCAGTTCAATCTGCACACGCGGCTGTCACAAGCGCTGATCGTGCGTGACACGGCAAACACTTGTACTACGCACACATAGCCCCGGACCGCTACTTTCATACACACGGGATATGTGACTGGCCACCGCTCTAGCGTGACCCATTACCATCGATTTGGATGCATTCGCCAGGCTCCGCCATGTCACAAGCGCTTATTCCGTGCCACACTCCGTTCACTAGTACGGCACGTCTCGGCCATCCGCCCTTTCCGTCGTGCCCAATCACAACTCCGTAGTGTTGGCCAATGGTTGTGGTTTGGGCGCGGCGTACAGGTCTGTGGCACGCCTATTTGTTTTACGTCCTGCCTTTGTTGCTCCCAGATCACTCTGTGGTGGCTGTGTGTAAAGCTGGTACGCTGAGCTACAGACGGCTACTTGCGACACCCGGCGATGTATGTAGCTGTAGATGTAGCGTAGCGTAGCGCACCTTGTGGCGGCGTGTATAGAGGGTGCGGTTCCCGTTGGTAACCGTTCGGCCGTGCTCGTGCACGTGAAGTTGCCGTTGGTATCCATCCTGTTGTGGCGGCGTGTAAAGGTACCATTAGTGATGACCAGGTCACATTTTTGGAATCTAATATGTGTCACTAAGTGGCAATAACTCTGAAACTCTGAACTGTTTCAATATATCCCAATGATTTTAAGATGTTTTTTGTGACATTTTATATTTTGATTTGATGATGGTAAATTTAGGTCAAAATGTTTTGCATTTATTTCTAAAAGTATCGGAATTTTTCAAAATATTCTAAAAACTAGCAACTTTCAGATCTTGAATGATTGTTAGTGATAAACGAATATTGAAATATTCAGGTTCAAATTTTTTTACCCAAATACTTTTTACTACTTGGGCATTCATCTTGAATACTGAACCGAATGCAAGTCAATGAGTAAGTCAAATAGCTTTCTGGAAGATTTCCCTGAAAACTGTTCGAGATCTCTATTGACTTATAATAGGCTCAGTATTCTAAACAAATACCCAAATAGTAATAAGTATTCAGATAGTTAAATATTTGGGTTTGGATTATTCTATTTACTGATCACTAATGATTACCCCCTTTAATCCCAATAGCCACACCACACAAAATAGTTAATATTTACCTCATGTCTACTTTACATCAGCACCATCTGTAAAATGTAGTTTTATTTTGTTAGGATGTTAGAAGTTTTAAAATTGTAGCAGTAATGGGGAGTGACCTGAACGCTGATTGCGTCGGTAACATAATGTCCTGAGCTCGAGCATAACAAGGCTCAGAAACGGCTCTAACATACCAAAATTTCATGCCGGGACTCTGCATCTCATCCCACACTACCTAGACACTGCCAGATTGATATAATAAGGGGTAAACCCCAGAAGCACAGCTCCCCAGCCAAACTCACTGAATTTTTCCCCCGGGATGCAACTCACGCAAAGACAGGGAAGATGAAGCCATCCCCAAACTCCCCTTCCTCACGCTCCTCACATAGAGGCTCAAGTGCAGTGGCTGAGTCTAGGGTTTGTGACTCAGGAGATATTCCGTTAACTAAGAAGACAATGCAAAACCTCCTCTGCTCCTTGAGAGCTTCATTTCAAAAAGACCTTAAAGGTATGATTACTGAACTAAAAGGGAAGATCTATGCATTGGGGGAACTCACCGCTCATATTGAGTCTAAGATGTCAAAGCTTACCAGATCTCATAATGATTTAATTGACGCAAATGCAGCTTTTTAGGAAAAGCTTTCTCACATTAAAGGGACTTTTTTTATTCTTCAGTATGATACTAATTGTACCCTTGAATAGTGCCTTGGCAGCCCTTTCAGAATATGTAAAAATCATTACTGTACCCTTCGTAGTTCTCTTGCTATAAGAACCTTCACAACCAGCAGCGAGATAGCTTCACTAGTCTGGTCAATTGCTTTCACTAGTGAATAGTGCACAGTATGTAAATGTTTGTTTATTATTCATTCCTCTATGCTGGCATTCCCTCCCACTGTACTCTACCTCATTACTACTTTCAGTTTCATTTTTCTGTCCTCCATGGTGCTTCTGATGGGGAGGAGGGGAAGGGAGAGGGAGGGAGAGATAGCAGGCACATATCTAAAAAGATCAGCTTAGGAAAGGCAATCCTATCTATTTGTCACTCTGAGCAGAAGACGTGACGTATGTGATGGATTCTGTGTGTTTATTTGAACGTTTGTTTTGCTGCATACAAAGAGAGAAGAGACAGAAGGCTATAGCCCCCCACAACCCATGAGAGTGATTTCCATTGCTTTGGTTGTGTACTTACAGAGGAGGGCAGTGATATCACTATATGAATATTCATTTCCTGGGGAGTGTGCAGCAGAGAACTAAATGATCGCTTGCTGTGATTGACAGATGGAGTGAGTCTATTTATATGCAGTTTACAGAGGATAGGAGAGAGTATACATAAAAGATATACATAAATGGAAAGAACTTACCAGAGGAATTAGAAAATATCAGTTACATATTGCAGACATACTGCTAGGATGTTTAAATTGTGAGCCTCAGTGGGGACAGCATTACTGATGTATGTAAAGTGCTATGGAATTATTAGCGCTATATAAATAAAGAAATATTTTATATGGATTTTTGACCTGACAGATTTTGTTTGAAACTAAGGTTTTTTATTTAGAAGACAGATCTAGGTGAAATAATGTAAGAATAAGGGAAATCCCAGAGTCTGTAGCAAATAGAGACCTTCCCCAATTCTTTCATAATATGTTAGTATGTAGTCACCAGGGCCGCCATTATAGGTTTACAGGCCTTACTGATTAAGGGGCCCACCAATCATTGGAGGGGGGGTGGCCGTTTAAACAGGGGCAGGGGGGCCAGGGCATGCTGGCGGGGAGCGTGGCCATTTGGAGCAAGGAGGCCCGCCCCCCGGCCAGCACGCATTGCAGACTCAGGTTGTGTCGTCAGCTCTGCTCCTGCTGGGCTGCTATGTGTGTCTGTGTGCACTGTGCAGACTCAGAGCCGCAGTGCCGTGTGGCCAGCGCAGCAGCAGCTAGAGAGAGCAGACTGCAGACATCACTAGACACAGGTTGGCTGCAACTGCAGCATAGCCTGTGTACTTATTGAACTGAGCGCTGACTCTCTCTGACTGCTCACGGCACTGGCTGCACCACACCACAACTGCCACCAAATCCGACCCGGTGTGTGTGTGGACGTCAGAACTACAAGGCCCAGCAGGCCCAGGGCTTCTATCTGTTACAAAACTACAAGCCCCAGCAGGGTCAGGGCTACTATCTGTTGTTATTATCATGATCATGATCATCATCATTATTATTATTTTATTATTACTTTTTTTTACTAATTTATTTTCTTTTTATTTTCCATTCCTATTGTTGGATAGGTGGATTATTCTTATTTTTTTATATTTATTTTACAACTGGATTGGTGGATTTTTATTTTTAATTTTTTTTTTTAAATGAGTTTCTATATTTATTTTACATCTTGATTTGTGGATTATTATTATTTCTTTATTATTTATTTTTATGTTTTTATTATTTTTTATATTTATTTTCCATTCGTATATGCACCACTGTGGTGTATATAGAGTAGTGAGAATGAAGGGTTAAAAATCACACTTGTGATTGTAAAAACAACTTGAGGAAGCTGTAACTAAGGTACTATGCTGTGGAAGATAGAGATGGACCCTTACTAGCAAGAAGAGTGAGGAAGCAGGAAGTTAAAAATAAAATAAAATATTTGGTGGGCCCAAAAGAGTCCAAAATTTGTTACTCTACTGATATAGCTAATGTCTTTGCAAACTACTATTACAATTAAATCTTGTGTAAGGAGTAATCCGGGCACCAGACGCAGACCGTGCAGCCCAATCCTCCACCCCAGCTGTGGGCAGTAATCAGCGCCGGCGTTGCTCAGCAAAGCACAAGCGTGTGAATGATACATACAAAGAAATTGTAGGACCCATAGAAGCGCTGATAGAGTGAAACAGTTTGCCGTTGTCCTCCTCTGCTTTCCTTGCACTATGTACCCAAGTTTGGATTAAAAATCCTGACACATGTCAGCAACCCTGGTGAGTGCCGCAATTTCTTTGTATGTACTATATGAAACTTATTTATGAGAATAACCCTATGGAGAGGATAGGGTTAATGAAATCACCCCTTTAATTGCTGTGGTATGATTGGAAGTTGTGATTATTTAAGATGTCCAATGATGCAATTATGTAAATCCACCTGAGGAAGACGACATACCGTCGTTGAAACAATGTTGTGGTTGCCAAATAAAGCTTTTTAATCTTAGAGAACCGGATCCCTTTTGTGCTCCAGCGCTCCTATAAGGACAACATATATTACACTGTTATGAACCGATGACTCAGGAGTAACATTCAGATTCTACAGAATTTGTTGGTAACTATACTGACCGCAATCCCTGACTACACACTGCAACTAGAAGTAGCCATGGGATGTAACTAACTGCTCCTAAAGATGGATGTAGGAAAATCTATCTTGCCTCAGAGCAGAACCCCAAAAAGAATAGCAAGCCCCCACAGATATTAACTGGGAAACAAGAGAAAGAAAAACAAACACAGGCATAGTAGAAGGTTTAGCAAAAGAGGCCAAACTAGCTATATATGAAAGACAGGATAGAATGCTATTGCGGTCAGTATAAAACACTATAAAAAAAAAACACCAATAGTACAAAAATTACCCTGAGTCACTCGTCGCCCTCTATATCTCCAGACTTCTATAAATCAAATGCTAGCAGAACTGGAAATAACAGATAATAGTGAATGGTAAAATTCCTAGGAAGAAAACTTAATATCTGAGAGCAGATAAACAAATATACAGACTAAATTGCAAACCCACAACTCAGAATAAGACAAAACATAAGCAGAACCTTAAGCACACAAAAGTGTGCCACAAAATATCAAAAAAACATCCACTTAGCTTGCTAAGAATTCCACAGAGCAGAAGTAACCAGAGAGATCTGAACTCCTCCAGGAACCAAAGACAACTGGCAAGGATTGATCCACTTCAAACCATTATATGCTCCAAGAACCAGATTGCCAATCATTACCATCACCTATGAAGCCCACACAGTCAGCTGCATCACCAGCAACAACCACCAGAGGGAGCTCCAATTAATTCACAACAGAGCCCCTGGTGGAGTCCATTCGAGCCAATGTGGACATCTCACAGTTGCAGGCTGGTGATATGAATCATGTTATGGGCTTAAATGCTGATGACATTATTTTAACATGTTCAGTTGTTGAAAATTCCCTCCAGGCTATTATGCTAACGCTCTTCGAATTTGCTAATATTTCCTATTATAAACTCAAACCATGTCTTTCCCTTTTTCATTTCTTCCTCAACTAACAAAGGCTTAGCGCATTGATCTTTTTTAGTGGGAAGAGGACGGCATCCCACATCTAGGGATATTACTCACACACTTTTGTGTCATGGTCCAAAAAAAAACATTGTTGCCCTACTCTGTGATCTGGGACCAGAACTGGAGAGATTTGCACACCTTGGATGACTAGGATTCAAGCCTTTAAAATATCTTCTTCCCTAAAATAATTTTTCTCTTCCACTCTATGGCACTAAAAATTCCCAGATGCAGTAACTGGAAAGGAAAAAGCGCAAATAGGGTATACCTGTGTGGTCAGGAGAAGAACAAGATAGGATACTGCTCACCTTTTTCAGGTTGTGAAAGGCACAACCACACTAAACATATGCAGATTTTAATCCTGATGATGGTCTGCAGCAGCTCCCCCAATTTCTAAGATGAAAAGCAGCAAACAGTGGAACGAGGTATCCAAATCATGCTACCGCCTGAAGAAAATATTCACTTCCAAAACTCAGAAAATTTGATGGTGATTTTTTATTTTCTATGCGTTTCAGGGGTACAAGCCCCCTTCTTCAGGAAAAAACCTTTGGTACATGTGTGATTTTTTTCTTGCAGAAGGGGGCTTGTACCCCTGAAATGCACAGAAAATAAAAAATCACCATCAAATTTTCTGAGTTTTAGAAGTGAATATTTTCTTCAGGCGGTAGCGCGGTTCGGATACTGTGTTCCATTATTTCCTGCTTTTCAACTAAAAATTACCAATAAGACTATTGCAAAACTGCAATACTTGGTTGGGAAATGTATATGGGCTAAGAGGAAACCTAGAGTTACTTTCCAAATTCTAGTTTATCCATATTTCTGGGGTGGGCTGGGGGTACAGAATATTTTATCATTTCATAAAGCTGTTATCCTTGAAACTTGACACCATTGGTGGCTACACAATCTCACAGAAGGATGCAGATTGAAATCTATTAGTCTAATCGAAGCTCAACCCATTGTCTCCCGAAATAGAGATGATCAAACCGTCCAATCCAACCATGTGTTTTCCCACTATGCCCTATCTTGTGTTCTGATGGATCAGATGGTGAAGAGATAACCTGCCTTTCCTTTTTATGAAAGTCTCCATTAGATACTTGGAGGATCACATACCCTTCTTGAACCTGGCTAACTGGGAATTAAGCAGGGTAACATTCCTAGCGGATATCTCTAAAAAGTCCCATCTCAGCCCCTTCTTTTATATTGTTGAGAAATTTTCGATACACCGGACTTGCTTCTACCAGTACCTCCAAATAAGACATCTCTTCGACTTATGTTCCAAATGTACTCATTCCATGCCTCTTCCTCTTTTGCATAGGTGGGACAGCTTTTATGCCTTTTGATCAGTGTTAACCAAGTGCCCTATTCTATTTATACTAGATGGCCACAACCTTTCTTTGTATTTTAGATGGCCAATCAGGTGGCGATCAGCTGGCCATGTTTGGATACCTGGTCCACTACTGCACATGACAGGGTGTACAAACATGGCGGGCACATACACACTCACACCACCACGTTTGTTCACCTTGTCATGCCCAGTAGTGGTGCAGGTGTACAAACATGGCAGATGTACTCACAGGGCTCTGAAGTGCAGCGGAGACATTGGAGACCACGGAGGAAGAGTCGGCAGAGGACCTGGAGGGCACCAGCATGCTGCTGGCAAATTGGCACATCCTTCCTTTGGGTGTGCCAATATGGTGGCCGCTTTTTTTTTTGCTTCTTCCAGGTGTCGATCAGCTAAACACAGATGGCCAATGAGGTGGCATTCATCGGGAACATCCACCGCAATTATATAAGATCTACTACTATAACAATAATAATAATAATAATAATCTTTATTTATATAGAGCCAATATTGGAAGTAACTACAAAATCATTATGTGGATGGATCAGTAGTAGCAGACACTCATGACACATAAACACACACGCTATAATAGCTTTTATTTTTATTTCTGCTCACATTTTTCTGATTACTGTATCCGCCAGCGACAATCTCACTATTGGTCATGCATCTTTCTCCCTTGTCCATGCATTGTCCTGCGCAAGAAGGTCATCTGCTCCATTCAACAATGGCTTGATGCATGCTTTGTTTACTACAGTGCAGGTTCCAATCTTCTTACTTATAACTTAAGGACTTTTCCCATGTTAAGTTTTTCATTCTGACTTGCGCAACTCTGTGCTGGTGTTTTTCCATCTTGTTGGAGCAGCCTCTAGTGGTGGATTGGAATATTACATTTAGTACAGAGAACAAAGAAAGCTTGTAAAAGATTATGTATAGACTGCATCATATATATATTATCTCCAAAAATGCAAACTCACCAAATTACAGCTACTTCAAAAATATTTATTATAGTAAATAAAGCTTGACCTAAACTTGGCTGAAATGTTGAATTATTATTAAACCATAAAAAATATACTAGTGGTTATTACATGGTGTGAAAATACAGATACATTTTCTGGCAAATATGGAGGAAATCATGACTTGTTGGGGTATGCGATGATGCTTTGAAAATAAAGCATGTTGAGAGGTTTCCTTTTGGATCAAGCATTAGTGATTTTTTTTCTAAACATATTTGCCAGCATTGAGGTTTGAAGCTATTTTCTATTGCTCTTCATATATTGTTAATACCCAGACATACTACATTTAGGTAGTGGCTTATAGAGATGAGCGAACCTTTTGAAGTTCGGGTTCGGGCGGTGCAGCCAAACGTTTTGGTGCACTATTCGTGACCCTGAACTTGACCCTAACCTCAATGGAAGTCTGATATCCAGTTCAGCTTTCCGCCCCCATACAGCCAGCCATAAGAAAAACACTTCCGGGGGGCGGAAGGGCAGGTTATTTTTTTTAATTGATTTTGGCCACTCACTACACCCAAAAACTGTTCTTTTAAGGTCAGTGCGAGCTGGTCAAACACCACATGCGGCTTGCACTGGACCATGTACCAACTGTACTCGACCACAGCGATGCTCACTCCAGTGCTTTACAAACGTAAAGTACCCGAGCTTGGATTCCTAACAGGTTCGCTCAACTGCAGGAAGTTTGGGGAACCAAACCTTGAAAAGTTGGCTTTCTCTAGGGTCTTACCCTTCCCTCTCTTTTGCCCTTACCTAAAATTCCACTTACAGCAACTGTGTGACAACACAGGAAATATGGACAGTTCAAAAGCCAAGGACAACTTCTTTTTTAAAATGCTACTGTCATCAATCAGGACAATTAACAACTTCCAGCCAGTCACTGAGCTACTCCCATTCTTAGTCACTTAGATGGTAAATTCATCTGGATGGTGGGAAAAGTGAATATTGGATCATTAGAAAGAACACGGCAACTCACCACGGAAGGCTCTTCATGATTTTATTCCATGCGATTCATCACGGACAAGCAGGGAAGGGAGGGAGGGCTGAGAATCGGTGACGGTTCCCCGTTTCGCAGCGAGACTCGCTGCTTCTACGGACCAGACTAGTGTGATCTGTAGAAGCAGCGAGTCTCGCTGCGAAACGGGGAACCGTCACCGATTCTCAGCACTCCCTCCCTTCCCTGCTTGTTCGTGATGAATCGCATGGAATAAAATCATGAAGAGCCTTCCGTGGTGAGTTGCCGTGTTCTTTCTAATGATACAGTATAAGACTTCTTTCTGAACTCGCACACGTGCACAACCAGTGACGGGAGTCGCACGCTCCGTGGGTTAGATCAAGCGACACAGTGCGATTGTGCCCGACCATCCTACTCGCAGCCGCTAGCAAAGTGAATATTGGCTTGTGCTTTTACATTTGGTGCTCCAAATGACCGTTAGTTTAACTCTTTATGTGCAACTTGCTCTTTATAACCTACTCACCTGGGACTCCTATTTTTATGACATTATGATTCATACCAAGGAGTAGACCTTTTGATATAACACACCAATATATAGTACATCTATAGTATACAGTATAATGCTATTTAGGAAACACTATAGGGATTTGATGGTCAATTATACATTGGTGAACTAACTGGCTTACTATAAAACAATCACATTAATTCCCACCATTATGGCCTATGTTCTTTAGGAAGAAAATGCACAATGACTGTATATTATCAAATTGCTTCGACTCACCATTTATATAATCCAGTAAAAAGACATATAGATAGAGGTTGTCCAAATCATATCAGCCCTTTAAAGGGAGTGTATGAAAAAAACATGATTGATTGTTTAAATCACTTTTTCGTGTTAAATGTATTTTTTTACACTGTTTGTTTTTCTCCCTTATCACAATCTTTATTAAAAATAATAATTTGAAATCTTGAGTTTTCACATCAGCTTCCGACTCTTTTAGATTCTAATTTTCTGTTTCAAGAAATTCACATGTTTTGTATTTTTCAGACTATGACATTTTTTCTCAAAAAAATTTGGATTGAAAGTCGGCGTGCATCTTTTAGTGCAAATGTAGCGTACAGTGGGGCCTGACAGCATTAGCACGTGGTCGCAGGATCAGTAACCTGGCATCTGGGGTGATCATGTGTGCACACTATTTAAAAAAATGAACATTCACTAGTCATAATTCTGCCAACTGAAGCCAGAGCCAAGTTGTGGGTGGGATTATGAGCATGGGCAGCAGTGGGGAATCATGCACTCCTTGCCGGCGCATGTTAAATCTTGCTGTCAGAGATTGACAGCAGGATTTAACTAGTTAACAGCAGCAGGCATATCAGAGATCCACCTTTTACGGTACCATGACAAGCTTCAATGTTGTAACGATCTCACGGGAGCGCGGTCGTTAGGACATCTTTTAGACATCGCTGGTGAGATGTCACACGTCTAGATATCGTGAACGACACACCAACGATGTGGCGAGCAGCTAGCGTTCGCACAACCCAGCGACCAATACTTGTTCACTGTTGTGAATAGGCGAAGTTGTTAACAACATCATTATCGTGGTGTCACACACAACAATGCAGCAGGTTGGCTGAACGAAGATTGTCTGATTTGAGAACATTCTCAAATCTGCGATCAACGACCCACCGATTTAATGAAGTCATAACTCAGTGTCACGTGAACGACGTACTAACGATATCGTTTGAACGAATTCAAACCCGTGACGTTTCAGCGATATCGTTCATGATATCGTACCGTGTAACAATACCTTTAGAGGCATGTGTCAACTGATCAGTTGAGCCAACATGGGCAAAAAAAGACAGGGCGTGACCTATGACATAATTATACATAATCGGTCAAGAAGGGGGTTAAAGAAAATCTGCTGGCACAGGCTGCTCGATCCATTTTTTGCTTCAAATTGTTTTCTTTCTTAGATGCTTGTTATGGTGCGATGCATCTTCTAGACTGGAAAAACTATGGTACATTATGCGCAATAAATAGACTACGACTGCATGTTTTGTTCTGAAGTATCCAATGAGCCTTTGCTGAGGTCATTATGAAGACAAGGGAAGCTGTGACATCACCTAATGTGATTATTACTAAAGAAGTGTTATCGTTCTTTGAAAGCATGCCTCTGTTGACAAGGAGCCTGCTGAAAAGGATACCTGAAACAACAGGAAGTATGAGTCTACAAAGGTTGCAGTGTACACAGTGAAAATTGCAAGGTTATTTGCTGTTTTAATACAGATTGTCACATACCCCTTTACAGTCCCCCGCCACAAATAAAAAAAAAAGAAAAAGAAAAAGAAACTGTTATACAGAACTCCCATTTCCACAATATGTAATTTTCTGATGACACATTCCTTTTAAATGTAGCAGAGATGAGTAACATTGTAAACTGTAGTTCCTACAGAACAACGTAATCCATTATTGTAGCATTTTTCGGGTCAAAAAATACTCAAGATATGTTTTCTTGCCATTGAGTTCAGTCTGTAAATGATGGAAATCACAGAAAAAGGACATAATTCCCCCCAAAATCACACAAATAAAGTCATATTTACCAACACCTGGTGATATTACTGATGTGACCAGCTATTGGTAATGACGGTGTTTTTTTCTTGTTGATGAATGCCTGTATTTTCCGCTTTCGTGAATAGAGCTGCATTTAATGATAAATCATAAGACGGATAATGACATCAGCACCTGCAAACTGAACCCAAGTAAACACCAGCTCCCTCCTGCTGCTGTCTGAGTCACTCGCTCAGGGTAGAATGGGAAATATATTTCTTACCAACACCCTGTGCCGTCTTCCTTTCTAATTTGAATTAGAATATAGCCGTGACCTAGAAATTACAATAGCGTCTTTCATTTCAAGGACGTTATTGGCCGCGGTGAAGGTGTTTCCAGGATTTAGGCACATTGTTTCATCTTGACACTAATTATTATTCATTACTGTACTTAAATTGTTACAGGTTGGTTAACGGAATATTTGTTTCCACGCTTGCCTCGTGGTAACCGAGTCCTGCTATCACAAAGACAGACTACTCCATAACAAAGCCCAGCTGGCGGCACAATCGCCCCATGAATAAAAATGAAGCCCATCAATATTTAGCAAAGCACCGCCGTGCACTGCATGGAGTCAAGGCTACCTTAGAAGCTGCTGTAAAAATGAGATTGCCGAGACTGAACATTGTGTAGTGTCTTTGTGGTCTATTTTACTATATTCAGCAACCTAAGGTTAAATCAAACTCCGGCAGGACCACTGGGGTGCTGTACACTTTCTCCATTTGTATTGTACAGTATGGATCAATTTTCAGTACAAATCTATAGACCGTTTCTGAGTTACACACTGGCAGAACACAATGCTTATAACACTGGGCTGTATATAGGCAGAACTAGCCTGTGCGAGAGAAAGATGGTAGCAATTACTGCACCATTCCCTTCCTAAACAGCAGTAAATATGAATATCATTAACTTGCCATAGCTACCATTGTTTTTAATCTTGGAGCCTGTGAAAACAACAATGCCTGCGCTCTGGTGTGAACTGTCAGGAATTATAAGAAAACACAATTAAGCTTTCAAAACTGTAATTAAATTTTTTTTTGCTTATGTGTCTCAAAAGAAATAAAGCTTTCACCAGAGAGAATTAAAATAAAACATAACTCCTGTAAATACAGAAATAGTGACATATTACTTATAGGAAAGATGCCACTGTGCTCACTGTTCTTGACAATTGCTTTTTGTTTGAGGGATCTTATGACAGTAAGCTGACCATAGAGGGACCTGCTGCTGAGATGGAAACACAGGGATCAGTAAGAGTTCAACTTTCCTGCAGCACCCCCGCAGGCGATTTAAAGTATTGCACACTTCCCACTGAAATCAATAGGCTGTACATGAAATTCTTGAACATGCCAAGTTGTCGAAAGTGAGAGACACTCTTTGTACAGCTCTAGCTAATATTTGGCAGGTCTTGAATAGGGAAATGTATAGTGGTCACGTCCGTGTACTGCACGTTTGAACCCTATTTGAATCAATAGGTAGGGGATATGTAGTACGCAGCCATGGCTACTATCCAGACTGCTTGTTGCAGGTGCCAGGTGGCACACCCACACCAATCAAATATTGAAGACCTATCCTAAGGATAAACCATCAATATAAAAGTCCCGGACAACCCCTTCAAAGAGGTTTTCCCATGAACAAGGTTCATTTACATTAATACATCTTAGAATAATTATAATTTTCAAAACTGTGTTTTAAAATTTTTCCTGTGCTGAGGTAACCTTATAAATGTCCACACGAAAAAAAGAAAGCTCTGCACCAAAAATCCTGAAAGTATCCTTCAATCAAAAGTCTCCTTGATAACCTGGCTATGGAGGGTACAGCTTAGCCACAAAAGCAAGAAACAGTGGTGCACTGCCTATAACTGAAACAGTCCATCCAGTGGCGTAACGTGAAGCTCATGGGCCCCGTTGTGAAAGTTTCAACGGGTCCCCCAATTATTGCAAATCTTTAATAGGAAAAGTGTTTTTCTATAGGCCAAAGGGACTTTTGTGGCCACCCAAGGCCAGGGTCCGGGTGCAATTGTAACTCCTGCACCTGTTGTAGTTACGCCCCCGAGTCTATCAATATCCATAATGCAAAAGAAGAACAAGTGGCAGCACTCACCAGTTGCTTAAAATCACTTCTTTTTTTTTAGTAGACTTTAAAACATCACAAATGGAGGGCAAGATGCGGGCAGTCGCATGAGGACGATGGCCGTAGAGGACCCATACAAGCACATTATTAGCGCTTAACGGCCATCATCCTCACACGATTGCTGGCATCCTACATGCCACATGTGATGTTATAAAGTCTGCTGAATAAAGAAGTGATTGTAAAGGAAACCAACCACCAGGATTTAGTGCTGTGCAGCAGGTGATTGATGTGTGCAGCATTACATCACTATTTGGGTTTTTTTCATTACTCCCCTGTAGGCTGGTCTTTCAGCTGTAAGCTGGACCCCTACTTCTCATCTAGCCTTTCATTTTACTTTCACTACCATGTTTCTGAAGGGGGGGGAGGTAGTCTTACAGCCAAAAGAAAAGTCCATAGAAGAGTTAAAAAAAAAAAAATAGTGATGTCATGCTTCATGCAGTCAATCACCTGCTGCACTGATTTACAGGTGGTAAATGCTGGTGGTTGGTTTCCTTTAAGCAATTGGCAAGTGCTGTCACTTGTTCTTCTTTTGTATTATGGATAACCTTATAAGTGTGTCAGTTCTATGTGATGTGTAATGGATGTGTCAGACGGTACAGGAACATGGTGTGATCATACCACATCTCCTATGATGAGATAATCTTATATCTGTGCCCCTGCTATGTACTGTGTAATGGATGTGTCAGACGGTACAGGAACATGGTGTGATCATACCACGTCTCCTGTGCTGAGATAATCTTATACATGTGTCCCTGCTATGTACTGTGTAATGGATGTGTCTGATCGTACAGGGACATGGTGTGATCATACCACATCTCCTGTGCTGAGATAATCTTATATATGTGTCCCTGCTGTGTACTGTGTAATGGATGTGTTAGACCATACAGGGACATGGTCTCATCATACCACATCTCCTGGGCAGGGGAAGACACAAAATAGTATACAAACATTAAAGCATGATTCTTTTTTTTTTAGGTAAAAGGTTTTAAAAACAGGTAGGAAAATGTTTTACCTCGCAAAAAGAACCAACTGTGACCCCATCCTGTAATCTCTGTATATTTATTTTAGTCCCCTGTCCAGAAGCTGTGGTATGATCAGACTATGCCCCTGTACAGTCAGACACATCCATTACACAGTACATAGCAGGGAAACATACATAAGATTATCTCAGCACAGGAGATGTGGTATGATCAGACCATGTCCTTGTATGGGTAGACACAGCCATTACACAGTACATAGCAGGGACACATTTAAAATTATCGCAGCCCAGTGTATTTTATGGAAGAAAAATCTGCAGCATGTCAATTCTTGTTGTAGATTTTACGTTGTTTTTCACCCATAGACCCTCATGTTAGCTCAAAATACACAGCAGATACGCAGCAGTGTTTGCACTATCCGTATGTGTTGCCCATTTTGTGCCTAATTTGCATTAAAATCCGCAGGAAGTGATACTTTTTTTGACCAAAGTATCCAAGCTTTTTGAAAACAGTCACAAAGCAACATTTTCTAAGTCCAAAATCTGCACCACAAACTCAGCGTGCGAACACACCCTTAGGCTATGTGCCAACAACTTTTTAGGTGGAGAAATTTTCTGCAGCAAAAACACTGCTAAGGCTGGTTTCACATTGAGATTTTTTCCTGTTCGTCTGGATCCTAGTTTTTGCAGGAAAAGGATCGCATCGGAGGTGACCCCTTGATACCATTTCTGTGTCCAGGTCCGTGATTTTCTAAGAAATCAAAAGTGCGATGCACCTTATATACTGTGTTTCCCCGAAAATAAGGCATACCTTGTTTGTACCCACTGTCCCTGCTGTCTGATGCCCACCGCTGTATTCAGTATGCTGCATTTTCTTATTTCAAAACCGGGCCAGCAGCCGCGCGCTCACAGCCCAGGAGCCCAGCAGCAAGTCACTGAGGGATAGTGGAGGATGATGGGGGGCTACAGAAGGATAGCGGAGGCTGATGGGGGGCTACAGAGGGATAGTGGAGGATGATGGGGGGGGGGTCTGAGCTTTGTTTTATTTATGGTAATAAGGTGTGCCTTATAATCCGGTGCGCCTTATATGTGGACCAAGATGCCTTAGGAGGCCCTTTTTGATACTACGCCTTATAATCCGGTGCGCCTTATTTACTGTGTTCTAAATTATTATGCACATGTTCTTTTTCTCTGTTTTTTCTAAATGGTTGATGCAAATGACAGTCAGTGTAATAAAAGTCATCACCCGTTAGAGTATACATCAAATTTTATTGAAGAAACCTCCCAATGATAACAGTATAATTTTCAAAATTAAAAAAACTCTAAAAGCACTGTTCCAAATTATTACGCACAGTAGAGTTTGTAAACATTTGATATGTTTGAAAGAACTGAAAATGCTCATTTGTTGAATTTGCAGCATTAACAGGTCACATTCACTGAAATAAAAAGCTATATAAGTCCAAAACATCCTAACAGGCCAAGTTACATGTTAACATAGGAACCCTACTTTGATATCACCTTCACAATTCTAGCATCCATTGATATTGTGAGTTTCTGGAGAGTTTCTGCTTGTATTTCTTTGGATGATATCAGAATAGCCTCCCAGAGCTGCTGTTTTGATGTGAACTGCCTCCCACCCTCATAGATCTTTTGCTTGATTATACTCCTAAGGTTCTCCATAGGGTTGAGGTCAGGGAAAGATGGTGGCCACACCATGAGTTTATCTCCTTTTATGCCCATAGCAGCCAATGGCACAGAGGTATTCTTTGTAGCATGAGATGGTGCATTGACATGCATGAGGATGATTTTGCTCCTGAAGGCACGTTTTTACTTTTTGTACCATGGAAGAAAGTTCTCAGTTGGGAACTCTATATATGTTGCAGAGGTCATTTTCACACCTTCAGGAGCCTTAAAGGGGCCTACCAGCTGTTTCCCAATGATTCCAGCCCAAACATGACTCCTCCACCTCCTTGCTGACGTCGCAGCCTTGTTGGGACATGGTGGCATCCACCAACCATCCACTACTCTATTCATCTGGACCATCCAGGGTTGCTCGGCACTCATCAGTAAACAAGACTGTTTGAAAATTAGTCTTCATGTATATCTGGACCCACTGCAACTGTTTCGGCTTGTGAGCACTGTTTAGGCGTGGTCGAATAGTAGGTTTATGCACCACAGCAAGCCTTTGAAGGATCCTACACCTTGAGGTTTGAGGGACTCCAGAGGCACCAGCAGCGCCAAATATCTTTTTGTTGGTTTGTAAGGCCTTTTTAGCAGCTGCTCTCTTAATCTAATGAACTTGCCTGGCAGAAACCTTCCTCATTCTGCCTTTATCTGCACGAACACATCTGTGCTCAGAATCAGCCACAAATCTCTTCACAAAATGATGATCACACTTACGTTTTCGTGCAATATCAAATGTTTTCATCCCTTGTCCAACGCATTGCACTATTTGTTGCTTTTCGGCAGCAGAGACATCCTTTTTCTTTCCCATGTTACTTGAAAACTGTGGCCTGCGTAATATTGTGGAACACCCAGTTTTCCTTTTATTGGGCTCACCTGCCAAACTAATTATCACAGATATCTGAGATTGATTTCAATGATCTAAAGAACCCTGAGACACAATCCCATCAATGGGTTTCATTGAAAAGAAATAAAAAATAAAACCCTATGACACTTAAAACCAATTTGCATAATAATTTGGAACACAGTGTAGTACGGAAGATATGGTACATTGCAGAAGTGAACTTAAGTAAAAGCAAGTGTTAAAAATAAAAAAATATACATACTCACCTCTCCAGCGAGTCCCCCGAAGCACTCCATCTAGCTCCCAAAGGTTGAAGGACATGTGGAGGCGGGGCTACCCGATCAGCTGATCGGTCACATGACCGCAGTTACCTCGGTAACCGGTTATGTGACCGATCAGCTGATCGGTTTGCCCCGCCCAGCTAGATCCTCAAATCGTGGAAGATAGATGCCGACATCAGGGGACACACTGGAGAGATGAGCATATATATTTTTTATTTTTAACACTTGCTTTCACTTAATTTCACTTCCGCAATATATGTATATACGGTAAAGAGCAGTTTTAGTGTACTGAGCATGCTCAGTACACTAAAATCGGATCCGAGAAACGATCAGCTGTTTTCTCGGACCCGTGCTCCATAGGCCCCCATGTTAATGGCCGCAGATCTGGTCGGATCCGATTTGGTCCGATTTGGCCCGCTGTGCCCAAAATTGGAGCAGTCTCCGATTTTGGGTACAGCAAAAAATTGGACACAATCGGATCCGACACAAACGGATGGCAATAAGGTCTAATCCGATCCGATCCGTTGCCCATAGGGATACATGGGGGCCAGATCGGATCCGTGGCTGTCTGTTTTACAACGGACAGCCACGGATCCCCAAAAAACGCAATGTGAAAGCAGCCTTAACTGTACCCTGTGCCAGAAAAATGCACCAAATATGCAATGCGTATCACCGGCGCAGATTTTGGTCATGCATTTTTTTTTCACTATTTTCAATGGCAGGGAGGGTAGAAAAACGCTGCTAATAAGCACCAAATATTGACATGCTCACTTTTTTCTCTGGCCAAAAAATGTTGCAAGTCTGCATGGAAAAAAAAAGCATCGCTGGCACAGCACTTCAGAACTCTCATGAACTTTGCTGTGGGAAGGATAAACATAAGTATTTGTGCGAAAAGGTGACAAAAAAACACAGCAAAAATGCATAAAAAAACTCACCGTTGGCACATAACCTTACTTAAATAGGCATTATTTTACAACAAGCAGCTGGAAGTTGCAGCTCAGGTGGTAGGCATTGTTTCCTGTCGGTGAGTGTGGCTTAGCGTTTCACCAAGGGAACAGACGTTCATTTTTAAGTCCACGAAGTCATGAAGGTGATTATGATAGAAGCAGGAGTCTTGGGGTAAGACCCCCAGATGCGGGGGGTGCAGGGGGATGAAGCTCCCCTCCATACTTAAAATTTATTAAGAGTTGTGACCAGTTTAGTTGGTAGGCATGGCGGGGCGGGGCAGCAGTCAGTGCTCTTTAATGGATCATGCCCTCTCCTGTACCTCCACCCTGCCTTGGGGTCTTCCCCCAGTTCCCCGCTTCTATTATAATCACCCCCACGACTGCATGGACTTAAAAATTAACACTCGTTCGGTTCTTGGAAGAAACCACCGAGCCACACCCACTGATGGCAAAACACCACCTGAGCAGCTCACGCCACGCATATTCCTGCCACTTGTTGTAAAAGTATTCCCTCGAATGTCCCAGACTGGATAATATGTGAACCAGTATTCTTATTATAATTGAGCTGTCAGAAGACAGAGGCGGGGACTGTTGATTTCAGGACACAGAAAATATTTTCTCTTGTGGACATTAAAACATTATAAACTGATATAACAGAGAACCTGTTTGCTCTTCCAAAATTTCTGGTATTTTACAAACTGGTATCCTATTAAACAGAACTACTGGTGTATAAATCAGACATTAGCTGCATTATTGTAAATAAGTACAGTATATTTTACTATGAACCCTCCGCTTACTTTTTAGGACACGTTTTCTCAGAATAAAACATATACGGCTGCAATAATGCAAGTTCCCCAGGTAAACAATTCTGGATTACCTTTTCCTGGAAATATACAAATAATTTGGCAACAGGGTGTTACCATTCTCCATGTGATGATGTGTTAGCAGCGCGTTAATCAGTGTGATGTCCACAGCGAGCAACAGAGAAGGTTAATTTATTGAGAATTAACAACATCCAGCTTACAACATGAGAATAGGATCAATCTGGTTTCTGGAGAGGGAGAGACAAATCTGCTGTGACTTTCAGCTTTCAGATCCACACTAGAATGTGAATGCTGGGAGCAGGAGGAGGGACATCCTGTCTCTGACTGAGGACCTTTTTTTTTTCTTTAACTTTGTTAACATCTGAACAATATGCATGCAGACATAAAATCACATCATATTAAACAAACAATAGTTGTTGCACTACATACAGATCAATATGCATTATGCCAACATGAAGACATGTCCATACGCTCTGCTACTACATGGAGACACGCTTTGTTAACAAAGGGAATGATAATGCTCAGTTATTCATTTATATACACTTCTCAGGGAGGAATAGCAGAGGAATGGCATGGATAATACATCTACTTAAACAAACAGTGCAGGAGACTTGACAGATTCTCTAAAATAAATATCACCAGGTAATTCTCCTAGTATTGGGTGCAGCAAAATTACAATAATTACACTGCTCAACCAAAACTAAGTGAACACAAGCATCACTGTATAACGTCAATGAAACTTCAGGGATATCAATCTGTCCAGTTAAGGAAGCAAAAGCGATTATGACTTCATGTCATCTGCTTTTTTGCAGATTATAGTAATAAAAGTAGGATAAACCCATGAAGGTGATGGCCATAAATATTCTTCATTCTTCCTGATTATTTTCTAGTTTTGCATTTTGATAATGTTCTTGTCTCTTCTGGTAGTTCATTTATGCTGCACAGGGACACCTGCTCCTGCAGATTGGCACATCAATGCGTGCCTTTACAAGACTGTTTGCTGCGTCTACCAGCACAAGAGCATTGGGCAGGTACCATGATATAGGCCATTACCTAGGGAAGTCAGAAAAGACTTGACGGTCATCAATGCAGTTTAAGATTACTAATAATAATAATAATAATAATATGGCTTCTTTATGTGCGAAGACTCAGGAAAACTGCCAGAGCTCTACAAAATGACATCCAGCAGGATACTGATGTGTATATTTCTGGCCAAACTGTCAGAAACAGACTTCATTAGGGTGGCATGAGAGCCCAACATCCAGCAGTGCAATTCTTAATGACAGCATTATGCAGCTCAATTGGAACTCTCAAAACAGCAGCAGAATTGGTTAGTCAGACATTGGCACCATGTTCTCTTCACTAATGAGAGAAGATTCAGACTGAGCACGTGACACATCTGGAAGAGATAGCAGAGTAGAAGTCATGATGAATGTTATGTTGCTTGCAATATCATCCATATTTAAGGTTTGGTGAACCCGAACTGTAAACTTGTGTTTGGGCACAAGAATCCGAATGCGGACTTCCCTGAGAAGTCTGTGTTGCAATGAGTATTCACATTTAGCGGGGGGTTGTAAAAATAAATGAAATAGTGATAGAACATCATCTCATACTTACAGTGTCTACCCACTTGTACTTCCAAGACCGCTCATTAACTTATAGATATGGATTATTCACTGGTGAGGGGCGCAATAGTCAATCACAGATGCTATCAGAGACAGAGACTGGCCAACTGTGATTGGATATTGGAGTAACCTGGAAACAGTCCATACATTTTAGCATCTACCGAGCATGGTAGATGCTAGAATGTATGGGTTGTTTCCAGGTTACTCCAACAACCAATCATAGACACCCACTCTCTGTGACAGTGGCTGATTGGCTGTTGTCCCCTCACGCATTGACTGACGTCATAGTAGTGTACAGATAAAAAAATGTAAAAAATGCTTCACTGTATTTTTGATTCTCAGAGCAGATAAAGCAGACTGCTATGGGTTGCCACCCCAAGCTGCCTGGCTTTACCTTGACTGGCAATCAAAATACAGGGAAGCCCATTATTATTTTTTTTAATTATTTACATTAATATTTTTTTTTAATGCGTAGGCATCTCCCTATTTTTCATTGCCAGCTAAGGTAAAACACAGGCAGCTGGGGGCTGGTATTCTCAATGTGGTGAGGCCCATAGTTATTGGGCCTCCCTGGCTAAAAAATAGCAGCCTGCAGCCGCCCCGGAAATTAGTGCATTGATTAGAAGAGTCAATACCTGGCACTTTACCCAGCAATTCCCGATGTCCTGGTGCAGTGGAATCGGGGTAATAGAAGGGGTTAAAGACAGCTAATGATTGACAGTGAGTCATTAAACCCAGATTGATAACGTTCAGATCTCTGAGACCTGCCCATTATCAATCCTGTGAGGAAATAGTTAAACACAACACAGAAAAAAAATGCTTTATTTGAAATAAATCAGGCAGACAACCATCATTTTCCAATAATCCACAACGATGGTCTAATGAAGATCACTCACCACCGCTACATCCAGATTCTGTAGAGAGGTAACAAAGTGTCCTCTCCATGCAGAATCTGCCAATCACACTGAATGCTGCAAGAAGCAGCATTGTCATTCACTGAATCACTTGGGCTCCTCTTGGCAATGAACTCAAGTGACCTTGCTACCGGCAGCGGACTCACTTGAGTTCACTACCGTGGGGCCTCAGTGAATGTTGTCACTGATCCTCGCGGCACTCAGTGTGAACACAGATTCTGCCAGGAGAGGTAGTTTTGTTACTTCTCTGCAGAATCTGGATGTAGCAGAAAGACTAGATTACTTACTGGTAATAGTGTTTTATGGAGTCCATGACAGCACCCACTTGAGAGAGGGGATCCTCCTATAGGGACAGGAAACCTACAGATAAAAAAGGGGTGGTCCCCCTTGCCTCCATAGCTTGTTTAACAGAGCATGAAAACAACCGCATAGTTAACAGAAGTCATAACATTAATCAATATATCGTTATACAACCACCATTAATCGTGAACAAAAGTAAGCACACCAGAATATGTGCAAAGAGAGGGAGGGAAGTGAGTGGGTGCTGTCGTGGACTTCATAAAACACGATTACCGGTAAGTAATCTAGTCTTTTCTTCACGCCACGATCGCACCCACTTGAGAGATTTTCAGAGCATTAACACTTGGGAGGGACCACCTGTGACAACCATCCGCTGTGAGGCTGAGCTGCTGGTAAGGCAGCACCCCGAGAAACCCCGAGACCCTTAACCCCTATACAGGGATCTGGAATTACAGCGGAGCACAGGGGGTAGCCGCCTATTATGAGCATGCAGAGTAGGAAGGTCGCCAGGGGAAAAATCAAGACCCGAAAAACGAAGTCAGAAGTCCGAGTCAAAACTGAGAGGGCAGCGAATGTACCAAATCATCAGGCAGTAGCAGAGTCGAAAATCCAGGCAAGGGTCAAGGGCAAAAACCAAGAGGACAGCTGAGGTACAAAATCGACAGGCTGAAGCAGAGTCAGAAATCCAGGCCAAGGTCAGAGACAAAACTAAACACACACTATATCACTGGGGAACCAAAACTATATCTGGCGGCCTGCAAGACAGGCTCCAATGTATTTGAAGGGCACGGTTACCTCCCATAGGCTGGAGCTCACAGCCTGATGATCTCATCCAGACCGCCCCTAGAACCAGGCCAGATGGTGATGCACGACTGGCTCCACCCACCCCACTTCTGACAGAAGAACGAAGGCTGCGCCTAACAGACACCTCTGCAGGGCCTGCTACTCTGTGACCATCACCACCCAAAGGAGAAACACGGCGGCGCTCAGCGACAGAGGCAGACGTTGCAGGAGCAGGTCCATGTGAGGACAAGGCCCTCCTATCACCGGCGCCATCAGCCGAAGGAATCCGGCTCCTCCCAGCGGCCGAGGCAGGAACACCAGCCACCGAGTCCAATGGCGATGTGACACCACCATATTGAGTAGAATAGAGTATGACCCGGCTCAACCTTATGTGAGGTGCTCAGAGGAAAATGCAACCAAAAGTAATACTAGATTAGCCTCGGCACACTCAACTAATAAAAAATGGAAAGGAAGAAATGTTTCTTTATGCTGATAATTTTATTGTACAGAAACGAAATCATCCCACGTTTCGGCTCAACATGAGCCTTCCTCAGGGAATTGAGCTGAATTAAACATAACAACAAAAAGAAGTCACAATTTTGTTCAACATAAATGCAAAATACATGTTAACAGAAAAAACCTACATGCGGTGTATGGTACAAAATGCTGGAGTGTGGTGAAATCCATAGCGTGCGCACTAAAATATGTGGTGGGCACGTCCGTAAGTGAATGGTGGCGTGTAGGGGTGAAGTGGTAGGTGAGAAAACAAAGGATAGGAGGAAGAGTGAGAGGAAGTAAAAGGAGTAGATAAAAAAATCAAGAGGTCTCAGACAAAAAGAAAAAGAAGAAAATAAAACCAACAAACGGTATACAAAGGTATAGGTGAAGGTATACCGTTTGTTGGTTTTATTTTCTTCTTTTTCTTTTTGTCTGAGACCTCTGTAGGTTTCCTGTCCCTATGGGCGGATCCCCTCTCTCAAGTGGGTGCTGTCGTGGAGAGAAGAAAAGTATAAAGGTTAGTATAATGCTGATGTTTAATTACTATTTTCTTTCTTTTACAGCCCCCCAACCCCGATCTCATAACTTTAAAGTCTGAGTTCGGGGTTCGGACTCAAGTTCAAGTCATGTTCGGTCCCAATCTCGATCTTTAAATAAAAGTCCAGTTGGGTCCACCAAACTCGAACATCGGCTGGTTCGCCCATCGCTATCGATAATAACTGGTTTGCTGGTGGTCATGATGGTCTGGGAGACATATTCTTGGAAAGTTGCCCAAAACTCCATGTGAGCCAACAGTACCCTAATTGTAGTTAGGTACTGTGATGAAATCCTCAGAGCCATTATAAGAACTTGCACTGGTTCTTCCTATTGCAGGGAAATTACCAGACTCGTACTGTTACTGGATGGTGACCAGACCTAAATTACGGTAAGTGGATAATTCTGGGTCATTATGTAATAGTGCATCTCCCACCGCATAGTAATGCTGCAGATGGACAAAGAGCTCACTGACATCCTTATGCCCTAGAAAATCATATGCTGTTTCAACAGGAAGATGCTCAGATAGTTTCAATACTGCATACTTGGGGGTAATACACATTACTGAGTCCTATTATGAATTCCCATGATTAAATTAAAGCATATTGAGTAAGCTTGCAAATTCATTTTTATACTGATACAAATTTGCTCTATACTCTTTTTTGCTGTGCTAGGATCTACTAAATTTAAAGTGCCCTAAAGTAACGTTAAAGTTGAACAATACCACAAGTGAGAAAGCATGGACATGGTATGGGTGCAGCTGCATCAGCAGCTAGGTATGCCGTCGTTTTTATTTTCTGCACTAGACTGCAGCGTTTGTCCAGTAGTGGACAGCCCCTCTAGCCGTGATGCCAATAGAACAGACTGAATTTC